>JANAVB010031421.1:0-125900 GCA_029216955.1 Iris pallida
AGAAGAAAACAGTAAAAGAAAATAGAAAACCGATCACTGCTCCGGGGCACATAACTCCGTGAGACGGTCCGTCAACAAGGCAACCGACTGCTCAAACCTCTGTTTAGCTCGACGCTCCGCCTCTTGGGTCAGCACCGCCGCGTCCTCCAGATGAGCATGAGCTTGCCAGTTGACCTCGAATTTCTTGAAAGCCCGTTCCAGATTAACAGAAGATCGGGAAACCTTCTCGACCTCCTAAACGATTGACTTCTGTTCCGCATGAGCAGCCTTCAACTCCGACTCTAGGAAGGCCAATTCATCCTGAAGTGCGAGAATCCGCTCCTTCGTGTCAGCTATTCCACGAGAAGCAGCCTCTTTCTGAGCCCTATAAGCTTGACTTCGACGACCCAGCCTGTCATACGAAGCAGAAAGCTTATCAAGGTCCCCCTTCACAACTGGCCCGACAGTGTCTCGAGCAAGCTTTATCCTATCCCGAGCGGCAATAAGGAAGCCCCGCTCCCGTTCAATCGCAGCGGGCAAGTCAGCCTGCCGTGACACCAGCAATCGGGTCACGAGCTGATCAGCCTCTGCCAACTTGGGCTCCAGGAGCGCAGCCAACCCCACCCCGCCAGGAAGAGTCTTCAAAGTTTCAATCTGACCCCGAGCGCACCGTAGGGATAAAGAAAAAGGGGTTCCCCATTCTACGGCAGCAACTACGCCCCTCTTTAAATGGCGATAGAAGCTGTCGACCACATCCTGCGACACCTCGTCCAGAGCCTCCGAAGAAGCCGGCGTCAACGGGAGTGTAGCTGGCAACACTGAAAAAGACGCGACAGAATCTGCCGCTCCTACCACGAAGGAAACAAACTCCGTGCGGAAGGACGCCTGACAGCGGCCAACTCTTCTTCAGCAGCCCACAGAACTTGAATGCTCGGCAGGGTCGAGAAGTCAGTCTATGAAGCCGTATGAGCAGCAGAGGATGAGACGGAGACCATCGCTCCCGGAATAAGCTCCACTCCCATTTGTCCGGAGCTAGCGGGAGGCCCCTCGACATTAGTCGGTGAAGGAGAAAAAATGCTCCTTTCCCCCAGATCACAGCAGGCCGAGCCTTCCCCAAGAACATCCGCTGTAGGAAGTAAAGGGTCAGAACCTGTAGGGCCAAGACAACCATGAATCAATTTGACCTGGAGGATATGTTGATAGAGCAAATAAGCCCCCTCACTGTCACGCCCCGCTCCCACAGGAGCGATCATCCTCGCTAAGGCGTGATGCCGCACGGGCCTAGGTTGCGCCCGTGCAAGGCTATGTCCAGAAACGGCCGATTTGAGCTAGGCCACAGAGTCGCACAGAGTGTCCCCATTTGCAACGGAAAGTAAATGAACACAAGTTGAAGCGAATCCAAACTCTTTATTGATTTTTCAAGAAGTTTACAAGCGACGCTAGGCCGATATTACAAATCGCTCAAGCTCTCTCTCTCTGAAACATAAAAAGGGCGTGCCAAGTGGCTTACAAGATGGAATGATTCATAGCGATGTTCTGATACATTATGTCCTGTATAGGGTGTTTCAGCTTCTTGCAACATCCCAAGGCTCCAGAGTTGGCTCCGTGCCCTAGCACGTTCGATGGAAGCTCCGCACCCACCGTCGTTTCCTGCTTCCTACAAGCAGACTGTAGGGTTATCAGTACATTGTTATGCACTGGTGGGGAGGCTAGCTCGCCCATAATGCTATTATTACCAAATACGTTCTATTTACTTTTGTGCATCTCTATCATTCATTGTCTTTCTAATCTTACCTTAGGATCAGTTTCATAGCATATTGTATAGTCTATCTCGTGTTGCTAAATTTAAGTGTGTGCATGGAAATGAATGCACGACTTACCCATAGTTACCGTCCGGCCTTCCCTGTCCAAAGTAAACCAAGTTAGACAACAATACATATATTTCAATTAGACATGATTCATGAAAGCATTCAGTGTCAAGGGCGTGTTACTGCCTCGGGTTCTAGCACGTCGTGGGCATGTTCTAGCACGTTATATTTCAAGCATGTTCCGAGTGTTGTATTTCGAGCATGTTCAGGAGGCACTTGTTCATTTAACTTAGACTACTTTGATTTCAATGCAAGGACTTGCACGTGGATTGCCACCAGCATAGTCCACTTAATCTACATGCACGGGTCACTGGCTTTACAAGCCATTTTGGATATTCCCCTGTGGTATTTCTCAACTTAGCATAGGGTGATGGCTGGTACACCCCGTTAAGTCTCTTGAATATACCCTGCACTTACGTCTCCTAGTACCCAAGCCCGCACCCAGGCAGCCCGTAAGCCCCATTTTTGATTCCGCCTAGGCCGGCCACGGTATACTCCACACAACACCCGTGCCGCAGAATCCTTCCACTATACGGCCACGGTATACTCCACACAACGCTCGTGCCGTTTGTCCACGACCATTTCGTATTATCTTGTTATTTAACTTAACGGCTATCTCCGAGCCGTAGGCTAACCCTTAGCCATAATGCGTTATCGACCAGGTTGGCGTCCGTGCAGCGCGGGTAGCGAGCCCCGTTGCACGTGCCCGTCATACCTGTCGCTAACCATTCTTTCTTTTCTTATCTTTCAACTATACGTCCACGGTATACTCCACACAATGCCCGTGCCGTTTGTCCATCGATTCATTCACGTATTCATTCTTTCATTCGTTGATTCATTCATTCACTTATTCGTTCATTCATTCATTTCATACATTTTGCGACTCCTCGTACGGGAGTCGCCTTGGCGACCCATCGGTCCCATAGTCTTTCAATGTTGCTAACTCTACTCGGAACAACTATGTCGATAGTCTTCCCGTTTCATTGTTGTAACCCATTCATTGTTTGATTGTTGAACGTATAGGGAACTTGAATGCAAGCTTGTGCCTTAGCACGAGCGTGGAGCACGGTACGAGAGTTCTCATATTTTCCATATTCTTTCCATATTCTATATAAGCATACAGGATGGGATTAATCCCTTAGCTAGGTGCGTTGGGTCATTTTATTAGCATGCACGGTGTTATCGCCTAGCGATTTCAGTGATAGTGTCCGTATTGTTATGTGTCTAGGCTAAGCACAGATAGGTTCATAGGAGCCACCCACCTTAGCGATGTTCACATCGGCCGAGCGATACTCCGAGCGCGCCTTTGATAGTCTAAGTCTGGATTCATCTTGACGGGCCAATGTAAGCCTTGCATCGATTCTTCATCAGGTCGATGCCAACTCTTTGGGTCGACGGCTCGTTCGAGTCATTGTACTTGTCGTTTGAATCGGCGTTCCGCTAGGGCGGAGCGGGTCACTACATAATACACCACTCAAAATAAGTCTCGTCATCGAGACTTCCTGAGTGTAGGTCATCCTACCGTTCCTTAACTCGTGTCATCGTATTTTATAGATAATCCTATCGAATGGCTCTATCGTTCGATGGCATCGAACCATGCTCGGTACCTTTACAAGTTCCGTGTCGCATACGTTTGGTCGATCTTTATTGGATAACTTTTCATTCATTTTAGAGTTGATGGCACTTATTCAATTCAAGTGTTTCTTCGACTCGGTTGCTTTTTCGACGTATCATGGGACTGAAATGGTCGTACGAGGTGCGTTGTAATTTGTCAAATACGAAGTCGTAGGCTGAGGCAAACTCACTTATTCGTTTATGCGCATCTCAACACCCACTTGTAGCTGCATTCGAGTTCATCATATCGCTGAGTTTGGATCGTGCACGTATTCAAGACGTCCCCTGAATACGTACATTTCAACCAAGCTTAGCGATTAGCAAAGTCGGACAAGCTACTCGTGATAGTTTTGATTTGCCGATCGCTTTGCTAACTTCGATTTAAAACTGAACTCATGTGTGTATCACATATCGTTTATCTCGGTCCTCGAGATAATTCGATTCGCTTCTCAAGCGTTATTGTCCACAAAATCAGTTTTTGATTTCTTCTTAGCGGGGTCGACCAAGCCTAAGTAATTTTCGTCCGATTCAAAACCAAGTATTGTACCATCATCGAGTATTTCTTCCTATCAACGATTCAATTCGTTATTCCAACATTTACTTGCGTATCATCCATCCCTATCATTTCCTTTGTTTGGGGGCAATCTCATCGTCGTTCACGTACACTCCCTGTTCCCCGTCCTACTCTAAGTCTTGCTGCCCCAAGTCTATCGTCCGTCCAGACGATACTGTAAATGCCATCGCACAGGTTCAATCACTCGGCATAGGGTCGTTCGCCTATCCGCTAGGTCAGCTCACAAGGTCATAGTTACACGTCAAGTTCGTGGCTCATCGTGTAAGGTCGTTGCACGACGCTCGCCCCAAATCCTATGGTCAAACCATTTGTTCGTTTGTACGGGAGTTTCTACCCAAGCTTGCGTCACTCAGATTTCTAAACATCGAGCATGATCACCTAATTCGTATCAAGACTTACGTTGCACATATTCAATTCTGTTCAATCACCAGTTCTAACCAATTCATGTATTCGATCACGAGGTCATCCAGCTCGACAATACATTACGCCCCAATCTCATGCGAGTCCAATTATCCACGGCGGTTCATGAATCACCATACAACGCTCTTGCAGAATAATCATTCTCATCGGGACGTAACTCTTGTTTGAGTTTTAGACTAACCTATTCTCGATATGCAGATTGGACCTACTCGATCCTCAAGTTCAACTCTTCAAGCACACAAATTCAATCTCGAGTCCACCTTCGTGTCAAACCACAAGTCGAAGCAATCAGATTGCCACGCCATCCAAGTTCAATCACTCCCACTGTATGAATCACCATATCAGCGCTCACGCGGAGTGATCATTATAATCCGGTGCGACGCATGTGCGAGGCTGGAGTTGCGCTCACATAAGACAAGAATGTCAACGTTGTGGTTGTCAATGAAGCAAATCCAAGCATTCACATTTTCATCCAAGCCAAATCAATTTGATAGTCTAATCGTCATGCGTTCAACTAGAAAGTCCTCGAGCCAAGTCTATCTTTTCCTCGACACATTTTTAACATCCCAAGTATAGCATCCAACGGAATAATGACATTTGCACGACCGTCATTCGCCGAGTCAGAGTGCCCCCGAGTTATCGTATATCGATCTTTGATACGCCTCAATACCATCGACGATATGCGTAACCTGACGATCTTCCTTTGCAACCAATTTCGAGTCGTGCGACTGATGCTATTGTCCGAGTTGGATATTCCACAATTTCCTCGATATTCAAGATCAAGTTCGATCGCTATTCCTCAAGCTCGTTTCAAGATCGTTGTTCAAAACTCAAGTCACATTTCATTTGAATCAATCCCAAATCGTACGCGCGATCCTCTAAGTTTCCTCTATCAAGACCATTCATTTTCATTCATCGTTCCAAATCATTTCTAACATGCGTTGCCCATTCACAAGTTGTCCAGCGACATCTCGTTCGGGACACTCGAAGTCACGACCAACTAAGCGTGACGTGTTCTAAGGCTTTGCGCGATCGCATCGCCTCGCCGACATACTCGTTCTATCCGTAAGTCCTTTAGTTTTATTCGAACAATTTTCTATAACGTCCATACACCACTCAGGGTTCGAGCCACTCGATTGGTCATCGACGCTCATTACTTATTCTTCTCCGAACCTATCACATACACCACTCGGATTCAAGCCATATGATCTAGTCCTCAATCACGTTCGCGTCATGCGCTAAGACATCCTTTAGATTCGTTCGACGAATCTCTAGCGTAATCGCATCACGTCGCCTTGACGTACTAAGTCGTTCGTACTATCCTCAAAATCCAATAAGTCTTCCGTGCACGTCTAAGCATTAGTTTGATAGCGTTCCTATCGATATACGCTCTAAGTGTAGCTTCGTTCCCGACCGAGTGGTACTTGATATCGCTCGCAACTCGATTGCACCAAAAGTCGAGGTGCGCGATAGTCTGCACCACTTAGCCAAAAGGCTGCATGGATAACCATCCCGTTCGAACTATACTTTGGTCTTGTGTACTCGTTTTGCTGTCAGCGTAAGCTCATTCAAGCACGCACTGCGTTTGCTAACTCTTAGCATCGGTTTCTTCCAACTCAAGTCTGTCATGGTGGCACAAAGGCCTTCGCCTATCGATCCCGTCCAACCGAGTACTCGTACGAGCTTTTGAAAATATTAGACTTATTGTATGGAACATCCCAAGGCACAACGAGAGAGTGCGTACCCTTCTTTTGTTTCCAACCGAGCTTTCAAAACTGAGAGAATCGAAATGAAGTCCAAGGACGTAAAGCCGTGCTCTGATACCTATCTGTCACGTCCCACTCCCGCAGGAGCGATCGTCCTCGCTAAGGCGTGATGCCGCACGGGCCTAGGTTGCGCCCGTGCAAGGCTATGTCCAGAAACGGCCGATTTGAGCTAGGCCACAGAGTCGCACAGAGTGTCCCCATTTGCAGCAGAAAGTAAATGAACACAAGTTGAAGCGAATCCAAACTCTTTATTGATTTTTTAAAAAGTTTACAAGCGGCGCTAGGCCGATATTACAAATCGCTCAAGCTCTCTCTCTCTGAAACATAAAAAGGGCGTGCCAAGTGGCTTACAAGATGGAATGATTCATGGCGATGTTCCGATACATTATGTCCTGTATAGGGTGTTTCAGCTTCTTGCAACGTCCCAAGGCTCCAGAGTTGGCTCCGCGCCCTAGCACGTTCGATGGAAGCTCTGCACCCGCCATCGTTTTCTGCTTCCTGCAAGCAGACTGTGGGGTTATCAGTACATTGTTATACACTGGTGGAGAGGCTAGCTCGCCCAGAATGCTATCATTACCAAACACGTTCCATTTACTTTTGTGCATCTCTATCATTTATTGTCTTTCTAATCTTACCTTAGGATCAGTTTCATAGCATGTTGCATAGTCTATCTCGTGTTGCCAAATTCAAGTGTGTGCATGGAAATGAATGCACGACTTACCCATACTTACCGTCCGGCCTTCCCTGTCCAAAGTAAACCAAGTTAGACAACAGTACATATATTTCAATTAGACATGATTCATGAAAGCATTCAGTGTCAAGGGCGTGTTACTGCCTCGGGTTCTAGCGCGTCGTGGGCATGTTCTAGCACGTTATATTTTAAGCATGTTCCGAGTGTTGTATTTCGAGCATGTTCAGGAGGCACTTGTTCATTTAACTTAGACTACTTTGATTTTAATGCAAGGACTTGCACGTAGATTGCCACCAGCATAGTCCACTTAATCCACATGTACGGGTCGCTGGCTTTACAAGCCATTTTGGACATTCCCCTGTGGTATTTCTCAACTTAGCATAGTGTGATGGCTGGTACACCCCGTTAAGTCTCTTGAATATACCCTGCACTTACGTCTCCTGGTGCCCAAGCCCGCACCCAGGCAGTCCGTAAGTCCCATTTTTGATTCCGCCTAGGCCGGCCACGATATACTCCACACAACGCCCATGCCGCAGAATCCTTCCACTATACGGCCACGGTATACTCCACACAACGCCCGTGCCGTTTGTCCACGACCATTTCGTATTATCTTGTTATTTAACTTAACGGCTATCTCCGAGCCGTAGGCTAACCTTTAGCCATAATGCGTTATCGACCAGGTTGGCGTTCGTGCAGCGCGGGTAGCGAGCCCCTTTGCACGTGCCCGTCACACCTGTCGCTAACCATTCTTTCTTTTCTTATCTTTCAACTATACGGCCACGGTATACTCCATACAACGCCCGTGCCGTTTGTCCATCGATTCATTCACGTATTCATTCTTTCATTCGTTGATTCATTCATTCACTTATTCGTTCATTCATTTATTTCATACATTTTGCGAGTCCTCGTGCGGGAGTCGCCTTGGTGACCCATCGATCCCATAGTCTTTCAATGTTGCTAACTCTACTCGAAATGACTATGTCGATAGTCTTCCCGTTTCATTGTTGTAACCCATTCATTGTTTGATTATTGAACGCATATGGAACTTGAACGCAAGCTTGTGCCTTAGCACGACCCGCATGAGCGATCGTCCTCGCTAAGGCATGATGCCGCACGGACCTAGGTTACGCCCGTACAAGGCTATGTACAGAAATGGCCGATTTGAGCTAGGCCACAGAGTCGCACAGAGTGTCCCCATTTGCAGCGGAAAGTAAATAAACACAAGTTGAAGCGAATCCAAACTCTTTATTGATTTTTCAAGAAGTTTACAAGCGGCGCTAGGCTGATATTACAAATCGCTCAAGCTCTCTCTCTCTGAAACATAAAAAGGGCACGCCAAGTGGCTTACAAGATGGAATAATTCATGGCGATGTTCCGATATATTATGTCCTGTATAGGGTGTTTCAGCTTCTTGCAACGTCCCAAGGCTCCAGAGTTGGCTCTGCGCCCTAGCACGTTCGATAGAAGCTCCGCACCCACCGTCGTTTCCTGCTTCCTGCAAGCAGACTGTGGGGTTATCAGTACATTGTTATGCACTGGTGGAGAGGCTAGCTCGCCCACAATGCTATCATTACCAAACACGTTCCATTTACTTTTGTGCATCTCTATTATTCATTGTCTTTCTAATCTTACCTTAGGATCAGTTTCATAGCATGTTGCATAGTCTATCTCGTGTTGCCAAATTCAAGTGTGTGCATGGAAATGAATGCACGACTTACCCATACCGTCCGGCCTTCTCTGTCCAAAGTAAACCAAGTTAGACAACAGTACATATATTTCAATTAGACATGATTCATGAAAGCATTCAGTGTCAAGGGCGTGTTACTGCCTCGGGTTCTAGCGCATCGTGGGCATGTTCTAGCACGTTATATTTCAAGCATGTTCCGAGTATTATATTTCGAGCATGTTCAGGAGGCACTTGTTCATTTAACTTAGACTACTTTGATTTCAATGCAAGGACTTGTACGTGGATTGCCACCAGCATAGTCCACTTAATCTACATGCACGGGTCGCTGGCTTTACAAGCCATTTTGGACATTCCCCTGTGGTATTTCTCAACTTAGCATAGGGTGATGGCTGGTACACCCCGTTAAGTCTCTTGAATATACCCTGCACTTACGTCTCCTGGTGCCCAAGCCCGCACCCAGGCAGCCCGTAAGCCCCGTTTTTGATTCCGCCTAGGCCGGCCACGGTATACTCCACACAACCCCGTGCCGCAGAATCCTTCCACTATACGGCCACGGTATACTCCACACAACGCCCGTGCCGTTTGTCCACGACCATTTCGTATTATCTTGTTATTTAACTTAACGGCTATCTCCGAGCCGTAGGCTAACCCTTAGCCATAATGCGTTATCGACCAGGTTGGCATCCGTGCAGTGCAGGTAGCGAGCCCCGTTGCACGTGCCCGTCACACCTGTCGCTAACCATTCTTTCTTTTCTTATCTTTCAACTATACGGCCACGGTATACTCCACACAACGCCCGTGCCGTTTATCCATCGATTCATTCACGTATTCATTCTTTCATTCGTTGATTCATTCATTCACTTATTCGTTCATTCATCTATTTTATACATTTTGCGACTCCTCGTGCAGGAGTCGCCTTGGCCACCCATCGGTCCCATAGTCTTTCAATGTTGCTAACTCTACTCGGAACGACTATGTCGATAGTCTTCCCGTTTCATTGTTGTAACCCATTCATTGTTTGATTGTTGAATGCATAGGGAACTTGAACGCAAGCTTGTGCCTTAGCACGAGCGTGGAGCGCGGTACGAGAGTTCTCATATTTTCCATATTCTTTCTATATTCTATACAAGCATACAGGATGGGATTAATCCCTTAGCTAGGTTCGTTGGGTTATTTTATTTGCATGCGGGGTGTTATCGCCTAGCGATTTCAGTGATAGTGTCCGTATTGTTATGTGTCTTGGCTAAGCACAAATAGGTTCATCGGAGCCACCCACCTTTGCGATGTTCGCATCGGCCGAGTGATACTTCGAGCGCGCCTTTGATAGTCTAAGTCTGGATTCATCTTGACAGGCCAATGTAAGCCTTGCATCGATTCTTCATCAGGTCGATGCCAACTCTTTGGGTCGACGGCTCGTTCGAGTCGTTGTACTTGCCGTTTGAATCGGCGTTCCGCTAGCGCGGAGCGGGTCACTACACTCACTAGTCAATATTTGGCTTATCTTACCAGCAAAAGAGTGTGGAGGCTGAGGTTCGCCTACGGCCACCACAACCTCTCCACCAGCGGCCTCTGAGTCGAATATAATAGACTCCTCCGCCCCGGCACCTCGGGAGGGGATGCGACGAGATCGGCGTCGCCTTACTGAAATTTAGCAATCTCGGAGACAGGCCCGAGGAAATCTTCGTCACCCCGGGCCGGGGCCTCAGCAACTTGGGAGTCCTCAGCCGCCGCTGAGAGAGCCCCCGCAGAAAGGACCGCGGCACACACGCCGCTAATCAAAGCAGCAAGGGCCGGATCAACCTCAGGAGCGACAGACGGTTCATGAGAGCCCGGTTCGTCAGACGCCTACAAAAAAAAATGATTAGGTCATATCTCCAAGAAAAAGAAAACCACAACAAGGAGATGGTGCCAACATAGTCTTACCTCCGGAACATCGTCAGCATCTTCACCCTTCTCCGTAATAAGTAGCCTATGAGGTCTGACCGCAGCTCTCTTTACGGAAAAGGCTACTCCTCCGCCAGTAGACTCATGCCTGCTTTGCTTACGCGAGGGACCAGGCACGGCAGGTGGTGGTTCTACCCTCCCCACCTCCGATACAGGTAGCAACTGATCTACCACCTCATCTAATACAACCGATGGTTGATCCGTCGTCATCTCATCTGCCATGATGGGCGGCTGATCCGCCGCTGCTTCACCATCAGAAGAGAGAGAATCCTTATCGTCCCGCTCGTTGTTTTCCTCAACTGTGTCGAAGGACTCGGAATCGGGCGTGGGAACCCTATTTGCCCCTTTCTTCTTTGCCCTCGACACCGTAGCCTTCCCCGCCAAACGAGTGCCCACGATGAAGCTAGTCCTCGGGTCAAAGTCGATCGGAGGATGGTTTGCCGTGACATGATATAAAGCCGCCATATGCAAGATTTCTTCCATCACGTTTGCTGCAGGAACTGAGAAACTAGTTCGAGTATGACAAGTGTCATAGTAGCTCCATGCCCTGATACCATCAAGAATGCTACCCTCAAATCCCAGGCAGGAACTGGGACGCCCAAGGAATAGTTGACTATACCCAAATTGACGGGCAAACCTACTGGGCAAGTAGGGCTCCAAGTACACAGTGTTGCGATTGCGATAAACTAAATACGCCGGACGAATGTTACGCAGCCAGAAATGCATCTTCTCAGGTAAGAAATAAGGAGATCCAACGCCATCAACGTGGACACTCCTCACTTCTTGGTCGGTAAAACGGGGAACGGACACGAAGAAATTATATTCGTCCACCCTCGCCAGCATCCTCCGACACGCCGGCATGGTACTATATCCCCAAGGCTGATGGTGATACCTGAAAAGAAAAGCGTCGTCGTCCGTAACACCGTCTCCCGTCCCAGGCCTCATCAAAGACTGATAATGCAACAACAGCCACCCCAGCAGGTAATGATAAGGCAGCTCTATACGTTCAAAGTCCATCACCACGTCACGAGCAATGACCTTGGACGAAAAGGCACGAAGACCATGATGAATGCTGCATACCATAGCGGGAAGAAGAGCCAGCCTGACCCCAAAGGCCAACTTCACGGCGGGAAGAATAAAGTGACGGCCGATCCTCTCGATGGAACCTGCCCCGCCTGAGACCACACAATTGCGCAGCCACACCATTAAAAAACCTGCCAAGAGTGCCTTCTTTGACAGCCGTCGAGTACCATAATAAAAATAGCTGAAGGAGTCAATCTGGCTCCCAAACTTATCGCCCTTAGACTTCGACCTCCTAGCAGTCGACACCAAGCTTTCTACTTCCCAAGGAGTTTGACGATCTCGGGAAGTAACTCGGCCAGCAGCACTGAATTTAAAAAGATAAGAGACCCAAGAGTTGGTATGCGGAGTGTCCCCTTCCGAGCTATCATTTTTCTTGATAGCCGTTTGATGACAGGTACTATGGTGACATAACAGTTCTTGGTACACAGCGACGAAGCCTGGGAATCATCGATCTAGATCCTGGAATTTCTCATTCGTTGGAGTGTACGCCTCGAAGGGCTCGTCTCCCCAGGGAAGCTTGGAGACAGCATACATCTCATGAAGAGCGAGCCCCAACTCCCCTACAGGTGTGAAGAAAGTTCCTGTTCGATGGTTATACATCTCCAGAAGGGCCATGAACAGCGACTTATTAATGGGCAATCCGTGGCTGGTACCCCGGATAGCATCATAAAGATTGACTTCTCGTAAAAATGCCTCGTATTTCCACAGAATCTACGAGGTCAGGATAGCCCACGGGGGAATGGGGTGTAGCCAGCCCACCAGTGCCAATCTGCCAACAGGATAGGACCCTTTTCGGGCAAGCTGGCTCAGGAAGGTATCAGCCTGAGAAAATGAGAAGTTAGGACCGGGTGTGTTGATGAAGGTACCCGGAGCTAACCCCATCACAGATCGACTGGCCGAATCCTTGATTGTGCGTACTGACCCAGTAGTTTTATTATAACGAATTTTACCCACGAATATCCCCGGTCTGGTTGGAGTGAGGGGGTCTGTCATCTGCCTGTCCAAAATGATCATGTTGAACCACGCAAAAGGGAAATGACGCTTCATAATGGGGATATGAATCGGTATCCCGTCCAGATTGAAATCCCAACTCTCGGAGACATCCAGCACTCGGGAGTTTTTTATGATCAATGCATCCCCAAAGAGGAAGACCGGCCTTAGATGCTTCCCATTAGGCGTCCCAGAGCTCATCATGTCACTAAGGAATTGGAAAGATTGGACCCTGATAGCATTTAGTCGCTCCAAAGGCTCATCAACAAGGAGCTGCTCTGACACTTGACGAACTAAATCGTCCCGTCGTACATCCGTAGCAAGTTGATTCGAGCCAATCAGGAGTTCCCCCGCAGGATTTATTGGCAGATTTACTGAAGAGAGAAGAAAGAAATAAGATCAGAAGATAGTTAAAATAAGAAGCATTTGAAAGATCAGTAGAGTCTATGCGGCTCGGGTCGTCACAACCTCATGCGGCTCAGAACCAGATGAGTCCATGCGGCTCCGAGTCAGACGAGTCCATGCAAATTAAGTTCAGATGAGCTTATGAAGCTTCTGCGGTTTGGGTTCAGAAGGGCCTATGCGGTTCAAGGTTCACATGGAGTCAACGGATAATCCTAGATGCTGATGCGGCTCAGACTCAGGTGAGACTATGCGGTTCAAAGTCCACGCAGACTCATGCGACCCTGAATAGACAGACTCATACAGTTCAAGTTAAGTACGCTTATGCGGTCCAGATTCATATGAGCTGATGCGGCTACAAGCAGATGAGCTTATGCGGTTCAAAAGTAAACTATGCTCATGCGGCCCAAACCGAAGATATATATGCGGTTCAGATCGAGTATGACAAGCTCATGCAGCCCCCTGGGCAAAGTGCTTATGCGGTCATATCGACGAACCCCATACATGCAGCTTGTGCATAAATTATGCAACAGAGCTATGGCAGTTAGGGTTCTGAGGCAACGCCATTACCAGCAATAGGTGGTTGAACGTCGGGGTGAATGGAGGGAACAGCAGCCGGCGGAGGAGCGGCCACGTTCGTCGCCGCAGTCACCATAGAAGCAACCGCCTTGTCCTTCACAGCCTTCGACACAACAGCCTTCTTGGGAGCCATAGATGCTTGGGAGAGAAAGGAAGTTAGAACAGCAAAAGATCGAAGACGAGAGAGAGAAAAGAAGACTCCCCAGAACGAAAGTGTTCCTATTTATAGACAAGGAAGGAATGCCTCGATCCGCGTGCAATATGATGACCGACTCTTCGGTCACCGAGGCGAAAATAGCTGAATGATAGCCTGACCCTTGGGATCCTGGCCCAAAAAGCGGCTCTTAAGATCTGACAGCAAATCAAGGGCATTAAATGCAGAAGATTTACAAAAGATTTGCACACGTGGCAAGAAGACGTGGCGAGGAGCTCATGCGGCTAAAATAGCCTATGCGGCTCAGAGAGTTACGCGGCTGAGGTAATCGGGCGGCTGGAAAATTCCATGCGGCTAGGACAGAATATATTCATACAGCTCTCGCATAATCATGCTTCTTATTCAAAGTATTTCAATTTTGTAAATTAAAAACTTTGAAGGGGGTCTTGTAGAAGCATGAAAAAGAAAAGAAAGATGGTTCATGCGGCCAAAGAGCCTCATGCGGCTCAGAGGGCCCATGCGGCTCAAGAGTCCCATGCGGCTCAAGCACACGGGCAGTTCGAGTAAATTCAATGCGGCTCAGAGAGAGAGGCCACGTGGCATTCAAAACAGCTGTGCCCAACGTCTGGACGCATTTAATGTTCTGACGGCTGACAGCTGACAGATGACAGACCTGACATAAAGTTGTCATAATGACTGACACGAAAAGCAAAATTTTCTTAGGAAACAAGGAAAATCTTCACCAATACGGTACTGTCTACCAAGCTTCGAGGCAGGTCCATGCGGCCAGACTAGACGAGTTCATGCGGCCAGTACAAACGAAATCTATGCGGTTCAAACCATGAAGCCCCCCCATGCGGCTCAGCCATGAATAAACCCATGTGGCTCGGCCATGAAGACTCTCGTGCGGCTCGGCCATGAAGACCCCCATGCGGCTTGGTCATGAACGTATTCATGCGGCTTGGTCATGACAACCTTCATGCGGTTCGAGTATAGAGACTATTCATGCGGCTCGGTCATAAAATCTTTCATACGGCTCGATCATGACGACCTTCATGCGGCCCAAATATGAACGCTCCTCATGCGGCTCAACAATGATGACAGGACACGTGTCCTAAAGATAATCAAATTTTGGGTCAGATCCCAATGATTTGGGACACGTGGCAAGAGAATGAATTAAATAAATTCATTTAGATTTGCGGATATTAGCAAATCATCATGATGGGGATTTATTGCAATCAACATTAATGATTGACATGATTTGGCATAATCCTCATTAATGGCCCAGATCCTTCATACTCAAGATTAATGGTCCAGATTGATCATTTACCAGGCCGCCGCCACATTGAGAATGGGCAATCATTGCAAACCCTAATGATGCCCCCCACTATTATAAATAGCAGGGTGCCATTCCTTTGCAAAAAAGGATACTTACATAGAGAGACACACATACATACAGAGAGACGCTCCCCCAATAATCAGAGAGAAAAATCTACAGAGATCAATCCAGAGAGAGAGAAGCCAGAAGAGCAATACGAGGAGAGCAAGAAGAGCATTTCTTCGTCAACGTTAAGCATCTCGTCACAGGAGCCAAGGCTACGTCCGATCGTCCAAGGAGTAAGGCAGAGCTGCCGTCGCTTTCCCGAGCCTCTATCGTCACCCCCCAGAATCAAAAATAAACAATTGTACTTAGATTGCTGTACCTAGGTTTTCGTCCCTAGGCTTTCTTTGTACAAGCGAGTTTGTAACGTGAAGTAAAAGTCCATTCCTCCCATAAAACTGTTATGCTCTTTTATATTTCATGGCAAACAATATGTACTCGGTCCATCCTGATCGGATATGTTGAAAATGTTTACAGATGCAGAGGAGGACTATTATTGCACTTACTACGGCCCATCGTGTCATGCCCCGATTCGGGGAATCGTTCGTCTCCGCTTTGATTCACGCCGAATCGTTCGTCCTCGCTAAGGCGTGATGCCGTACAAGTCTGGAATTGCACTTGTACAAGGCGTGCTCGTGTTCCTTTTATAAAAGAGATATTTTGAATAGAGGTTCGCAGCAGATGATAAAGAAGTTTTGGCAACACAGATATGATCTGAAATAAGTTCTTTATTGATATCTTTGAAATTACATTGCATAAAACATAAGGCTCTCAAACAGCCGAGATGAAATGACAAACTTGGCTACAATATTGTAGAAATATTAAAATGAGATACAACTTGTTCCATACATCATATCCCTTTATTAATAATGCAGCAATAACCACCTTCAGCAAAATGCCTTCTTCTTCAAGTGGAAACTTCAAGATGTACGAAGCTTCTAAAGAGTCGGACAGCAAGCCTTCAGCGTCTATGATTATCCACTAGGTTCTCGGCACCTGTGGAGACGAGGGTCAGTACATTGCCACATATGTACTGGTGAGCGGCCGTAACCAATCTCACCATAAATCAACAGTAGTAAAATTACATGAATGTTCACTATTGATTTGTATTCTTTCTATCTTGCCTTAGGGTCCATTAACAATTCATATATTTGATGAGAAATATAAGGAGCATACAGTGATGTTAGAAACATAAGCAATTCATGTTGTTCTAACATAAGCAATTCATATTGATCACCAACTTGGTGAATCTTACCCACGGTCGATAGCTATCCTTATAAATATTTATGAATACCACTTACTCTGCCTGCATAAGGCATTGTTAGCTATGCCACCTGTCTATATGAAGGTCACTGACTATACGCCATCTGGGACATCTTGGTCGGACGGCTCCCCTTCAGCGGTGGGTAGCTAGCCCATCCGGAAGGTTCCCGAAAGACCGTGCTACTACTTCAGCACTGTGCTACTACTTCAGCATTGTGTTCCTCCTAGGCCGAATCGATTCCGTGGCCTTAGAGTACCGTTCGAGGAACTACCTTGTATACAAGTTGTCCATGACCATGCATGCAATGCAACTTAACTAATAAGAGACATGACATGCATGATAATAGCATCTTCCACACATATTCGTAGTTCTCATTTCATCTTGTCATTTTCCCATCTATCCATCTTGCCATCTTACCAACTTGCCTTGAGCCATAGGCTCGCATATTCGTTCATCCAACCAAGGGACTATTCATTTGTAACTCATTCTTTCGAACCGAAGTCCGATATACTTACCGCCCAATACTTGGGTCTTTGCATCACCTGTTAAACAATTCATATAGCATACGAGCATCATTCGATTTACAACATAAGCCATGTGATAATTTATCTTTCATTATCTTTTCCGTATTATTACTAGGCATCTTTTATTAAGCACCGAACGCAATAACAAGTCTACCATTGTTATGCGCGAAGATCAAGGATCGTCGAAGGATCAAAGCCACTCAATTATTGGTGAATTGTCGAGAGAAAGAGGTCTTCCAAGCAACGTCAAGCTCGGTTCACTGCGTTAGCACCTGCATTGGCACCAACGTTTGGTCAGCATACTTCTTCTCTTTCTCTCAGTGATTCGATATGAAATGCGTAGACAGTGAAAGTAAATCCATGAAAACATTTATCGAAAACAATCACAAAAACGCACACAAAAGCCAACAGCAAAAGCGACATCAAAAACCAGCAGGGCAACGGAGTCGGGGCAAGCGACTCTTATATAGAACTCTTCCCCCAAGACGTGCGCCACTGCATTTTGGGCATCGTTTCAAAAGAGTCCAATCCATAACGAGGAAAGGATCTCAATTCATTATCCCGCGATCCTGGTAAAGTTTCCCAAAGTAAAGTTCCCCAATTCTCATCCGACTCGGCCATTCGGCCGCTAGCCCGTACCGTGCTCCGCAACGGATTCAGGGCATTACATATTAATACACTAACAAAAAGTTTCATCCCCGAAACTTAAACACAAACCCACCTAGGTCAAACAACGAAGGAAACTTTTCCTTCATATCTGCTTCAAGTTCCCACGTCGACTCTTCGACAGAATGATTTCGCCAAAGCACTCGAACCAAAGAAAGAACTCGGTTCCTAAAAATTTTATCCTTTCCATCCAAGATCTGCATGGGTTCCTCCACATAAGATAAGTCAGCTCTTAGCCCTAACGGACCGAAGTCTACCACATAGCTTGGATCATGTACATACTTCCGTAGTTGGGAAACATGGAAGATATTGTGCACTCCATCCAATATCGGTGGTAACGCGATCAGATAGGCGACAGGGCCGACTCGTTTAAGAATTTCAAATAGGCCAACAAATCTCGGACTTAACTTTCCTTTCGCACCGAATTGCATAACTCTGCGCATCGGTGACACCTTCAGAAATATGTGATCGCCCACCATAAATTCCAATGGTCGTCGATGAGTATCCGCATAACTCTTCTGCCGACTTTGTGCCACAAGTAACTTCTTCCGAATCATGCGGACCTTCTCGACGGCCTGTTCCACCATCTTCGGACCAAGTACCTGTCGTTCCCCGACTTCATCCCAACAAATCAGAGACCGATACTTTCATCCGTACAATGCTTCATACGGAGCCATTTGTATACTTGACTGGTAACTATTGTTGTAGGCAAAATCTGCTAGCGACAAGTGAGTGTCCCAGCTAGTTTTCAGATCAATAGCACAAAGCCGTAGCATGTCTTCAAGTACCTGATTCACCCACTCGGTCTGGCCATCGGTTTATGGATGGTATGCAGAACTAAATTTCAATTGTGTTCCTATGGCAGCGTGCAAACTGACCCACAAACGCGATACAAATCGCCCATCCCTATCTGACACTATTGATGCCGGTACTCCATGCAGTCGGACAATTTCATCCAAGTATAGCTGAGCCAACCGGTCGACGCTCCATGTGGTTTTTATTGTGAAAAAATGTGCATATTTGGTTAATCGATCAACGATGACCCAAATTGCATCATTCCCCCGCTGCGTCTTCGGCAAGCCAACTATAAAATCTATGGTTATATGATTCCACTTCCATTCTGGGATCGCGAGGTTCTGCATCTCCCTGCCGGGCCTCTGGTGTTCCACCTTGACTCGTTGACACGCTAAGCATCGCGAGACAAAGAGGGCCACATCTCGTTTCATGCCGTGCCACCAGAAGGTCGTGCGCAAATCTTTATATATTTTTGTACTTCCCGGATGTAAGGAATACTTGGCATAATGGGCCTCCGTCAAGATTTCTTTCTGGAGTTCTTCATCCTTCGGGACACATAGCCTCCCCCTGAGTCGCAACGATCCATCCTCGTACCTGGTGAAGTCACTGGCTTCACCCTTTTCTAATATTCTGCCAATCTTAATCAAGAACTCATCCGTCCTCTGTGCTGTCTTTATTTTTTCCAACAAACTCGGCTCAAGTTGAAGTTGAGCCAGTTGTGCATTTCGGCCACGAATCTGGAGATTAATTCCCATACTTTCTAATTCCTCCAATATTCGTTTGTCAACACTGAGCGATCCCACAAAGTTCTGACTCAACGCGTCCGCTACCACATTGCCTTTTCCTGGGGTGTACGCGATCGTCAAGTCGTAATCTTTTATAAGCTCCAACCAACGTCTTTGCCGCAAATTTAAATCTTTCTGAGTAAAGATGTACTTCAGGCTCTTATGATCGGTGAAGATCTCGCAAGCCACTCCATACAAGTAGTGCCTCCATAATTTTAATGCAAACGCTATCGCTGCCAGTTCCAAATCATGCGTTAGATAATTTTTCTCGTACGGCTTGTGCTGTCTCGAGGCATACGATATCACTTTCCCTCTCTGAGTCAACACACATCCCAAACCCAATCTGGATGCATCACTGTATATCTGGAATCCTTCGACGCCGTCTGGAAGTGTAAGGATTGGAGCTGATACGAGACGTTGCTTCAGATTTTGAAAGCAAGCCTCGCACTCATCAGTCCAATCGAATGCCACTCCCTTCTGGGTTAGCCGAGTTAAAGGCGCTGCCACTTTTGAAAAATCCTTGACAAACTTCCAGTAGTAGCCTGCCAAGCCGAGGAAACTTCGGATCTCGCTCGCCGATATGGGTTGCTTCCAATCCACTATGGCTTCAATTTTCTTTGGGTCAACGGACACACCTTCCGCCGAGATAACGTGCCCTAGGAACGACATGCTACTCATCCAAAACTCACATTTGCTCAGCTCGGCATAGAGCTGATTATTCCGTAGAGTCTGTAACACTGTCCTCAAATATTCTGCATGGTCTTCTCTGTTCTTCGAGTAGATTAGGATGTCGTCGATGAACATGACCGCAAATTTATCCAAAAAGGGTCAGAAGACTCTGTTCATCATATCCATGAAAGCGGCAGGGGCGTTGGTCAGTCCGAAGGGCATGACCAAGAATTCATAGTGTCCATATCTGGTTCAGAATGCGGACTTAGGAACGTCATCGGGTTTGATCTTTAACTGATGATAGCCTTAGCGAAGATCAATCTTCGAAAATACAGACGCCCCTTGCAACTGATCGAAGAGGTCGTTTATTCGAGGCAACGGGTACTTGTTCCGAATTGTAACTTTGTTTAGCTCGCGGTAGTCGATGTACAGCCGCATCGATCCATCTTTCTTCTTCACAAATAGCACCGGAGCACCCCATAGGGAAACACTGGGTCTGATGTATCCTCTATCTAATAATTCTTGTAGCTGCACTTTGAGTTCCTTTAATTCAGCAGGCGCCATCCTATATGGTGCCCTTAAGATCGGACGAGCGTTTGGAAATGTATCGATAGTGAATTCAATCTCTCGGTCCGGAGGCATTCCGGGTATCTCGTCAGGAAACACATCAGGAAATTCTGCCACGACTTCAGTGTTAGCTGAGTCTGCACCATTCTTGCGTGTGTCTCGAACAGAAGCAAGGTACCCTTCGCAGCCAGAATGTAACATTCGTCGGGCCGTAGCAGCTAAAATCACCATCGAAGCCTTCGTCGACGAACTGGCCGAGTAAGAGAATTCTGTTCCTCCAGGTAGTCGAAACACAACTCGCTTTTTCGCACAGTCAATCGTCGCACAACATGCACTTAACCAATCCATTCCCAGAATGATATCATAATATTTCATATCTAGCTTGACTACATCTAATGGTAGTTTTCTCTTTCCGATACATATGTAACCATCCCTACATATCATGTTAGTAGGCATCTCCACTCCTGATGGAGTACTAACACTAAGATATACATCCAACATTGTCATTTTTATTTCATGTTCCTTAACATAGTCTTTAGATATAAAACTATGTGAAGCACCAGAATCAAATAAAGTACGTGCAGGAATGCCATTAAATAACAATATACCTGTCACTACAGTATCTGATGCAAGTACTTCTTTTTGAGTCAATGCAAAGACTCGGCCCTGGGCACCGTGCCTCTGATTCTGTGGTGGTTGATGGGGTCGTGGTGCCTGCCCACGATTCTGTTGATGCTGTTGGTGATGCTGCTGCCTTGGAGGGTTCTGGTAGCCCCTTCTTGGGCAGTCTCTGAATCCGTGGCCCATGCGACCACATTTGAAGCATCCACCCTCTAGCACCTGACATTCGTTAGCGAAGTGCCCTTTGTTGCGGCACTTGTTGCAGAATGGTCCACCCTGGTTGGGTCATTGAAAGCTACCGTTATTCTGACGCTTAGGTGCCTCATATCTACCCCCATTGTTCGGTCTCTTGTTATGCAGATTCTGTACCAACGCTTGTACTGGCGCCGTCACAGGATAGTGTGGGTCCAATTCTTTTGCGTGCTCGTAAGACTCCTAAAAAGTCTTATATTTCTGAACCACAACTTGAGCCTTCAGAGCAGGCCTCAAGCCCTGCTCAAATCGACGAGCCTTAGATGCATCGTCGGTAAACTTCGTGATTGCATACTGAGACAATCTAGAAAACTCTGCCTCATACTCTTTCACCGTCATGTTTCCTTGCTCGAGCTTCTGGAACTCCAATTCCTTAGCTCGCTGCTCAGTCGAAGAGAAGTACTGAGCCAGAAATGCCGCGCGGAACATCTGCCAAGTAATTTTTGTTGTCCCATTCACTCCCGCAAGAATCCTTTTCTGACTTTGCCACCAGTAGTGTGCGTTGAAAACCAGCAGTAGTTTCACACACGAGACCCTCTTGGATCCAACAATACCCATAGCTTCCAGGTGATCCTCTACTTCAACTAGCCAATCCATAGCAATGGTGGCTTCTTCTGTCCCTTTGAATTCTTTGTTGCAGATTTTCTTAAACTTTGTAATGTCAGCCACAGCAGTGGTTTTCTTAGCCGCCGGGGGTTCCTCTGCCTCCACAAGTTCGCTCTCTCGTGAGACTGGAGTGCCTTGAGCCCCATTGTTCACCACTGATCGGACCAACTGTTGCAGGGTATTTAGCTGCTTCTATTGGGCCTCGAATTACTTTGCGTTCTGCCTCTACTGGCTCTCCATCATTGCCAGCATCCTCTCTATAGGGTCGGTTGAGGCTACCACCCTTGAGCTACTAGCGTTGTTCGTTGTACCCGCCTTAGTCATCTCTGCAAAAACAGAGAAGCTTGTTAGTCTCATAAAATATTCATGGACTTATTGTATGGAACATCTCATTTCGGGACATTTAAAACCAAAGTTGTTCGAGAAGCAATAAAGCTTGTGTCATTTTCGAAATCTTTAAAAACCAAGAAATTCCCAAGGATGTAAAGCCGTGCTTTGATACCAAACTGTCACGCCCCGATTCGGGGAATCGTTCGCCTCCACTTTGATTCACGCCGAATCGTTCGTCCTCGCTAAGGCGTGATACCGTACAAGTCTGGAATTGTACTTGTACAAGGCGTGCTCGTGTTCCTTTTATAAAAGAGACATTTTGAATAGAGATTCGCAGCGGATGATAAAGAAGTTTTGGCTACACAGATATGATCTGAAATAAGTTTTTTATTGATATCTTTGAAATTACATTGCATAAAACATAAGGCTCTCAAACAGCCGAGATGAAATGCCAAACTTGGCTACAATATTGTAAAAATATTGAATTAAGATACAACTTGTTCCATACATCATATCCCTTTATTAATAATGCAGCAATAACCACCTTCAGCAAAATGCCTTCTTCTTCAAGTGGAAACTTCAAGATGTACGAAGCTTCTAAAGAGTCGGACAGCAAGCCTTCAGCGTCTATGATTATCCACTAGGTTTTCGGCACCTGTGGAGACGAGGGTCAGTACATTGCCACATATGTACTGGTGAGCGGCCGTAACCAATCTCACCATAAATCAACAGTAATAAAATTACATGAATGTTCACTATTGATTTGTATTCTTTCTATCTTGCCTTAGGGTCCATTAACAATTTATATATTTGATGAGAAATATAAGGAGCATACAGTGATGTTAGAAACAAAAGCAATTCATGTTGTTCTAACATAAGCAATTCATATTGATCACCAACTCGGTGAATCTTACCCACGGTCGATAGCCATCCTTGTAAATATTTATGAATACCACTTACTCTGCCTGCATAAGACATTGTTAGCTATGCCACCTGTCTATATGAAGGTCACTGACTACACACCATCTGGGACATCTTGGTCGGACGGTTCCCCTTCAGCGGTGGGTAGCTAGCCCATCCGGAAGGTTCCCGAAAGACCGTGCTACTACTTCAGCACTGTGCTACTACTTCAGCACTGTGTTCCTCCTAGGCCGAATCGGTTCCGTGGCCTCGGAGTACCGTTCGAGGAACTACCTTGTATACAAGTTGTCCATGTCCATGCCTGTAATGCAACTTAAGTAATAAGAGACATGACATGCATGATAATAGCATCTTCCACACATATTCGTAGTTCTCATTTCATCTTGCCATTTTCCCATCTATCCATCTTGCCATCTTACCAACTTGCCTTGAGCCATAGGCTCGCATATTCGTTCATCCAACCAAGGGACTATTCATTTGTAACTCATTCTTTCGAACCGAAGTTCGATATACTTACCGCCCAATACTTGGGTCTTTGTATCACCTGTTAAACAATTCATATAGCATACGAGCATCATTCGATTTGCAACATAAGCCTAGCCATGTGATAATTTATCTTTCATTATCTTTTCCGTATTATTACTAGGCATCTTTTATTAAGCATCGAACGCAATAACAAGTCTACCATTGTTATGTACGAAGATCAAGGATCGTCGAAGGATCAAAGCCACTCACTTATTGGTAAATTGCCGAAAGAAAGAGATTTTCCACGCAACGTCAAGCTCGGTTCACTGCGTTAGCACCTGCATTGGCACCAATGTTTGGTCAGCATACTTCTTCTCTTTCTCTCAGTGATTCGATATAAATGCGTAGACAGTGAAAGTAAATCCATGAAAACATTCATCGAAAATAATCACGAAAACACACACAAAAGCCAACAGCAAAAGCGACATCAAAAACCAGCAGGGCAACGGTCTCGGGGCAAGCGACTCTTATATAGAACTCTTCCCCCAAGACGCGCGCCACTGCATCTTGGGCATCATTTCAAAAGAGTCCAATCCATAACGAGGAAATGATCTCAATTCATTATCCTGCGATCCTGGTAAAGTTTCCCCAAGTAAAGTTCCCCAATTCTCATCCGACTCGGCCATTCGACCGCTAGCCTGCACCGTGCTCCACAACGGATTCAGGGCATTACACACCGGACGTAATAGGTTTAGAGACAGATACCCTAGATCAGCAGGGTGCAGTACCTCAGGGCGAGATACCGCCTACCCTGTAGATAGAGTAGGTTTTTGTACTGGACCTTGTCTCCAGTCACTCTTGGGACTGTTATTATTTTTGACTAGTATTAGAGACTTGGACTTGGACTTGTATATTCTTTGTGTTTGGACTTGACAGGTTATATTTTATTGTCGTGTTGTTTTTATCTTTTAGTATTTACTTTATCATCTTAGAGTTGTGATTGAGTACTCATATATTATTATTGCTTGTCCTCCGTTCGGAGTTGACCATATTCTCGACAGATTTTTGATATTATATAAACTGTTGTTAGAGTAGTAAACCTACAACGTTCTACGCCGTTTTTACGGTGTGGGCTGGGCGTTGTTACGCACACGTGCCCTTACAGCGGGTGCGGGTCGTGACAGAGCTTGAATCGGAAATGAAGGAGAAATTTCCTTCGTTATTCTCGTAGAGGTAGGTTAAATCTTTAAGTTTTGAGGACGAAACTTTTTATTAGTTGGTTATGGTGTAGTGCCCCGTCCCTACATCGTGCCCCGTTTCCGTCCACGGGGTGCGCGAGAAAGGAACACTGTCGCTATCGATTCGATCGGGACCGATAGGTCGGAATCGGCCGAGTCGATCGAACAGGAACGGTTGAATTAAGATCCATTCCACGTTATAGAATGGCTTCTTCAGAACCAAGTCCCATATTCAGCGGGTTGCGCCTCGAGGATTGGCTCTGCGGCTGAGTCGGGAGAGACCTCCCGTTGCTCTGGTTTTCATGCCGCACTTGATTTGGCTTTGGCTTTGGTTTTCGTGAATGCATTTTTCATGAATGTTTTCGATGTATTTCGTGACGCGTTTTCGAGCTTCGCATTCATATCGAATATCCTTGAATTATACAGTGTTCTAATCAGTTGCTTATGCGATTGCAGGTGATCGCGCAATCGACGTCAGCGCAGCCAACCGGTCGCTCGCTTGAAGCAAGGCTAAGGCGAGTGGCTGACCTCCTTCGTCTCGTCCCTCTACTTCAAAACTCAATATGTGAAGTAAAATGAATGCCTGTCATAATAGTGTAGAATCAAGGAAATCGTGGCACGATTCTTCACGAGACACTTGCTATCGAACTGCCGATTTTGGAAATGGAAAACATACTTCCTTATGCAATTATACTTGGTCTATGCAAAACAATGAATGAATCGATTAACATTTATCGCAACGATACATGTGAAACCCATAATTTCAAATAATTATATAATTTAAATTAGCAAATTATTAATTGTTAATTTAGGAATTTGTTTTTTTAGAAAAATTTATTAACTGGAAGTTTTATCAAAATATAATTTGCTAATTAATTATTATTATGTTACTTAGAATAAATTATTATTTTTCAAACTTAGGCTTTTTGATTGTCAGGCCCAGACCCGAACCAAAAACAATTTTTTTAAAATTTTTGAGTTAAAGAAAAAATTATGTATCATTTATAAACCCTTTAACCCATTTGGCCTTTAAACCATATTACAACCCATTGGGCTTTATGTATCCATTAGCCCATTTACATTCATTTCCTTTTATTCTTATTCATTCAGGAAAAGAAATTTTTTTTCCTTTCTTCCTCAAACCGATAGGCTCGACCCCTGGCTTTCCGAACGGTCGCCGACCGTCGGCCTCCCCGCGTGAACCGCCGCCCTTTCCTTTTCTCTCCCAAACCGCCCATCCATCATATATAATCGCCTTCTCTTCACAACTCCAGCATCATCTCCATTAGCCCTACCAAGCTCCCCAAACCCTCTTTTTTCCGAACCCTAACCCCCATTCTCAAGCGATCTCGCCGCCTAGGCCGACCTGTGCGCGTCTCCTAGCGCGGCCCGACCTGAGCGCCAACCTCCCTCTGGCGTTCCCCGACCCCGTTGTCGTTTCCTGGCCGACCCCAGGCCGGATCCGCAGCCTCCTCTGCCAGCGCCACCTTCCCGAGGCTGCGCCCCGCTACCGCCGAGTCCAGCGCACCCTCCCCGCGACCCCTTCGCCGGCACGCCACCCGCGGCCACCCGACGCAGCACCTCCCCTGTTCCCCGATTTGCTGTCCAGCGTTTTTGTGCGTGGATTTGACGCTGTCCGATCCACTGTCTAGTGCTTCCTGTTCCGCATTCTTCTGTTCGGCTCCCTCGCGGACTACGTTTCCGTTCCCGAGATTATCCCGCGGCTCCCCGACCAACGGATATTGGGTAATTTCTGAATAATCAGAGTAATTCGTCCCTCCCATGCGTCGATGATGATACGGTCCCCGATTCCTCTATGGAAATTGGCTTGATTTATTTCAGTTATGGTTTCGGACATTTCCGAACTCCATTTCGGATGGTTTTGTAGCTATGGCTTTGTTATTGTGGTTTTTCGGAATTTTCGAGTTAAGTTCGAACTTTTCGAACTCTATTAGTTTTTGGTCTTGTGACCAAGCTAATACTAGTTTTGGTTGAGAGTATTGTTCTGTGGATTTTTAGCCATAGCTAATTATAGGTTCTGTAGTTGGTATGGCCATATATATTGATGCTGTGGTTTTGATTTTGGCTTTTGGATTTGCTATTCATTTCGGGGATTGGATATTAACTTTTGATGGGATATTGTTGTTCCCTAGTTTGGGACAGTTATTATGTGATGTTGGCACAATTCCCAGTATTGGGTTGTCCCAAATACAGAGGGAATGCTGCCCGAATTTTTCAGTAAAATATTTAAAAAGGGTTTTTCTATAAAATTCTTAAATTCTAAACTGGTTTTTGGTTGATTTGAATTCCGATTACTTTTCTGAGCGACGAACTTATTGTTCAATGGGCTCTTAGCAAAATGCAAACGAAATCGGTTTCGCCCAGACGTTGAGGCATTAGCTATTTTTGAAGAATGGACCAATATTCTGAGACTCATAAAATAAATTTAATTTAGTTTATTATTTTATTTTGTAAATTTAATTGTAGGATAATTTTTCTGGACTAACTAAACTTTCTTCTTATTTAATTTCATGTAATCGGTTTGTAAGGGCATAAGCCTATTCTGGTTGTGGGATTGTAATAGCTTAGGTTTTATTTATGTTTCTTTTATTTTTTGGATGATTTTTGTAGTAGGAACGTAGTATAAAATAATAATTATTTATTGTATTTTTTAAAAGAATATAATAATTAATGTTTTGTCACTTAGAAAATTAAGTTGTAATTTTAAAATAGAAATTCATGTATTTCTCATTAAAAAGGAAAATCTTAGTTTTTATATTTATATAAAATACCACGTTTTTCCAAATAAACCGATAAATACAATTTTGTCGAAATTAAATATAAATTAATGTTTCTTAATTTCAACGCATTAATAAATAGCGCTTTGATTGTATAAGCTAAATAAAGACTGAAATTGACTAGGACATAACTAGAGATTGCAACTAGTATAGCATCATTAGCAACTTTAGTTTTCTGAGACAAGTTTCGTAAATGTAGGATCTCAAAGAAGAATCTGAATTTCCAATCTGACGTATCGACCCATCCAGTCAAATCATTTTGAGGCAAGTACAATTTTGTGGTAGATTACAATTAGTTAATAATTGTTTTAATGCAATTTTAAATCACGATACAACATGAAACTCTTTTGAGAGCATTGACTGTAACTACTGTAACTATTGGGGATTGGGGGAATAGTGTAGTGGATATGACCACATCCAATTAGCATAACTGATTGTATTAGCTTACCCCTCAAACACACGGGGATAAGCCATACCATATCACTAGGATATTACTGTAACAAACCCAATCCGGTCATATTCATTACCTATTCATATTTCACTATTTTAACTGTTGGAAAATCATTTATTTCAAAATTGTTTAAAAGTGCATAATTCTATTATTAATTTTAATTGTTAAAATATCATGAATTTGTACTTTGCTCCCTCCTGACTGGAGACTATATTTTTAGGTCCTGTTGAGGATGCAGAGCTACTAATTAGTAGCTATTATGACCCTGAGCTATACCCTGCTGTGCTTCCTGAGGATGGATTACTGGATGAGGATGTTGCTTTTATTTAGATGTTATTTTCCAGTTTGTTGGTTTTAAAACAATGTTAATTCAGTTGGTGGTTTATGTTTGTACTTTGTACTGGACAAGTTTTAAGTTTTAATTTATCAAATAATAAAAGTTGTGGCAAATTAGATTGAGTTGTTGATTACCTGCATATGGAGATACAGCTTACTGCCGCCGCCTCAACAGCGGTACAGGCTGGGCATGATCCGATTCGACCCAAGTAATTGGGACCGGGTCGTGAAATGTTTTTAGTGGTAGCCCATGCAGGTCAAATCAACAACTTAGGAAAATCTATTTAGAGACATTTCGAACACTAGAACATTAATTTGTCACAACATAGGACCAAAATATATTATAAGTAAATATTTTTTTTTGATTATAGATAGGCTACCTTGCTTATGTTTATATCCTAAACCTTCTAGAGAATGGCCACTGACAATACCAATCCTGCTGGCGATGGGTATCTTTACCCTATCATACCCTACCTCCCCAATCAAGTCCGGATCCTACACCTCGGCAGCTGGCCGACCGTCCCCATAATACAACGGCGGACCCATCATCTTCCCAGACGGAGATGCAACTCCCTGTGGTTTTGCCCACTCTAGCTACCCCACCGGTGCCTGTGGACCCCACCGACCTCATAGGTCTGCTAAAAGGAGTACTAGAAGCCCAGAGAACTCAAGCTGAAGCTCATCGCGAGCAGACGACAATTATGAGAGAAGGCATGGAGAATGCCCATAGCGTGGCAATGGCTGCACTGGAGAGAGGAGAAGCAGCTCAACAGGAACCAAGGCCTGCCAAGGTAAACATAAATCTAAGGATTAATTTATATAATATTAAGGCCATTTAATTAATGGGAATCATATTGCCAAGGTGGGTGATATTGAGAGTTTCAAGAAGCAGAACCCTCGACCCTTCAAGGGAACCGAGGGAATCGTCTATGCTGATGAATGGCTCGATAGTATGGAGCGTCTCCTAAGCGTCGCTCGACTTCCAGAAGACCTCAAGGCTGAAGCAGTGGGACTCCAACTACAAAATGTAGGAAGCACCTGGTATCGGAATGAACCCCGACTCCAGGACAGGCAGATTGACTGGGACATCTTCAAGAGGTTGTTCAAAAGGAAGTTCTTCCCAACATCAGAGTTGCGGAAGATGGAGAGGCAATTTCAGAACCTGAAGCAAGGAAATATGACTGTTGGTGAATATACGGCAGAATTCGGCCAACTCAGCCGTTTTGCCAAGAACCTGGTGGCTGACCCTGATGATCGTGCTGAAAGGTTTAGACATGGGCTGAGAGAAGAGATCCGCACCCATGTGATCTCAGGCGGTGCTAAGACCTATGAAAAGATCCTGGAGCGAGCTCAAGATATAGAGAAGAGCCAACCCGCTCGCTCAAAGAGGGATTATCCTGGAACTAACAACTTCCAGGGTAATCAGAAGAGGCCCAACAACAACAACAATCGGCCTTCCCACCATCAGCAGCAGAACCAGCAGGCAAGGAACAATGATAGGGCACCTCAGAGGCAGATCCCTGTCTGCGACTATTGCAAAAGGCCGGGACATCAAGCAAATATCTGCAGAAAGAGACTAGGACATTGTCTGGTCTGTGGGTCTTCCACCCACCAAGTAAAGGACTGCCCCTCGGCGATGAACCGGACTGGAGCAACTCAACAGAAAGGTCCTCTACCCACTCAGCAACAACAATTTGGACAATATCAACAGAAGACTGGGCGAGCTTTTGCCCTAGCAGCAGAGGAACATGAGCCAGAGTAGGAACCTACAGCGGATGTCATTGCAGGTTTCATTTATGTGCTTTCCTATCATGCCTTAGCTTTATTTGATTCGGGAGCATCACATTGTTTCATATCCACAAAATTCATCTCTGCACACCATATAGACACGGGCTTTAGCAAGAAGATTTATAGAGTCATGACCGGTGGAGGACCCCTACCCATCACTGAGACCTGTAATTGCCCTATAACCATATCAGGCCACCAATTCATAGCACCTTTGCTTGTGATGTCCTTACCTAATTATGATGTAGTCCTAGGGATGGATTGGTTGAGTAAGCAGCATGCACTGATAGACTGTCACAGAGGATGTGTAGTCTTCAGCCCACCTGGAGAGCCGAAGTTTGAAATCTCTTGAACTTCGGAGGATATGGAGTGTGTTACCTACACCTCTATCACAGAAGAATCAGGACCTCCCCATCCTATCATAGCAGAATTTATGGATGTCTTCCCTGATAGTCTTCCCGGGTTACCCCCAGACCGAGACATAGAGTTCACCATTGACCTAGTCCCCGGCTCTTCCCCTATTTCTAAGGGATGCTACAAAGTCAACCCGAAGGAGGCCAAGGAGATGAAGGATCAGATCAATGAACTGAAGGCTTTGGGATTTATCCGAGATGGAGCTTCACCCTGGGGAGCACCTGTCTTGTTTGTATCCAAGAAGGATAGAACTGTAAGGATGTGCATCAACTACCGGGCGCTAAACAATATCACAATCAAGAATAAGTATCCTCTGCCCCGGATCGATGATCTGTTTGACCAACTTAGTGGAGCCAAGGTGTTCTCGAAGATTGACCTCAGATTCGGCTACCATCAGTTCAAGGTCAGGAAGGAGGACTTTCCCAAGACGGCGTTCAACACCAAGTATGGGCAGTTTGAATTCTTGGTCATGCCGTTTAGACTGACGAATGCTCCTGCTGTATTCATGAACCTTATGAACAAGGTTTTCCATGAATACTTAGATCAGTTTGTCGTTGTCTTTATCGATGACATTCTGATCTATTCGAAGACTGAAGAGGAGCATGAAGAGCACCTCAGAAAAGTTTTGGGAACTTTGAGGAAAGAGAAGTTATATGGTAAGCTATCCAAATGTGAATTCTTTCTAGACAAGGTGGATTTTCTTGGCCATGTTGTCACAGGAGAAGGAATTTCGGTGGATCCTAAGAAGATAGCTGCTATGGAGAAGTGGTCTACCCCAAGCTCAGTTGCTGAGATCAGAAGTTTCTTAGGCTTGGCTGGCTACTACCGGAAGTTTGTGAAGGATTTTGCCAGAATTGCTGAACCAATGACGATGCTTACTCGAAAGAATGAAGAGTTCATCTGGACGGAAGATTGTCAGGCGGCATTTGAGGAGCTGAAGAAGAGGCTGACCACTGCACCAATCCTTGCGCTACCCGCAGGAACTGGTGGTTTCTCAATCTACAGTGATGCCTCTAGAAAAGGACTGGGTTGCGTTCTTCAACAAAATAGAAAAGTGATTGCTTACGCATCTAGGCAATTACGGAACTATGAGAAGAATTATCCCATACATGACCTGGAGCTTGCTGCAGTCATCTTTGCATTGAAGCTATGGAAGTATTATCTCTATGGAGAGAGAGTGGAAATATATACAGACCACAAAAGTTTGAAATATGTTTTCACTCAGAAGGAGCTGAACATGAGACAAAGATGGTGGCTGGAACTGATGAAGGATTTTGACATCGACCTGCAGTACCATCCAGGTAAGGCTAATGTGGTTGCCGATGCACTTAGTCGATACCCAGTGGCGATGTTCTTGACAAAGGAGCGACACTTGTTGGAGGACATAGAGAAGCTTGGTCTGGAGATTGTACTACCTGAGGAGAAGATGAAGGAACTGGGGAGAGAAGCTGATGTAACTGGAGCTTACTCAACCATGATGCAGTTGCAATTACGTTCAAGTCTGATGGACAAAGTCAAGGAGATAAATTCCAAGACGAGATGCTTTGCAAACTCAGAGATAAAGTGCTGGCAGGAATACTTGAAGGTTTCTCTATCGCCAGTGACGGAGCATTGAAGAATGGTACAAGGCTGTGTGTACCATCTGGAGAATTGAGGAATGAGTTGATGCAAGAAGCGCACCAGTCACAGTATTTCATACATCCTGGAGCTAATAAGATGTATCGGGATATACGTACCATTGTTTGGTGGTATGGAATGAAGAAGGATGTATCCAGATTTGTGGCTAGATGCTTGATTTGTCAACAAGTGAAGGCTAGCAGACAGAGACCCGCAGGACTTCTACAGCCGCTGGATATTCCGAAGTGCAAGTGGGAGCATATAACAATAGACTTTGTGTCAGGACTGCCTCGATCCCAAGGAGGGAAGGACGCTATTTGGGTTATTGTGGACCGACTGACTAAGTCGGCACACTTTATTCCCTTCAAGGTTGGTTTATCCACCGAGAAGTTGGCGGCACTGTACATGCGGCACATCTACCGGATTTATGGAGTACCGGTAAGTATTGTATCTGACCGAGATACTAGATTTACCTTACATTTTTGGAAGAGTTTGCATGACAGCTTGGGAACAAAACTGAAGTTCAGCACGGCTTATCATCCTCAAACTGACGGACAATCTGAGAGGACCATCCAGACGCTAGAAGATATGTTGAGATCTTGCGTCTTGGAATTCGGAGGATCTTGGGAGGATCACTTGCATTTAGTGGAATTCTCCTACAACAACAGTTACCAAGCTAGCATTAGTATGACCCCATTTGAAGCTCTTTATGGACGTCGTTGCCGCACTCCACTTGCATGGGACGACGTAGGAGAAAGAGTACTACTGGGGCCAGAGATGGTGACTGATGCAGCAGAGAAGGTGAAGGTAATCAGAGACAAGCTAAGGATCGCCCAAGACAGGCAGAAGCATTGGGCAGATAGCAGTCGTCGACCACTGGAGTTTGAAGAAAGAGATAGTGTCTTTGTGAAGATTTCTCCTACCAGAGGAACTATCCGATTTGGCAGAGCTGGGAAGCTGAGTCCCAGATATATCGGACCATTTCAAGTTTTGAGCCGAATTGGTGAAGTGGCGTATCTGTTAGCTCTACCAGCTAATCTTGAGGGCGTGCACAACGTTTTCCACGTTTCGCAGCTCAGACGCTACATTCCGGATCCGAGTCATATTGTGGACCATTCGGAGCTAGAGATTGGACCGAGCCTCACAGTGCCAGAGAAGCCTGTAGCAATTTTGGATAGAGGCGAAAAGAAGACCAGGACTTCAGTGACTCCCATAGTCAGAGTTATGTGGAGGCACGATTCCCCAGGCGAGTCTACTTGGGAGCGAGAAGATGAGATACGGGAGCAGTACCCGTACTTGTTTGAGACCTGAGGTAATTCCTAACCTTATCCTTTAAATTTCGAGGACGAAATTTCTTAAGGAGGGAAGGTTGTGAAACCCGTAATTTCAAATAATTATATAATTTAAATTAGCTAATTATTATTTGTTAATTTTGGAATTTGTTTTTTTAGAAAAATTTATTAACTGAAAGTTTTATCAAACATTTAATTTGCTAATTAATTATTATTATGTTACTTAGAATAAATTATTATTTTTCAAACTTAGGCTTTTTGATTGTCAGGCCCAGACCCGAACCAAAAACAATTTTTTTAAAATTTTTGAGTTAAAAAAATATCATGTATCATTTATAAATCCTTTAACCCATTTGGCCTTTAAACCATATTACAACCCATTGGGCTTTATGTATCCATTAGTCCATTTACATTCATTTCCTTTTATTCTTATTCATTCAGGAAAAGAAATTTTTTTTCCTTTCTTCCTCAAACCGATAGGCTCGACCCTTGGCTTTCCGAACGGTCGCCGACCGTCGGCCTCCCCGCGTGAACCGCCGCAATTTCCTTTCCTCTCCCAAACCGCCCATCCATCCTATATAATCCCCTTCTCTTCACAACTCCAGCATCATCTCCATTAGCCCTACCAAGCTCCCCAAACCTACTTTTTTCTGAACCCTAACCCCCATTCTCAGGCGATCTTGCCGCCTAGGCCGACCTGTGCGCGTCTCCCAGCGCGGCCCGACCCGAGCGCCAACCTCCCTCCGGCGTTCCCCGACCCCGTTGTCGTTTCTTGGCCGACCCAGGCCGGATCCGCAGCCTGCTCTGCCAGCGCCACCTTCCCGAGGCTGTGCCCCGCTACCGCCGAGTCCAGCGCACCCTCCCCGCGACCCCTTCGCCGGCGCGTCACCCGCGACCACCCGACGCAGCACCTCCCCTGTTCCCTGATTTGCTGTCCAGCGTTTCTGTGCGTGGATTTGACGCTGTCCGATCCGCTATCTAGTGCTTCCTGTTCCGCATTCTTCTGTTCGGCTCCCTCGCGGACTACGTTTCCGTTCCCGAGATTATCCCGCGGCTCCCCGACCAACGGATATTGGGTAATTTCTGAATAATCAGAGTAATTCGTCCCTCCCGTGCGTCGATGATGATACGGTCCCCGATTCCTCTATGGTAATCGGCTTGATTTATTTCAGTTATGGTTTCGGACATTTCCGAACTCCATTTCGGATGGTTTTGTAGCTATGGCTTTGTTATTGTGGTTTTTCGGAATTTTCGAGTTAAGTTCGGACTTTTCGAACTCTATTAGTTTTTGGTCTTGTGACCAAGCTAATACTAGTTTTGGTTGTGAGTATTGTTCTGTGGATTTTTAGCCATAGCTAATTATAGGTTCTGTAGTTGATATGGCTATATATATTGATGCTGTGGTTTTGATTTCGGCTTTTGGATTTGCTATTCATTTCGGGGATTTGATATTAACTTTTGATGGGATATTGTTGTTCCCTGGTTTGGGACAGTTATTATGTGTTATTGGCACAATTCCCAGTATTGGGTTGTCCCAAATACAGAGGGAATGCTGCCCGAATTTTTCAGTAAAATATTTAAAAAGGGTTTTTCTATAAAATTCTTAAATTCTAAACTGGTTTTTGGTTGATTTGAATTCCGATTACTTTTCCGAGCAACGAACTTATTGTTCAATGGGCTCTTAGCAAAATGCAAACGAAACCGGTTTCGCCCGGACGTTGAGGCATTAGCTATTTTTGAAGAATGGACCAATATTCTGAGACTCATAAAATAAATTTAATTTAGTTTATTATTTTATTTTGTAAATTTAATTGTAGGATAATTTTTCTGGACTAAGCCTATTCTGGTTGTGGGATTGTAATAGCTTAGGTTTTATTTATGTTTCTTTTATTTTCTGGATGATTTTGGTAGTAGGAACGTAGTATAAAATAATAATTATTTATTGTATTTTTCAAGAGAATATAATAATTAATGTTTTGTCACATAGAAAATTAAGTTGTAATTTTAAAATAGAAATTCATGTATTTCTCATTAAAAAGGAAAATCTTAGTTTTTATATTTATATAAAATACCACATTTTTCCAAATAAACCGATAAATATAATTTTCTCGAAATTAAATGTAAATTGATGTTTCTTAATTTCAACGCATTAATAAATAGCGCTTTGATTGTATTTGCTAAATAAAGACTAAAATTGACTAGGACACAACTAGAGATTGCAACTAGTATAGCATCATTAGCAACTTTAGTTTTCTGAGACAAGTTTCGTAAATGTAGGATCTCAAGGAAGAATCTGAATTTCCAATCTGACGTATCGACCCATCCAGTCAAATCATTTTGAGGCAAGTACAATTTTGTGGTAGATTACAATTAGTTAATAATTGTTTTAATGCAATTTTAAATCACGATACAACACGAAACTCTCTTGAGAGCATTGACTGTAACTACTGTAACTATTGGGGATTGGGGGGAATAGTGTAGTGGATATGACCACATCCAATTAGCATAACTGATTGTATTAGCTTACCCCTCAAACACACGGGGATAAGCCATACCATATCACTAGGATATTACTGTAACAAACCCAATCCGGTCATATTCATTACCTATTCATATTTCACTATTTTAACTGTTGGAGAATCATTTATTTCAAAATTGTTTAAAAATGCATAATTCCATTATTAATTTTAATTGTTAAAATATCATGAATTTGTACTTTGCTCCCTCATGACTGGAGACTATATTTTTAGGTCCTGTTGAGGATGCAGAGCTACTGATTAGTAGCTATTATGACCCTGAGCTATACCCTGCTGTGCTTCCTGAGGATGGATTACTGGATAAGGATGTTGCTTTTGTTTACATATTATTTTCCAGTTTGTTGGTTTTAAAACAATGTTAATTCAGTTGGTGGTTTATGTTTGTACTTTGTACTGGACAAGTTTTAAGTTTTAATTTATCAAATAATAAAAGTTGTGGCAAATTAGATTGAGTTGTTGATTACCTGCATATGGAGATACAGCTTACTGCCGCCGCCTCAACAGCGGTGCAGGCTGGGCATGATCCGATTCGACCCAAGTAATTGGGACCGGGTCGTGACAATACAGCTAAATGAGTAAATCAACTAAGTTCAAAGGAAAACGGTCATTGGACAACTTGTCGACAAGGTAAAGTTTTCTCGAACGGTTGCCTAGGCCAAGGGACTGATTCGGCCCGGGAGGAACGAGTGTAGCAGCGCCAACCCTTCATCGGCGCAAGTTATGCGGGCACTTTCGTACAGGGCTCGCTACCCGATGCGAAAGGGACATCGTCTAACCAATGCTATAGTCCGTGGTGGCTTGACATTGCCAGTGGCCTTCACATCCCTTTTCACTGCTTAACGAGTGCACGGGACACGGGATGAATATGATAGTGGCTTAATGTTATACAGTTAGAATGCTTGCCTCAAAACATGTTAACATGTAAATCGAGCAGGATGGTTAGAAAGATCATTGAAATAGCTAGCTAACATGTTTACGAAACTTCTTGAATCAAATGCAGAGCTTAGATTTAATTAGCCATTCGCCAGTATATGTGTTTCGTGCTGATTCTCGCTCTTTGCAGGTCTCGCGAACCAGGAAGGACGTGCCAACTAGCTCGACAATGTTCGTGACTTTTGAAGCTTCAGCCGTGCGTCGAAGACTTACTCCGCGACTCCACTTTTGAAGGATCTCGACAGTCCAAGGAAAATGACTCAGCGTCCCTCCCATCCAGGTCAATGGAGTAGTTTGTTGTATATTGAGGGATGCGTGCAATGTGTGGAATGGCTATCTCATCGGCACTCTTTTGTAATCGAGTCAAGTTGTAGCCTGTGCGGCAATGAGTCTTGTATCGGAGTCTGTAAAAGATGTTCATTATCAATAAAGATCAAGTTTCCTTTACTTATTGTGTGAATCAATTTGTCTGCGTACTCTCTTAGATCTCGTGTCTCGGATTATCTTATGACTAGGCCTTGTGCGATCGCAAATTAGGTTCGCACGACATCACGCCCGGGGGACGACTATCGATTCGACGAAATCGGGGCGTGACACATCGATTTAGTTTGACCTTAGGATGGGGTCAGTGTTGATATTGTTGTTTAGGAACTATGATTCCAGTACTGACGGAAAGACATAGCCTAGCAGTTCGGAAGACGTCCGAGTGCAAAGCGATAGGAAATAGTAGAAGCACCACTTACGAGGCTCGGTTGACACGCACGTATATCAGGGACGCCCGAATATGTGCACAATCCGACTCGAGTGGTGATGGCGGATTCTCTATCACGAGGCTTGGCTGAAATGCATGTATTTTGGGAATGCCTGAAATATGTGCACGATCCAACTAAGTGATACGTTGAATCAAGTGAGACTTGAGGAATGGAAAAGTGTCAAGAATTTTGAAATCGTGAGTTTCGAAGAAATGTTGATGGTAATGTGATCGTTGAATTGAGACGAGTTTGAATATTGGTTGATCGGTTGGTGTGGCTTACGACTAAGTTAGCGATAAGCTTGAGCGTGGCTCGAATTGAGGGGACGCATAGGAGTAGTATACGCGAGAAACGTAGGATGTTGCATCAAGTTATAAGCCGATAAGTGTACTCAGTAAGTTTCGAGGATGAAACTTTTTCTGAGTGGTGTATGATGTAGTGCCCCATCCCGCTCAGTCAATCGGAGGAATCGAAATGCCAACGACATTCGGACTTGGCCATTACAACGGCTTGCTCGGAGATATCGCTCAGGTGGGGTAGTTTCGGTGAACTTGCCTCATCTTAGCCTTCACATAGTAAATCGTGTGTTTTCAACTTGCACAAGAAGGCTTAATATTAAAAGAGACGAATCCACATAGCTAAGGGAATAATCCCGACAGATCAAAATCGAGTTTAGAACATGGAAACGTCCCATGGTTGAATTAGAGTTGGTGCACGGTGTGCTTTGAAAATGACACTCGGTCCTTCGTCCCGTGGCTTGGGAGAATGAAAGTTGGTATTCGACACAAACGATGAGTTAGCCTAAATCATAGGCGTCGCCCGCGTAAATGCTCGATAAAGCATGCACGTTTCCTCTGTGCAAGGCTTGGAACAGGCTTGGCTCGTCCCTCGGGTTAAGTTGTAGGCTTGAGTAAGTTCGGCAAAGTTATGCCGGTCGACTAAGTCGTTTTAAGTGTTGTCCCGCTCTTTCTGTCACGCCCCGATCCCGCAGAGTCCTATCGTCCTCGCTTCGGCGTGATGCCGTGCAAGCCTAAGTTGCGCTTGCATAAGGCCATGTACCTGCACAAAAACAACTAGTCAAGCAAAAACACACGCACGCACCCACTAGTTAAGCAAAACACACGCACACACCCATTCATTGCAGAAAACCAAATATTGGACATAGAGATCTAAAATGAAAATACTTTCTTTTATTCATAAACTTGATAGGAATACAAGTACAAACTTTGCAAACTCAGAGTGCCTTATATTGGCTACATGATTCTCTTTGAAACTCACTTTTGAAAGCCATCAAAGTACTTTATATACTTTTTCGAAAACGATATTTGCAAGAGGCCAAGGACGTAAAACCGTGCTCTGATACCACCCGAGAGACAAATATTGCCTTGTATACAAGTTGTCCGAGACTAAATGCATGCTCTAGCCGTTCTATCAGATGAGACACACTTGGACTTATGCACAAATATATGACACGTTTATTTCGTGCCTTCAGATTCATCTCAACACGTACAAGTTCGTATGTACATGTCTATATTTCAAGCATACTAGTGACAAGCAGATGATCATTCTTATCAAGCAGATAGAGTAGTAATACATATTCTTGCATTTGATTCAATTCAATTATCTTCTCTTATCTTTTGTGGATGTGGTATCGTTGATCATTGGGACAAGGCAACAGAGTGGACTAGAGATCATTTTTCTTAGGCGTGCAGATCAATGTTTGTTCGGTTGAAGCAACTCACCGAAACGAATCTTAGTTGAGAGAAGGAGGGACTTCACGCGTCGTTCACGAACAATTCACGCGCCCTACATTGGCACCAACAGTTGACTAGCATACTTCGTCTCTTTCTCTCAAGATTCGAAATGAATGCGAAATGCGATGAAAGCGAACAATGAAAACCAATCATCGAAAACCAACACGAAAACGCATTCATCAAAACCAAACAGCGCGAGAAAACATTCAGCAAAACTATTGGATCATTTCAATAGAAGCCAATCCATCAATTGGAAAGGTTCATTGCATTTCATCCGTGATCAATCGATACCGGCAAAGGTTTCACCAAATACTCAGTTCATGACTGAGTCAACAAGCCGTTGGTATTACATAGTGGACCGCAAGGAGCGGGGCACTACATAATAACCCACTGAGAAAAAGTTTTGTCCTCAAAACTTAAGATACAAACTCACCTCCATTTTTTGGATCAAGTAAGGTGGAGAGATTGTAGACGTGCGCATTCGTCGTGGTGTTGGCATTCCACAACTGCTGATTGTACAGATTATCTCAGAGCGGCGGTGGCCTGGCAGCTGCCCACGCTCTTCATTATCATCTCTATTTCGATTTCTCTTCGGACAATTTCTGATAGCGTGACCCTGTTGGCCACAACGAAAACAAGTATCATTTGCGGCATGATAGTCCTCCTTGGTGTGTCCATGCTTTCCATAGTGACTGTATACCAAACCTTTTGTATAGCGACAGTCATCATTCGCATGTCCTCGTCGATCGTAGTGGGTACGGATTATTTCGTTTCGTGGTTCCCTATCGGTCTTTTTCTCTTCGTCCTCGCTAAAGTTAATCAGAGAGAATGTAACATTGTATCAGAGAGAATCGAGAGCTTACAATCTGTTCAAATGAAATCAATAAAGAGAAATGTTCTTGTTACCATTGTGTTCAATGCATGTATTCTGAAATATGTCCGCTAATGCTTCAATTATCTGCGATACGTTCCGCTGCGTATTGTCAACCTTGTCTATCTTATCTTGCTTCAGGTCTTGGCCTTATGCAAGCACAACTTAGGCTTGCACGACATCACGCCTTAGCGAGGATGAACGATCTCACAGAGTCTGAAGCGAGGACGAAAGGACTCTGCGGGATCGGGGCGTGACAGTTTCTACGGTTGTCAAGTTAAATAGTCCCACGATCTCAAGGGCCGTCATATAACGTATGACTTGGGTGATAGCGTTGCGTAGAACGGAAGTCAGTTAAAGGCACGAGCCACGGTTGGTACGATGTAAAGTTAGCCACGGTCTATGGCACTTAAGGAACACGTTTTGTTCAAGTTAAGTTGGAAGGCTATGTAGTAGTCATTCCCTCGAGTTCAAAGAAGTAGGCGAGGTGGTCCCTCGGTTAGGAGTCTCGCATTCCTATCCACATTAAGAAGTATACGAGGCGGTCCCTCGGTTGGGAGTCTCGTATTTCTATCCACGTTAAGAAGTTCGAGGCGGTCCCTCGGTTGGGAGTCTCGCGTTCCTATCCACGTTAAGAAGTTCGAGGCGGTCCCTTGGTTGGGAGTCTCATGTTCCTATACACGTTAAGAAGTTCGAGGCGGTCCCTCGGTTGGGAGTCTCACGGTCCCGATGCGCGTTATACAAAGTGTGGTTCAGAGCACGAGTTGCTAAGTATAGTTCAGTCGTACCAACAAATTAGGCCATGCATTTACGTGAGTCTAGATGTCTCGTAGGTGCGTGGTCATTGGACACCTTGTCGACAAGGATTTCTGCCTAGACTGGTTATACGCCCGGGCACCGGGCCCAGTCATGCTAGGGGGTAGACGTTACAGCAGCGCACGATTCATTGCGTGAGGGTAGTCGGGGGCTTTCCATGGGGCTCGCTACCTGCATCGAAGGACCCGCAGCCTACCCGAGCTATGTCCGCGATGGCTTGTCATGCCAGTGGCCTTTTATATAGATAATTGGCGTCCTACGCGGCGAATCCGCATGCACGGTGTCGGTCGTAACAAATAAAGCGTAAACACGGTATGTGATGTGTTGTGGAAAGTGTGCACGATATGCACCCAAGGTAATATGAGCCTAAGGTTTGGTTATACGTAAAGATATGTGTTTCGCCACGAGATATGGCGTCGTATTTGAGTTCTCAACGTCGGTTCCACAAGTTGTGTTAGATGTTTCGAGTTAAGTCAAAAAGGGCCGTAAGACGAGTTTGGATAAGTCAGGTTATGCTATGAGGCACGGCCTTGATGTTTGAGGCACGGGCAAGTATTTAACATGACCGAGTTGTTACGTCCCAGAGTATGGCACGAGAGACAAGTATGAGTCGGTACGTTGGCATTGCAAGCACGAAACGATCTAGAGGCAAGGGTAAAGGAGGTATCGGTGCAATAGCACGGAGACGATCTAATGACACTAAATAGGCCGAGCGCCTATGTCCTAAAATCGATCCTAAGGCAAGAATAGAAAGACAATCGTAAATGGTCTATGGTGCACAAAGTAAATCAAACGTATCGGTTTTATATGGGTGGGCGAGGAGCTCACTCCACCAGTACAGTTGAGTACTGACACCCACATAGTTTTCATGTACAGGCGCAGGTAGAAGCTCGTGGTGCGGGGCTCGCTTGGATGCATCGAGGCATGGAGTTCCTTGACGATTCGAAGCGTGCGGCCGCGTGGAGTCAAAGACTTATATGGGACATAATGTATGGACATCGCCTTCCGAAGCTTCCGTTGGATCGTCAAATATGTATCGAGAGGTGAGAGAGAGCTGAGTGACTTGTAATGTGAGAAGTGTGAGCTTGAGCGATTATAATCTTGGCCTTGCGCCCCCAATGTAACCTTTGTTTCAATATCAATAAAAGAGTATTTTGAATAACTTGTGTTTCTTTCTAAATTTCTACTGCATATTCAATATTTCTGCTTGGGACTTCTGTACGATGACCCTGTCGCCGCCGATGTATTCGGCCGTTATGGAACTGCCTTGCACGAGCCCAATCAAGGCTCGTGCGGCATCACGCCTTAGCACGGATGATCGCTCCTACGGGAGCGGGGCGTGACAGGTAGTTTCGGTGAACTTGCCTCATCTTAGCCTTCACATAATAAATCGCATGTTTTTAACTTGCACAAGCAGGCTTGATAATAAAAGAGACGAATTCACATAGCTAAAGAGAATAATCCCGACGGGTTGAATTAAGTTAGAATATGGAAAGGTCCAACGGTCGGCTTAGAGTTGGTGCACGGCGTGCTTTGAAAATGACACTCGGTCCTTCATCTCGTGGCTTGAGAGAAGAAAAGTTGGTTGAGTAGACGAAGTCATGAAAGTAGCCTAAGTCATAGGTGTCGCCCGCATGAAAGCTTCATAAAGCATGCACGGTCCCATTGTCCAAGGCTTGACATAGTCTTGGCTTGCCTATGAGTTAAGTTGCGTTGAGCAGCTTGTGACCTAAGTCTAGGCACCCGAGTGACTTGGTCGTTCAAGTAGAATGCGTGCACGGCACAATTCATTAAGGCAAAGCTTGATGCAGCCTTTTCTCGTTAAGTTGTTGCGAAGTTAAGTTAGGCAAAGTTATGCCGGTCGACCTAAGACGTTACAAGTATCGTCCTGCTCTTTCGCGGTTTATCAAAGTTAAGTAGCCCACGATCTCAAGGCCCGTCGACTTGGGCAGGAGTGTTGCGTAGAGCACGATTGGCTTAAGGCACGGTGCACGGACTTAGTGTTTAAGGTAAGGACCATAATTGATTCAAAGTGAGTTTTGAGAAAGGACTATCAAATAGGCGTTCATGAGTTAAATAAAATGATAGGGTAACAAGGAAAGAATGCTCAGGACCGTGGGTCGTCGAGGGGTCTCAATGATAGAAGTCTTAAACTTAGTTTTGAAAGAGATGGTAACACTGAAAGAAGGATGACTGTGTGAGACGTCAGTTTGAGTCCAGTCTTGCATGGTCATAGACAACTTGTACAAGGTAAAATAAAAGGTTTCCTCGGATCGACAACCTGGGGCCACAGGACCGATCCGGCCTAGGAGGAAACATGTATAGCTATGCCAGGTAGAGGCAACAGGTATTCGGTGGACGGTCATTAAGGCTCGCTACTTGCTTTGACCGGACCATCCTATATGCCAGCTATGAGTCCAGGATGGCTTGTTCTGCCAGTGACCCGTGTTCATATAGATGTCGGCAAAATGGCGGCTATCCACGCGTATGCCTTTGGAATTGAGTCGAGTCGAAGGTGTATACAAGTTAGAACATAATGCTTGGGGCCTAAGACGCGGCTTCAACATAGGTGACATGCTTGGCACAGGGGTGTGGCGTCGAGTCGTAAGTCTTATCATATAAGTTGCATTTGTTAGATCCGAGTTGTCTGAAGTTTAAGTCAGGAACCGTCGCAAGGCAAAGTCGGTCGACACAAGTTCAGAAGTCTTGATTAGGTTAGTTGGTGATCAAAGTAGCAAGGGCTGCTTGGCGACAAGGGCCGCGAGACGGCGATATGGTTAAGTCTCACTGAGTTGCGAGGCACGGCCTCAGTAAGGGTTTGTAGCACGGTCACATGGAAATGGAGTCTATCATGTAGTTGCGTCTCTGATTTTGGGCCGTAAGGCAAGCACGACTTGATAGGTTAACGTTGTTGGCACGAGGAGGGTCTAGAGGCAAATCATGAGTTAACATTGTTGACGCAAGCACGGGATGGTCTAGCGACACAGAATAAGCCAAGGCGTCGGTCCTAAAACTGATCTTAAGGCAAGAGTAGAAAGACAATTGATAAAGGGGACTATGTTGCACAAAGTAAATTAACGTGTTGGTTTTGTATGGGTGGGCGATGAGCTCATTCCACTAGTACAGTTGAGTACTGACACCCACATAGTTTTTATGTGCAGGCACAGGTAGAAGCTCGTGGCGCGAAGCTCACTTGGATGCATCGAGGCACGGAGTTCCTTGGCGATTCGAAGCGTGCGACTGCATGTATTCAAGAAATATACAGGACATAATGTATGGACATCGCCTTCCGAAGCATCCGTTGGCTCAAGACTTGTATTTGAGAGATGAGAGAGAGCTGAGTGACTTGTAATGTGAGATGAGTGAGCTTGAAAGACTTGTAATCTTGGCCTTGTGCCCCATTGTAACCTCTGTTTCAATATCAATAAAAGAGTATTTTGCAATGACTTGTGTGTTGTTCTAAATTCTGCTGCTATTATTCAATGTCTCTGCTTGGGACTTCTGTGCGACGACCCCGTCGTAGCCGCTAAAATCGGCCGTTATGGAACCCGCCTTGCACGAGGGCAATCTAGGCTCGTGCGACATCACGCCTTAGCGAGGATGATCGCTCCTACGGGAGCGGGGCATGACCAAATGGTATTAGAGCACGGCTTTACGTCCTTGGACTATCGATTGAATTCTTTAACTTTGATGTTTCCGCAAAACTCTGTTACTTCTGCAAGTTGTTATTGTTGGTACGCTCTCTCTCAAATGTCCCACGAGATGTCCATACAATAAGTCTAAATAATTTGCAAAACGTAGGAGAAATAGTTTTTAACAAGAAACAAAAAAATGGTTTGCATAAGCACGGTTGGCTAAGTCGGGCTGGGCATATACACCAAAGTTGCGTCGACCTTAGAAGAGTCGAGTGCGGGATTTGAATTGTGTCGGACAAGAATGAGTTGAACTCGATTAAGTAAATGATATGACTATCGATAAGGGTGCTATCGAGCGACGATAACGTCGTTGCGATATAGATGAGCGTGCTTGGATATTGAGGAATGGTTCGAACGAAAAATTTAAAGAAGTCGATTTTGATTCGAATGATAGTTGAGGATTAGTTGAATGACTTCATCCCTGAGTGGTGTATGCGATAGCCTCAGGTATGTCGATTGATCGATTGAGGATTCGGGATGTCGATGAGTCTATCAGCAAGCGTCGCACATATGCAAAGCCTTAGATTGAGTGAGTTATTGTCATGAAGTTTGATAAGTGGATTCGAACAAATTAGAAATGACATGCACAGAACGTGCACGGGATTGAAGATTGTACGAAGTATGAAATACGAAAATAATTGAGTAGGTGAAATCAAATCGAGGAAAAGTTAGGGTGTAGCGAACGGATGACTTGATAAAGGAAATCGATATGGATTGTATGTGAAAAGTTAGCACGACAGGTAGATAACGTGCATGAAAAAGTTGAATTGTGAAGTTACTAAAATAACACGAAGGATTGGAATGAATGTTGGTCGATGACTTAAGATAGACGGATGAACAATACGTGAATTTGGGTTTGAGGAAATTGATGTTGTGAATGATTCGAGGGATAATGATCGAACTTGAATTTGAATGTCGAGAAGACTATCCAGTCGGACGATAGCATCGTTCATATAGTACCCCATTCTGCTCAATCAATCGGAGGAATAGGAATGCCGACGACGTTCAGACTTAGCCTTGTAATGGCTGCTCGAAGATATCGCTCGGTCGAGGCGACCGCTCGCTCAGGTGGTGTAGTTTCGGTGAGCTTGCCTCATCTTAGCCTTCACATAATAAATCGCATGTTTTCAACTTGCACAAGTAGACTTGATAATAAAAGAGATGAATTTACATAGCTAAAGGGAATAATCCCGACGGGTCGAATTGAGTTAGAATATGGAAAGGTCCAACGGTCGGCTTAGAGTTGGTGCACGACGTGCTTTGAAAATGACACTCGATCCTTCGTTCCGTGGCTTGGGAGAAGGAAAGTTGGATGAGTAGACAAAGTTATGAACGTAGCCTAAGTCATAGGCGTCGCCCGCATAAATGCTTCATAAAGCATGTACGGTCCTATTGTCCAAGGCTTGGCATAGTCTTGGCTTGCCCCATGAGTTAAGTTGTGTTGCACGGCTTATGATATGTCTAGACACCCAAATGACTTGGTCGTTCAGAAGTCGAACGCATGCACGATACATTTTTGCAATGCGAGGCTTGACGCAGCCTTTGCTCGTCGAGTCGTTGTGCGTTTAAGTCAGGCAAGTTATGTTAGGCTATCGGCGTGGTAGCAAGCACGGTCCTACGAGTTCTACGGTTGGGTATAACCACATAGTCTTACAGTCTCGAGGCCCGTCATATAAAGTATGGCTTGGGCGATAGCGTCGCGTAGATTGGAAGTTGGTTAGAGGCATGATGCACGGACTTAGTGTTTAAGGCATGAACCACGGTTGATTTAATAAGTTTTGGAGAAAGAACTATCGAATAGGCATTCATGAGTTGAATGAAATGATATGGTAACATAGAAAGAATGCTCACGACCGTGGGTCGTCGAGGGGTCTCAAATGATAGAAGTCTTGATATTGGTTTTGAAAGAGATGGTAACATTGAAAGAAGGATAACTGTGTGAGACGTCAGTTTGAGTTGAGTCCTGCATGGTCATTGGACAACTTGTCGACAAGGAAAAGTTTCCACGAGCGGCAACCCTGGGCGCCATGGGACCGCGTCGTTCCGGAGGAAAATATGGTATAGCCGTAGCTGGACGAACCGCTCGGGTCATTCGGAAACTTTCAGCGGGGCTAGCTACTTGCGTTGAAAGGGTCGCCGAATGGCAAGGCTATAAGTCCACGATAGCTTGTGGTGTTAGTGACCAATTCATGTAGATGGGTCGGCACGAGCGGCAATCCACGTGTGTGCCTTTTGATTTAGTCTAGTTGAATGTGTGTATGGTTGGAACACAAGTGTTTGGGCCTAAGAATGGCTACAACATAGGCGACGTGCTTCGGCACGAGATGTGGCGTCGAGTCTTGAGTTGTCGGCATATAAGTTGCATAAGTTGGTTTGAGTTGTCTTGAGTTTAAGTCAGGAAATGCCGCAAGGCAAAGTTGGTCGAGTGACACTTAGTTCACAAGTTGGATGGGTCAGTTGATGATTTAGTAGCGAAGGGCCGCGGGGCGGCAAGGGCCGCGAGGCGGCGATATGATTGAGTCTCATTTGAGTTGTGAGGCACGGCCTCAACAAGGACTGATAGCACGGTCACACGGAAATGGAGTCTATCGCGTAGTTGCATCTCTGATTTTAGCCGAAAGGCAAGCACGACTTGATAGGTTAACGTTATTGAGTAGACGTTGTTGTTGCAAGCACGGGATGGTCTTGAGACACAAAATAGGCCAAGGCGTCTGTCCTAAAAACCGATCCTAAGGCAAGAGTAGAAAGACAATTGATAAGAAGGGACTATGTTGTACGAAGTAAATCAAATATATTGGTTTTGTATGGGTGGGCGAGGAGCTCATTCCACCAGTACAGTTGAGTACTGACACCCACATAGTTTTTATGTGCAGGCACAGGTAGAAGCTCGTGGCACGGAGCTCGCTTGGATGTATCGAGGCACGGAGTTCCTTGGTGATTCGAAGCGTGCGGCCGTATGTATTCAAGACTTATGCAGGACATAATGTATGGACGTCGCCTTCCGAAGCTTTCGCTGGTTCAAGACTTATATTGAGAGATGAGAGAAAGCTGAGTGACTTGTAATGTGAGCTTGAGTGAGCTTGAGAGACTTGTAATCTTGGCCTTCCGCCCCATTGTAACCTTTGTTTCAATATCAATAAAAGAGTATTTTTACAATGACTTGTGTTTTGCTTCAAATTTCGCTGCTATTATTCAATGTCTCTACTTGGGACTTCTGTGCGACGACCCCGTCGCAGCCGCTGAAATCGGCCGTTATGGAACCCGCCTTGCACGAGCACAATCAAGGCTCGTGCGGCATCACGCCTTAGCAAGGACGATCGCTCCTACGGAAGCGGGGCGTGACAGTTCGTACGACTCAAAATTCGTTGCAAAGAAAGATCGTCAGGTTACGCATATCATTGATGGTATTGAGGCGTATCAAAGATTGATATGCGATAACTCGGAGGCACTCTAATTCGGCGAAAGACGATCGTGCAAGTGTTATTGTTCGGTTGGATGCTATACTTAGAATTTTGATTGAGATGAATGTTGGATGAAAATGATTGTGTCTTGATGATTGCATTGATAACCACAACATCGACGATCTTGTCTTATGCGAGTGCGACTCTAGTCTCGTACATGCGTCGCGTTAAATTTGGGGCGATCGTTCTGCGTGAGCGCTGACATGGTGATTCATGTTGCGGGAATGATCGAACTCAGAAAATCAGGACACGGCAACTTTGATTGTCTCGACTTGTTGGCTTGATGCGAAGGTGAACTCGAGGATTTGTAGGACTTATGATTGACGAATGAAATAAACTTGAGGATTGAGTAGGTCCAATTCGTGCATCGAGAATGAATTAGTCTAGACTCGAACAAGAGTTACGTCCTGATGAGGATGATTATCCTGCGGGAGCGTGCATGGTGATTCATGCCCACCGTGGAATATCTGACTCGTGTGAGATCGAGATGCAACGTATTGTTAAGTCAGATGACCTTGTGATTGATTTTGTGAATTGGGATAAATGACTTAGTGTAGTGCCCCGTCCCGCTCAGTCAATCGGAGAAATCGAAACGCTAACGGCGTTCGGACTTAGCCTTGCAACGGCTGCTCGAAGACATCGCTCGGTCGAGGCGACCGCTCGCTCAGGTGGGGTAGTTTCGGTGAACTCGCCTCATCTTTGCCTTCATATAGTAAATCGTATGTTTTTAACTCGCACAAGTAGGCTTGATAATAAAAGAGACGAATCCACATAGCGAAAGGGAATAATTCCGACAGGTCGAAGTGAGTTAGAATATGGAAAGGTCCAACGGTCGGCTTAGAATTGGTGCATGGCATGCTTTGAAAATGACACGTGGTCCTTCGTCCCGTGGCTTGGGAGGAGGAAGAGTTGGTATTCGCCACAAGCTAAGAGTTAGCCAAATTCATAGGCGTCGCCCGCATAAATGCTTCATAAAGCATGCACGGTCTCTTCGCCCAAGGCGTGGCATAGCCTCTGCTCGTCGACGGGTTAAGTTGTATTGCACGGCTTATGGCATAAGTCTAGGCACCTCAAATAACTTGGTTGTTCAAAGTCGAACGCGTGTACGGTACGTTCCCACGATGCAAGGCCTGACGCAGCCTTTGCTCGTCAAGTTGTTGCAAAGTAAGTTAGACAAGTTACGTTAAGCTATTAGGAGTAGTAGCAGGCACGGTCCTATGTGTTCTACGGCCGGGTATAATCACATAGTCTCATGATCGTAAGGCCCGTCATATAGAGTATGACTTGGGCGGTGGTGTCACATAGTATTTCAAGTGGTCCAAGACACGATGGCACGAACTTAGTGTTTTAAGGCACGGGCCACGGTTGATCCATTGAGTTTGGAAAGTGTTTCAAATAGTTGTTCTTCAGTTGAGTGAAATGATAGGGCAAGAAAGAAGAATGCTCACGACTGGGTCGTTGAGGCAAGAAAGAAGAATGCTCGCGACTGGGTCGCCGAGACAAGGCCTCAGATGTGAGAAGTGTTGAACTAAGCCCTGAAAGAGATGGTAACACTAGAACTAGCTTTTACTGTGTGAGACGTCAGTTTGAGTCGAGTCTTGTATGGTCATTGGACAACTTGTACAAGGTAAATAAAATAAACAGTCTCTCGAACGGCGACCCAGGCGGCCCATGGGAACCGTTACGATGGTAGACATTTTGTAGCTGTGTGCTGGATGACCGCACGGGTTAGGCGGGGACTTGCAGCGGAGCTAGTTACTCGCGCTGGCAAGGGGCGTCCGTCTAATCGAAACTACAAAATGAGTCCATTAGCTGGGCGCTAGTGACTAGTTCATATAGATGAGTCGGCATGGGCGGCAATCTGCGTGTATGCCTTTGGATTGAGTTGAGTATTGAGTGTAGTATATCAAGGAAGTCAAGTTGAATGCGTGAGTATAGTTGGAACACAAAATGTTGGGCCTAAGATTTGGTTACAACGAAGACACCGTGCTTCGGCACGAGATGTAGCGTCGAGTCCTATGTTGTCGACATATAAGTTACATAGTTTGGATGTGAGTGTATTGAGTTTAAGTCAGGAAATGCTGCAAGGCAAAGTCGGTCGAGTAACACTTAGCCTAGAAGTCTTGATTGGGTCAGTTGGTGATCAAAGTAGCACGGGCCGCGAGGTGGCGATGTGGTTAGTCTTACTGAAGTGCGAGGCACGGCCTCAATATGGGTTTTGTAGCACGGTCACGTGGAAAAGAAGTCTATCGTATAGTTGCATCTCTGATTTTGGGTCGTAAGGCAAAATACGACTTGATAGGTTAACGTTGATGTTGCAAGCACAGGATGGTCTAGGGACATAAAATAGGCCAAGGCGTCTGTCCTAAAACTGATCCTAAGGTAAGAGTAGAAAGATAATTGATAGGAAGGGACTATGTTGCATAAAGTAAATCAAACGTGTTGGTTTTGTATGGGTGGGCGAGGAGCTCATTCCACCAGTACAGTTGAGTACTGTCACCTACATAGTTTCCATGTGCAGGCGCAGGTAGAAGCTCGTAGCACGGGGCTCACTTGGATGAGTCGAGGCACAGAGTTCCTTGGCGATTCAAAGCGACGACCGCATGGAGTCAAGACTTATATGGGACATAATGTATGGACGTCGTCTTCCAAAGCATCCGCTGGCTCAAGACATGTATTGAGAGATGAGAGAGAGCTGAGTGACTTATAATATGAGATGAGTGAGCTTGAGAGACTTGTAATCTTAGCCTTACGCCCCATTGTAACCTTTGTTTCAATATCAATAAAGATCTTCTTTTGAATAACTTGTGTTTTGTTCTTAATTTCTGCTGCTATTATTCAATGTCTCTGCTTGGGACTTCTGTGCAACGACCCCGTTGCAGCCGCTGAAATCGGCCGTTATGGAATCCGCCTTGCACGAGCGCAATCTAGGTTCGTGCGTCATCACGTCTTAGCGAGGACGATCGCTTCTACGGGAGCGGGGTGTGACATAATGGTATCAGAGCACGGCTTTACGTCCTTGGACTATCGATTGATTTCTTTAACTCAGTTGTTTCCGTAAACTCTGAATCGTTGCTTCCGTAAAAGTTGATATCGTTGGTGCGCTCTCTCTCAAATGTCCCACGGGATGTCTATACAATAAGTCTATCTATTTTGTAAAAACATAGAAAAATAGTTTTTGACAAAAAACAAAAAGATGGTTTGCGTAAGCACAGTTGGCTAAGTCGGGCTGGGCATATACACCAAGGATTGTGTCGACCTTAACAAAGTCGAGTGTAGGATTCGTAATGTTTCGAGCTAGAATGAGTTGAACTCGATTGAGTAAAGTGAGATGACTATCGATAGGGGTGCTATCGAGCGACGATATCGTCGGTGCGATATAGATGAGCGTGCTTGGAAATTGAGGAATGGTTCGAACGAAAAAAATTTGAAGAAGTCGATTTTGATTCGAATGATAAGTTGAGGATTTGTTGAATGACTTCATCCCAGAGTGGTGTATGCGATAGCCTCAGGGATGTCGATCGATCGATTAAGGATTCGGGGTGTCAATGAGTCTATTAGCAAGCGTCGCGCGTATGTAAAGCCTTAGATTAAGTGTCGTTGAATAAGTTGTAGTCTTGAAGATTTGACGAATTGATTTGAACAACCTAGAATTTACGTGCACGGAACGTGCACGGGATCGAGGAAAGTTAGGGTGTAGCGAACTGATGACTTGATAAAGGAAATCGATAGGTGGATCGTATAAAAAAAGTTAGCACGATGGGAAGATAGCGTGCATGAAAAGTTGAATTTTGAAGTTATGTAATGACTCTAAGGATTGGATTGAATATTGTTCGATAATTTGAGTTAGCAAAGGAAGATACGAATGGAGGAAATATGTTGGTCGATGACTTAAGATAGATGGATGAATGATACACGAATTTGGGTTTGAGAAAATTCATGTTAAGAATAATTCGAGGGATAATGATCAAACTTAAATTTGAATGTCGAGGATATTATCCATTCGGGCGATAGCATCATTCGTACGACTCGAAATTGTTGCAAAAGAAGATCGTCAGGTTACGCATATCGTCGATGGTATTGAGGCGTATCAAAGATCGATATGCGATTACTCGGGGGTGCTCTGACTCGGCGAATGACGATCGCGCAAGTGTTATTGTTCGGTTGGATGCAATACTTAGGATTTTGATTGAGATGAATATTGGATGAAAATGATTGTGTCTTGAGGGTTACGCGGAGAACCACATTGTCGACATTTTTGTCTTGCGCGAGCGCAACTCCAGCCTCGCACATGCGTTGCGTCGGATTTGGGTCGATTGTTCTGCGTGAGCGCTGACATGGTGATTCATGTCGCGGAAAATGATCGAACTCAGAAAATCAGGATACGACAACTTTGATTGTCTCGACTTGTCGGTTTGATGCGAAGGAAAATTTAGGACTTGCGATTGATGAATGAAATAAACTTGAGGATTGAGTAGGTCCAATCCGTGCATCGAGAATGAATTAGTCTAGATACAAAACAAGAGTTATGTCCCGATGAGGATGATTATCCCGCGGGAGCGTGCATGGTGATTCACGCCCACCGTGGAAAATCTGACTCACGTGAGATCGGGGCACAACATATTGTTAAGCTAGACGACCTCATGATCGATTACGTGAATTGGAATAGATAACTTAGGAAATATGGAATGTGAAATTTTGGTTAGCGATGAATTACGTTATAGCATGCTTGAATTGAGAAGGATTGATAGGCGAACTATATCGAACGTGTTTGAAGGGATAAACTATACAAGATGACTTATTGAATGAGCGATTTTGATACGTCATGAAATTGGTTGAACGTGAGTTGTCATAGGATGGCTTTGCTGAATGACTCAGACCCCGTGCGATAAATATTGGGATGTGTGTAGGCAATCTATGCTCGAAGTTTAGAAATCGGAGTGATGCGAGCTTGGGTAGAAAACCCCGTACTATCAATTTGGTTTGACCTTAGGATGGGGTCAGTGTTGATATTGTTGTTTGGGAACTATGATTCCAATACTGACGGAAAGACATAGCCTAGCGGTTAGGCAGACGTCCGAGTGTGAAGTGGTAGGATTTGTGGAGGCACCACTCACGAGGCTCGGTTGACATGTACGTATATCAGGGACGCCCGAATATGTGCACGATCCGACTCGAGTAGTGATGACGGATTCTCTATCACGAGGCTTGGCTAAAATGTATGTATTTTGGGGATGCCTAGAATACGTGCACGATCAAACTAAGTGATACGTTGAATCAAGTGAGACTTGAGGAACGGGGAAGTGTCGAAGATTTTAAGATTGTGAGTTTTAAAGAAAGGATTGAGGGTAGCACGAGCGTGGCTCAGATTTGAGAAATGCATAGAGGAAATGTGCGCAAGAGTCGTTGAACATTCGAATGATAATTCGATGAGTAAGTGTACTCAGTTAGTTTCAAAGACAAAACTTTTTCTGAGTGGTGTATGATGTAGTGCCCCGTCCCGCTCAGTCAATCGGAGGAATCGAAACGCTAACGACATTTGAACTTAGCTTTGCAACGGCTGCTCGAAGACATCGCTCGGTCGAGGCGACCGCTCGCTTGTAATGACCCGCTTCGTCCTAGCGGAATGCCGATTCAAACGGCAAGTACAACGACTCAAACGAGCCATCGACCCGAAGAGTTGGCATCGACCTGATGAAGAATTGATGCAAGGCTTACATTGGTTGTCAAGATGAATCCATACTTATACTTTCAAAGGCGTGCTCGGAGTATCGCTCGGCCGATGCGAACATCGCTAAGGTGGGTGGCTCCGATGAACCCGTCTTTGCTTAGCCTAGACACATAACAATACGGACACTATTGCTAGAATCGCTAGGCGATAACACTGTGCATGCTAATAAATGAATGACTCAACGCACCTAGCTAAGGGAATAATCCCATCTTGTATGCTTGTATAAAAAATGGAAATGAACATGGAAATTATGAGAACTCTCGTACCGCTCTCCAGGCTCGTGCTACGGCTCAAGCTTACATTTAAGTCCCTTATGCGTTCAAACAATGAAACAATGAATGGTTTACAATAATGAAATGGGAAGACTATCGACATAGTCATTCCGAATAGAGTATAGCAACATTGAAAGGCTACGGGACCGATGGGTCGCCAAGGCGACTCCCGTACAGGAAGTTGCAACATGTATAAATGAATGAATGAATGAGTAAGTGAATGAATGAATCAACGAATGAATGAATGAATATGTAAATGAATCAATGAACGAACAAGTGAAAGAAGGAAAGAAAGGAAGGAATAAATGAAAGATAAGAAAGGAAAGAATGGTTAGCGATAGGTATGACGGGCACGTATAACGGGGCTCGCTACCCGCGCTGCACGGATGCCAACCAGGTCGATAACGCATTATGGCTAAGGGTTAGCCTACGGCTCGGAGACAGCCGTTAAGTTAAATTGACAATAAAATACGAAATGGTCGTGGACGGCTCGTGCACGAGCGAAAAAGGGATTCCAAGGGCAACGAACGACGTTTTCGTGGCCGATCTAGGCGAAATCATGGCCTACGGGCGGACAGAATGTGCGGGCTTGGGCACATAACCAAACGTAGGGCCGGTTATTCAATAGTCTATCAAGATGTACCAGCCATCATGCTTGATAGATGAGAATGCCACAGGGGAAAATGTCCAAAATGGCTGACATGCCAGCGACCGGTGCATATAGATTTAAGTGGGCTTTGCTGGTGGCAATCCACGTGCAAGTCCTTGCATTGAAATCAAAGTAGTCTAACTTAACTGAACAAAGCACCTTCTGAATAGGCTTGAATATAACACACAAAATGATCGAGAGAACTTATAGCAAACGAGTTAGAAAACACGCCTACGACGCGCTAGAACCTGAGGCAGGGACACGCCCTTGAACACTGAATGTTAAGCGAACTACATCTAGTTGTTTCATATGAATTGTTGACTAACTTGGTTTACTTTGGACAGGGAAGGCCGGACGGTAAGTATGGGTAAGTCATGCATGTATTTCCATGCGACACTTGTATTCGGCAAACACGAGATATGCTGTAAAATATGCCATGAAACTGATCCTAAGGCAAGATTAGAAAGACAATGAATGATAGATGGTGCACAAAAGTAAATAGAACGTGTTTGGTAATGATAGCATTGTGGGCGAGCTAGCCTCCCCACCAGTGCATAACAATATACTGATTACCCCACAGTCTGCTTGCAGGAAGCAGGAAACGTCGGCGGGTGCGGAGCTTTCCTCGAACGTGCTAAGGCGCGGAGCTATCTCTGGAGCCTTGGAGCGTTGCAAGGAGCTGGAGCACCATATACAGGACATAATGTATCGGAACATCGCCATGAATCATTCCATCTTGTAAGCCACTTGGCACGCCTTTTATGTTTCAGAGAGAGAGAGCTTGAGCGACTTGTAAACTCAGCCTAGCGCCGCTTGTAAACTTCTTGAATATCAATAAAGAGTTTGAATTTGTTTCAACTTGTGTTTGTTTACTTTTCGCTGCAAATGGGGACACTCTGTGCGACTTTGTGGCCTAGCTCAAATTGGCCGTTTCTGGACTTGGCCTTGCACGGGCGCAACCTAGGCCCGTACGGCATCACGCCTTAGCGAGGACGATCGCTCCTACGAGAGCGGGGCGTGACATCGCTCAGGTGTGGTCGTTTCGGTGAACTCGCCTCATCTTTGCCTTCACATAATAAATCGCATATTTTTAACTCGCACAAGTAAGCTTGATAATAAAAGAGACAAATCCATATAGCTAAAGGGAATAATCCCGATAGGTTGAAGTGAGTTAGAATATGGAATGTAATGACCCGCTCTGCCCTAGCGGAACGCCGATTCAAACGGCAAGTGCAACGACTCAAACGAGCCGTCGCCCCGAAGAGTTGGCATCGACCTGATGAAGAATCGATGCAAGGCTTACATTGGCCCATCACAAGGAGTCCAGACTTAGACTTTCAAAGGCGCGCTCGGAGTATCGCTCGATCGAATGCAAACATCGCTAAGGTGGGTGGCTCCGATGAACCCGTCTTTGCTTAGACTAGACACATAACAATATGGACACTAATGCTAGAATCGCTAGGCGATAACATCGCGCATGTTAATAAATGACTCAACGCACCTAGCTAAGGGAATAATCCCATCTTGTATGCTTGTATAGAATATGGAAAAGAATATTGAAAAATGAGAGAACTCTCGCACCACGCTCCACGCTTGTGCTAAGGCACAAGCTTACGTTCAAGTCCCTTATGCATTCAACAATGAAACAATGAATGGTTTACAATAATGACATGGGAAGGCTGTCAACATAGTCGTTCCGAGTAGAGTATAGCAACATTGAAAGATTATAGGACCGAAGGGTCGCCAAGGCGACTCCCGCACGGGGAGTTGCAAAAATGTATGAATGAATGAATGAACGAATAAGTGAATGAATGAATCAACGAATGAAAGAATGAATACGTAAATGAATCGATGAACAAACGAACAAGTGAAAGAAAGAAAGGAATGAATGAATGAAAGATAAGAAAGAAAAGAATGGTTAGCGACAGGTATAACGGGCACGTGCAACGGGGCTCGCTACCCGCGCTGTACGGATGCCAACCTGGTCGATAATGCATTATGGCTAAGGGTTAGCCTATGGCTCAAAGACAACCGTTAAGTTAAAATAACAATAAAATACGAAATGGTCGTGGACGGCTCGTGCACGAGTGAAAAAGGGATTCCAAGGGCAACGAACGACGCTTTCGTGGCCGGCCTAGGCAGAATCATGGCCTACGGACGGACAGAATGTACGGGCTTGGGCACATAACCAAACGTAGGGCCGATTATTCAATAGTCTATCAAGGTGTACCAGCCATCATGCTTGATAGATGAGAATGCAACAGGGGAAAATGTCCAAAATGGCTGACATGCCAGCGACCGATGCATATAGATTTAAGTGGGCTTTACTGGTGGCAATCCACGTGCAAGTCCTTGCATTGAAATCAAAGTAGTCTAAGTTAACTGAACAAAGCGCCTACTGAACGGGCTTGAAATGTATCACCCCAAATGATAAAGAGTACTTCATGCAATGAGTTAAAAGAAGACACGCCTACGACGTGCTAGAACCTGAGGCAGGGACACGCCCTTGAACACTGAATGTTTACAAGAATCATGTTAAGTTATTACATATGAATGGTTGACTAACTTGGTTTACTTTGGACAGGGATGGCCGCACGGCAAGTATGGATAAGTCGTGTATGTATTTCCATGCAACACATTGAATTTGGCAACACAAGATAGGTTATGAAATATGCCATGAAATTGATCCTAAGACATGATTAGAAAGACAATGAATGATAGAGATGCACAAAAGTAAATAGTACGTGTTTGGTAATGATAGCATTGTGGGCGAGCTAGCCTCCCCACCAGTACATAACAATGTACAGATAACCCCACAGTCTGCTTGCAGGAAGCAGGAAACATCGGCAGGTGCGGAGCTTTCCTCGAACGTGCTAAGGCGCGGAGCTATCTCTGGAGCCTTGGAGTGTTGCAAGGAGCTGGAGCACCATATACAGGACATAATGTATCGGAACATCGCCATGAATCATTCCATCTTGTAAGCCACTTGGCACGCCTTTTATGTTTCAGAGAGAGAGAGAGAGCTTGAGAGGCTTGTAAACTCGGCCTAGCGCCGCTTGCAAACTTCTTGAATGTTAATAAAGAGTTTGAATTTGCTTTAATTTGTGTTCAATTACTTTCTGCTGCAAATGGGGACAATCTGTGCGACTCTGTGGCCTAGCTCAAATCGGCCATTTCTGGACTTGGCCTTGTACGGGCGCAACCTAGGCCCGTGCGGCATCATGCCTTAGCGAGGACGATCGCTCCTACGGGAGCGGGGCGTGACAGATTGGTATCAGAGCACGGCTTTACGTCCTTGGACTTTATTTCGATTTTCTCAGTTTTGAAAGCGTTGAAACAAAAGAAGTGTACGCTCTCTCTCGTTGTGCCTTGGGATGTTCCATACAATAAGTCTAATATTTTTAAAAGCTCGTATGAGTACTCGGTTGAACGGGATTGTAGAAGCATGGAAAATATTAGAATAATGATCCATGCGGCTCGGAGTAAGAAGCTTATGCGGCTCACATAGGAGCGGCCCTATGCGGTTCAAAGAAGACTCTCAATCGCATGCGGCTCGGGAGCGTATGCGGTTCAGCAAGGCATATGCGGCTCGATGGATGCCATGTGTGATCCTTCCCTACAGCTGGTCGTTTGGGAGTGGCCTCATTTAATGCTCTGACATGACTTGGCGACTGTGACTGCTCTGACATAAAGTGTCATAATGGCTCTACCATAATGACAGACTTTTCGGGAAAGGAAGAAGATCTCTGACCCGAACCGTCAGAAATCCTAGGTTGCCACGTGGCAACTCTCATGTGGTTTAAATGGAAAACAGCTCCATGCGGCTCACGAAGAAGTCACTCTATATGGTTAGCAGAAATCAGCCATATGCGGCCCACCGAGAGCTCAATCCCTGCGACTCAATACAATGCTAGCTCATGCGGCTCGCAAAGACTATGCATATGCGGCTCACGGAAGGTTCGTCCCCTGCGGCTCGATGAGGCATTGTCTCATGCAGCTCAGGAAGAGTATCTCTCTGCGGTTCGAGGATAGTCAATCCTATACGGCTCTGACAGGACTCATAATTAAGACACGTGGCATGGGATCAATAAGAGATTTAACCGAATCTCAACAAATATATTTGACATCATCGTCATAATTATTGAGATCAGGGCATATCATTTATCATCAAGCTAATGGGACACGTGGCGAGCAATCAGACATTAGCATAATCAATCACGAGGATTTAAAGCAGCTAGCATTAATTACTCATAAGATACGATGCTATCTGCATTAATGGCCGAGATTCACTATAATCAGGATCAAGGGTTCAGATAGAATGAAGGAGCGCCGACATTCCAAACAGATAATCATTAGCAAACCCTAATGATCACCCCCCACTCTTATAAATAGCCAGCATCATTCCCTTGTGAAAAAAAAGAGAAGGAGAGAGAGAGGTCGGCACCAGAAAGAAATAAGAAGAGAGAGATCTATACAGAGAGAGCTCCCCCTTCCTTCTTGATAATCACAGAGAGAGAGAGAAGCCAGGAGAGCAATCCGAGGAGAGTAAAAAGAGCGTTTCTTCATCAACGTCGAGCAGATCTTCCCCGAGCCAAGACTGTATACTGATCGTCCAAGGAGTAAGACAGAGCGACCGTCGCTTTCCCGAGCCTCTATCGTCACCCCCCAGAATAAAAAATAAACAATCGTACTTAGTCTGCTGTACCTAGGTTTTCGTCCCTAGGCTTTCTTTGTACGAGCGAGTTTGTATTGTGAGTCTAAGTTCAGTCCTCCGATAATTGTTCTGTTCTTTTACAATCAATGGCAAACACGATGGCGACTCTGCTGGGGACTAACTTCTCCACGGCTGAGGAGTTGGTGACGTAATCAGATGCAGCCAAACTTGGCTCCACACAAAAGAAGATGGTCGTCCGCTTCGACCAACAGGCGTTCGAAGAGATGCTCTCTGAAGGCAGCACTGGCCCGGTCCAGAAGCGCACCCGCACCACGAAGGCTCGCAAAGAATGGAGACCGAAGTCATTTGCTCCTCCTCAAGCCCTCGATGGGATGCCCTCTGCTGCTCAAGACGGCAAGAAGGATTCTCCTGCGATCATAGACAACTCTGCTGTCCCCAAGTCCGGCAGAAGAAAACATTATGATGCTGGACTTGCAGGGACAAAGAGGGACTCTACGCGGACCGAACCGCAGAAGAATATTAGCCGCAAGGAGAAAGCCCATGCGGCTACATCCGCCAACCGCATGAAGAAAACTCATGCAGCTACTTCTGTCAGCCGCATAACTTATGCGACTACAGTTTTCGACAGCATGGATGAAACTCATGCTGCTAGTAAAGTCAATCGTTTGCAGAAAACCCATACGGCCACAGATGCCAACCGCATGCGGCCAGCCTGCACGGTCGTGACCCCTAGCCGCATAAGAACTCGTCCGACGACAGGAGACAACCGCATGCAGACAGCCTGCACGGTTCCCGCTTCCAGCCGCATAGCATCTGCCCCATGCTCCTCTCGATCGGTTTTTGACCGTCTCTCGTACGGTCCGAACCCTGATGACTCTCTGGATGATAAGCCAGACTCTGTGATGTTCAACTTAGACTCTTCCTATTATGCACCCACGAGTGCTAGAAAGAAGAAGTCTAGGGCAGCACGGGCTCATCAAGCCCAGACAGCTGCCCCAACCTCTGACTATCAGGGCGTCCCGCTGATTATCACACGGGCCTTTGATGGAAAGTTGTGCAGAACTGCTCAAGTCCAATCCCCGGCGGCGAACGGACAGAGTGGTTCCTCTGACCTGCGTGAGGCGATCCTCCACAAGCGCAAGGAAAGAGAAGGGGCCTCGGCGTGCAAAAAATCCTCACATAGACGTCACTGCACCCAGATCATCGTCAACTGCTGCTACAACAACGCGGCAGTGACGGAAGATCGTCCGTCCGTCTTCCACAGACTACAGCACCCGAACTCAGAAGATGAGGCACCTCCTGTTGTCTCCTGCAATTCTGCTCAGAAGGTCCCCGTCGAGGGGAGAGGGAAGAAGACAAGCATCTCCAGTCCAAAGATATCAGCCACTACAGCTAAGAAGTTGTCGGCTAAACGGTTACCCTCCACCGGAGTATACCAACACACCCGTTCGAAGACAAAATCTGCTGCAACAGGAGACTCATCGTCCCCGACCCTGGGGGTCGTAGGAGCTGGGGGTAGTACTCCTCCGAACGTCCACAATAATCCAATGTTTCAAGGAGACGAACCCCGAGAAACAACCCTCCCATCGGGTACAACAGATGTTGATGTCCCCGAGGACATCCATGATTCTCTAGACGAAGCAAGCTCCGAAGCTGGGGGTAGTGTTCCTTCTGAGTCCGAACCTGAAGAGAACATCCCCACATATCCAGATGATTTCTCGACGCATGGGTACAACTCGGAGGGTACATCCTCCACCACTCCCTCCGTCACTCCTCATGTGAAGACGGTATTCATGACAGATAGCAATCAAGGCGGTTCCAGCGATCGCCAGCGCATCGACACGTTGGAGGCCATATTGCATGCCTTGGTCAAGTCTGTAGACGAGATCAAAGCGGCACTTCCTACTCTGCAGGGAGTGACACCTGTCCAGACAAGCACGGGTCCCGCAATCAACGTAGATTCAAATTCAGCGGCGCCAAACCAGGGCAATAATCCTCCCGAGATAACGGCCCCCACCGCGACAGATGAGGCCCGAGAAGTAAGAATAGAGGTTCAGGAGCTCCGAGCAATGTTCCACGCCCGAGAAAACTTTCAAGACCTCAGAATACGGCAACCATATCCTGCTGAATGGAGGGATGTTCCCTTTCCGCCAAGATATAAGCCGTTCAATATCAACCCATATGATGGCAAGACTTCAGCAAGTCGATACATCACTTACTTTGAGGTCACTACCGACCATCTGCCCCATGATGACGCTATCCTCACGCGGTTATTCATTGGGGCATTGGAAGGAGTCGCCTTCGATTGGTACCACAACCTGCCAGACAATTGCATCCACTCCTTCGCTGGCTTCAAGCGCTTGTTCTTGGAGAGGTTCTATGAGGTAGGGCAGGACGTTACGATGTCTACCCTCATGGACGTCATTCAAGGAGAGAAAGAACTAACGAGAAATTACATTGAGCGGTTTCGTCAAACCGCAATGAAGTTACCATCTGGCAACCCGGACACTTCTTTGATTGAAATTTGCCAAAAGAGACTACTTCCAACAATTAGTCTCTGGATGGGCGAAAGTCAGTTCAAGGACTGGAAGGCTTTTATCATCAGTGCTACAAGTGCTGAAGAACGATTGAAGAAGGCTCGCCAACTGGGGTTGCATATCTCGGAGGGAGAGAACAAGAGCAAGCATCCCAACACCGACAACGACAATGGGAGTAGCCCCTCCAACAACCGGGACAACAAAGTCAAGCAGGCTATGGTGACCGATACAGCCCAGAAGCCCGAGCCACAGCCAGCAGACAAACAATAGCCTCAAATAACTTATTCCTTTGAAGACGGCCACGTCAAGCCTATCTTGGACATGCTTATACAAGGAGATAGGATTCAGCTTCCTCCACCAAGACGGGAGCCTCGGCCGGTTGATCTGGAGAACCCAAAGTTCTGCCATTACCATCGCTACGTCCACCATGCTACACACGAGTGCTACCAACTGAAACGGTATATCCAAAACCTCATCGATTCGAACGCCCTGGCCATCGATTTCGAAGAGGTAACCGTGGCAGCCAACATGGTATCCGTACAATTCGGCAGCTTCCCTCCAACAGAGACTCAGGATGGGGTTATACCATCCCTCTGGCAACAATGGAAATTGCTAATCTGCCGCCTGCTCGCGATCAATCCGCTGGTCTAATACCCCTCACCACATCACGAGGGGAAATCATGTGGGTCCATCCGGACCTAGTCCACGAGGTAACTCAGCCCTCTCCACCTTCTAAAAGGAAAAGTGAAAAAGTCAGATCCTGCCGCACTGCCTCGGCGGAAGAAGAGGAAGTCTCGGCCGTCACTATTCGATCCAGAACACAAGCCCAACCGGTGACCGAAAGCGCGACTGATGATCATCCGCCCACTACCAATGATGCTCCGGGACCGGCTCAGCCTTCGACGGCCGACAAGCCTAGGCCGAAGGAGACTCGCTTCGACAAGTCCCTCCGGAAGGAGACACCTCAGGGGCTGGAGAGGCCCTACAACTTCGATATCTTAGCGCAATTAGCTAATACCCCGGCCAAATTGTCTTTATATGAACTCCTCAGACTCTCAAAGGATGTCCGCACGGCTTTAAGTGAGGCGCTCCAAAATGCCGACGCATACTTGGCTCAGGTCAACCTCACGGAAGATAACCAACCTGCAGAACTCCAAGATAGTGCGTGTACGGGAGCAATGCCCAATATCGTCTTCTCTCCGCAAGATATGCTCATCAAAACTAACCTGCATGATCGCCCGCTATACTATACTGGATACATCGGAGACGTAAAGGTGGACCGAATGCACATTGATCCTGGGTCCTCTATAAGCATCATTCCGAAGGGTCTGTTACATCATCTTCGCATTCCGATGCATCGCCTGACACCTACAAGCACCGCCATTAGCGGTTTCAATTCGGGCAGGAGCTACCCAATAGGGAAGATCTGTTTGAAGTGTCAGATCGGCGATCTCCAATCAGAAGTCACCTGTTATGTCATAGATGCCGACACTTCTTACAATATCCTTCTGGGACAGCCTTGGATACACAATTACATGATCGTGCCTTCAACACTACACCAGTACTTCAAATATGTCGATAAGCACGGCTTCGTGAGGACAGAGTTTGCCGATATCGATCCCTTCAAGGGGGTCGAATCTTATTACTCAGACTCCTGTCTATACGAAAAATCAAAGAAGCATCTGGTCGAAGAAGATGTGCAAACTCACAACAAGACGGCTACAGGATCAGAAGAACCTCTAACGATCCACCTTCAGGCTCGCAAACCGGGCAATTTCGTACCCCTTACGGCCACTCTGCGTAAGGACGCAATCAGTCTCTCCGCACAAGAAGAACAAATAAAAATCCGGCTGCCAAAGTCCGGCCAAGCGCCGAGACCCATAACAGGGCCACTTACCATCAGACTACCGAGAGTCGTTCAGCTCCAAACGGAGAAGCCCAATCCCTCCGACAGACCGCTCACAATACGCCTTCCCAAGAAGGTTCTTCACCCTGATGCGAGGTCTGACACTTCTAGCGAACCAGCCACCCCTCGCCTCACATCAAGTACCAAACTGGGGGTTGCTAGTTTACCAACAACTCTACGATCTGCTCCGCCAGTTGAGCCTCTGAAGATCAAGCTGACTAGGTCATCCTCCCAGTCTTTATTTATACAGGGGGTGGCCGAAGAAGAACCAGAATTGGCCAAGTATGTGGCTGCCCACACTGATGTCCCCTCTGCAGATGATGTAATCCCTCTAGAAAAGATACCTGACTTCATCAATAAAGGGTTATCTTTGAACAACCGCGAGCTTAATAAGCTATTACAATGTACGCTATGGAACACGGTATAGGCACTCACCTACACACACAGGTGACAAACGTGTACATCGCCATCCGACTTACTCCAGTAGAAGATACTTACCGAATAGTCGAGGGAGGGGACCAACCGATCATCTTCGGCCGGACGAATAACCCACATCCCCCCGCTACGGAAGAAGTTGACTTCGGGTCAGATGCCGGAAGACTGCCTCTGTATCTCTATAGTCCTCAATCCAAATATCTCATGCAGAAACAGGGGTATGATCTAGAGACAACACCAGGACTGAACTACGGCACTGGACGACGATTACCTTTGAAGACGCCAACCCCCGGCGGGCAAACCACGGAACTACTATAACAAAACTCGATACAGTTTAGGGTATGTAACGCCTACTACGACCCCTGAAAGCTCAGATGAAGAATGCGACTGGCAGTCACATTCAACCGGATCACCGACTTCCGACTCAGATACCAGCATCGGAGATTTGTTCAGACAAGTCATGTCAGTCAACATGGCATTCACCGACGCTTACGAGGAAGACGAAGACATCCCCGAAATCCTTGAGCTAGAACCATGGGCCCAGCAATTAGACGCACAATGGGAAAAGCGGTTCGAACTGAGAGAACCTCCTACCGAAGATGAGGTCATACAAGTGGATCTCGGCAGCGAATCTTCTCCAAAACCGATTTTTATCAGTAAAAGCCTAACTGACGAAGAACGAGAATCGCTGTTAGTACTCGTTAGAGAATACATTGATGTGTTCGCCTGGAGCTATAAAGACATGCCGGGGTTAAATCCTGACATCGCTCTCCACAAACTCAATATACGGCCAGATGCAAAGCCAGTCAAGCAGCAACAACGATGCTTCCGCCCAGGTGTCATGGACGCGATCGAAACTGAAGTCAACAAGTTAATAGCCAGCGGTTTCATTCGTGAAGAGCAACATCCTGATTGGGTCGCCAATATAGTACCCGTCCTCAAGAAGAATGGGAAGATTCGAATCTGCATCGACTTCCGCAACCTGAACGAGGCATGCTCCAAAGATGAATTTCCCCTTCCCATCACAGACATCATGATCGACAACACATGCGGCTTCGAACGTATGTCATTCATGGATGGATTCTCGGGGTATAATCAAATCAAGATGTCTCCCGACGACGAAAAGCACACATCATTCCGAACGCCGATTGGTACATACTGCTACACAGTCATGCCATTCGGTCTGAAGAATGCTGGCACTACATATCAGCGGGCCATGAGTATCATTTTTCGAGAACATTTACGCAAAACAGTAGAATGCTATGTCGACGACATCGCCGTCAAGAGTCGCCACAAGGAAGATCATCTGCAAGACCTGAGAACTGTATTCGACCTGATGAGAGCCCACAACCTGAAGATGAACCCTACGAAATCATTCTTGGGCGTATCCAGCGGGAAATTCTTAGGCTTCATCATCACGGCACGGGGCATCCATGTAGACCCTGAGAAGACGAAGGCAATCATGGAGATGGGTCCCCCGAAAAATCTCCGCAAACTCAGAGGCCTCCAAGGGAGGCTAGCTTACATCAGGAGGTTCATTTCCAACCTCTCCGGGCGATGCCGACCGTTCACACACCTCATGAAGAAGGGAGTCTCATTCGTATGGGACGAGGAATGCCAGCGTGCTTTCGACGACATCAAAGAATATTTATCGAATCCCCCAGTCCTGGTGGCCCCGGTCCCCGGAAAACCATTCCTGCTCTACGTACGAGCGATGGAACACTCCCTTGGTGCCCTGCTTGCACAAAATAACGATGCAGGCCACGAGCAGGCCATATATTATCTCAGCCGAATGATGATCGGGCCAGAACATCGATACACCGCCGTAGAGAAGGAGTGTCTCGCCCTGGTATTCGCTATTCAAAAGACGCGACACTATGTCACAGGACAAACCATACATGTGATCTCGCGAGTCAACCCCCTCAGAGTCCTCATGACTAAACCAGGGGCCCTCAGCTCTCGCCTCGCCACATGGGCAATATTGCTGTCCCCCTATCATATGATTTTCGTCCCGCAAAAGGCTGTTAAGGGTCAAGCCCTAGCAGACTTTTTGGCAGCCCACCCAGGATCGGAGTCATCCAGAATCTATGAAGAGATCCCAGACGAGGTCGCCGATTCGAATACAGCCATCCACGATTACATATGGCGAATGTTCTTCGATGGCGCCTCAAGGACCGGACCCAAGGGAAACATCGTCGTCGGGATCGGAGTGGTATTAATTTCTCCTACTGGGCTGGTGATCAATCGCGTCTACTCCCTCACGGAACCCTGCTCCAACAATGTGGCCGAATATAACGCTCTGGTCATTGGCCTCCAACTTACAAAAGAGCTGGGGGGTAGAATACCTTGAAGCATACGGCGACTCCCAACTAATCGTCAATCAGATCAGGGGCTCGTACGAGGTTCGCCATGAAGACATGATCCCCTACCATCAAATTGCGATCAACATTATCTCATCATTCGAGGGATTCTTCATCGAACACGTCCCCAGACTCTAAAATATCGAAGCCGATGCCCTAGCAGGCCTTGCCGCTTCCTTAGCAGTGCCGAACCAAGCTCATCATTCGGTTGACGTAATAGGCCACGAACTGGTCTGTCCCAAGAACAACGTTCAAGCCATGGCAAGTTATTCCGCCCAGACGGTCGACGACACACCGGACTGGAGACAGCCGTTCATCGACTTCGTCGTATACGACATCCTCCCAGAGAACCCAAAGGAAGCTACCTCTATCAGACGGCGCTCTCTCAGATTCTTCTACGATACAGAGACAAAAATATTGTATCGCCGCTCCTACGACGGATTATTGCTCCGGTGCTTGTCGAACGCGGAAGCTACAGAAGCTGTACGAGAAGCTCACGATGGTGTCTGTGGGGCCCATCAACCCGGCCCTAAGCTACAGGACCGTCTTCGCCGGATGGGCTATTACTGGCCCACAATGGTGGCAGATGCGATAGATTATGCCAGAAAATACAAGGCCTGCCAAGTCCACGCAGATTTTATTCATCAACCATCCGAGTTTCTGCATCCAACGGTGGCATCCTGGCCATTCGAAGCATGGGGAATGGATATCATTGGTCCAATCACCCTACCTTCCTCCCGAGGATACTGCTTCATACTTGCGATCACTGATTATTTCTCCAAATGGGCGGAGGCTGTCCCACTCGCAGAAGTTAAAACTTCAAACGTGATCAGCTTCCTTAAGCATCACGTTATCTACCGCTTCGGACTACCGCGAAGAATCATCCATGATAATGGTCCACAGTTTATAAGCCATGCATTCTACCGATTCTGCGATAAGCACCGCATTCAGAATGTCGCTTCGACACCATACAACCCGACAGCAAACGGGTTGGCAGAGGCATTCAACAAAACAATCATCAAGCTCCTCAAGAAGTTTGTCTCCTCCAACAAACGCGACTGGAACGAGAAGCTCGGCGAGTGCTTATGGGCTTATCGCACCACGGTTCGAACAGCCACCGGGAATACACCATTCTCTCTGGTGTACGGGAGCGAGGCAGTCCTCCCTTTGGAGACTCAGATCCCCTCACTCCGCGTCGCCCTCACTTATCAATTGACGACGGATGATAACTACCGACGACGACTACAAGAGTTGGAGGCTTTAGATGAAAAGCGCCTCCTAGCTCAGCAAAGGATCGAGCTATACCAAGCACGCATCTCCGGAGCCTTCAACAAAAAAGTTAAAATCAGAACATTCCAAGTGGGTGATCTTGTTCTGGCAGTCCGGAGGCCGATGGTCATGACTCACAAGACCACCGGTGAGTTCCAGCCAAAATGGGAGGGTCCATTTGTCATCGAGACCGTGTTCTCCAACGGCGCCTACCGCCTCGCTAAGCAGAACGGAGATTTGCTCATGTTGCCCGTCAACGGCAAGTTCCTGAAGAAATACTATGTTTGAACATCATTCTCCAGATTATCGAGTCATGTACCCCTTTTTGTACCACTGAACTCTCATCTATCATTCTCCAGATTATCGAGTCATGTACACCCTTAGTACCACTGAACTCTCATCCACCCTATTTCAGATTATCGAGCCATGCACCCGCTGGTGCCGCTGAACTCTCACTCCCTCAATAGTCCAAATTACCAAGTTATGTACCAGCTGGTGCCTCTGAACTTACATTCCGGTCACTCTTTCAGATAATAAGTCAAGTATGATTATACCTCTGAACTTTCTTCCTGACAGAGATCCTCCCTCAGGATTCACTACCCGCACTCCCAGTGCACAAAAAGGGTATTCCATCCACCAATTTCCGAAACGACCATGTCCTCATTACCTCTGAGTCGTCTTCACTTCCACCAAAAACAAACCGCCCCCTCGCATAGAACTTCCACGTTCTCCTACCTCTGAGTCATTCTATGTACCTAATCTTCATTGAGCCCACTCCTGCCATGTCCTCACTATCTCTGAGTGGGAAGGCTCCGTCGAAAAAATTGTCATATTTGCCATGTCCACATTACCTCTGAGCAAGTATGTCGATCCTCTTTTAACCTATTATCTGTACCCGCAACCGGAGTACGACAAGGATAATAGGTCCACAAATGTCCCCTGTTGACCACAAATGTCCTCTGTTGACCACAAATGTCCTCTGTTGACCACAAATGTCCTCTATTGACCACAAATATCCGCTATTTACTACGAATAGCTTCTGTGAAGTCTCCCCTGCCATGTTCTCATTACCTCTGAGCAGGAAGATTTTACGGTAAAACCTTCACGTTTGCCATGTCATCATAACCTCTGAGCAAATGTGACTGGTTTCCTTTCATCCCATTATCCGTATCCTGGACCAGGGTACGCTAAGGATAATGGGTCCACAAATATCCCCTGCGAAGCTTCTTAGCATAAATCTACCATCCTACCATGCCCCGGGAGCCCAGCTGCTCTACGGCATTCCTTCCCCCAACACTAAGAACACCCATGACAACTTTGCCATGGCTGCTCCAAACATCCAAACTTGTTATCCGTACCTAAAGCCAAGGTACACCTAGGGTAACAGGTCCACAAATAATCCCCCAGCAAGTCCGGTTCCATAAATACCGCAAGTACAAGAAAGAAAAGATGAGTTGAAATATGCTCATTTATTCAAAAATCAAAGGGCTACATCAGCGGGGATCACATCCCTTACAAAAATTAAAAGAGAAAAGAAAAAAAAAAGACAGAGGACGGATCACTGCTCTGGAGCACATAACACCATGAGACGGTCCTTTATCAAGGCAACCGACCGCTCAAGCCTCTGTTTGGCTCGACGCTCCGCCTCCTGGTTCAGCACCGCCGCATCCTCCAATGAGCATGGGCTTGCCAGTTGTCCTCAAACTTCTTGAAGGCCCGCTCCAGGTTGACAGAAGATCGGGAAACCCTCTCGGCCTCCCGAGTAATCGACTCCTGTTCTGCATGAGCAGCCTCCCGCTCTGACTCTAAGAAGGTCAACTCCTTCTGGAGTGCGAGAATCCGCTCCTTCGTGTCAGCTATTCCACGAGAGGCAGATTCTTCCCGGGCCCTACAAGCCTGACTCCAACGACCCAGTCGGTCATAGGAGACGGAGAACTTGTCAAGATCCCCCTGCACAGCCGGCCCGACAGTTTCTCGAGCGAGCTTGATCCTGTCCCGAGCAGCAACCAGGAAGCCCCGCTCTCGTTCGATCGTAGTAGGCAAGCCAGCCTGCCGTACTGCCAGCAGTTGGGTCACAAGCTGGTCAGCCTCTGTAAGCTTAGGCTCCAGGAACGCGGCTAACCCCACCCCGCTAGGAAGACCCTTCAGAGTGTCGATTTGACCCCGAGCACCCCGCAGAGACAGAGAAAAATGGATCCCCCGTTCTACGGCAACGTTGACACCCCTCCCTAAGTGACGATAGAAGCTGTCAACCACATCCTGCGTCACCTCGTTCAGAGCCTCCGAGGAAGCCGATGTCAACGGAAGTGTGGCTGGCAGCGCGGAAGAAGACGCGACAGAATCTGTCGCTCCCGCTACAAGAGAAACCAACTCTGCACGGAAAGACGCTTGAGCATCGGCCAATTCCTCTTCAGCGGCCCGCAGAATTTGGATGCTCGGCAGAGTCGAGAAGTCGATCTCCGGAGCCATATAAGCAGCCGAAGACGAGGCCGGGGCCAGCACCAACTCCATCCCCATCTTCCCAGAGCTGGCAGGATGTCCCTCAACATGCGATGACGAAGGAGAGGAAATGCTTCTTTCGTCCAGATCACGGCAGACCGGGCCTTCCCCGAAGACATCCGCGGCAGGAGGTAAAGGGTCAGGACCTGCAGGGCCAAGGCAACCATAAATTGACTTGACCCGAAGGATATGTTGATAGAGCAAATAAGCCCCCTCGATGGTCAATATGTGGCTCAGCTTACCAGTGGAGGAATGTGGAGGCTGAGGTTCGCCTACAGCCATCACAACCTCTTCACCAACAGCCTCCGAGTCAGGAATAAAAGACTCATCCGCCCTTGCATCCTCGGAAGGAGATGTACCGAGGATGGCGTCATCTCGCTGAAATTCAAAAATCTCGGAGACAGGCCCAAGGAAACTTTCGTCACCCCGGGCTGGGGCCTCAGCAGCTTGGGAGTCCTTAGCCGCCGCTGAGAGAGCCCCCGCATAGAGGACCGCGGCACACATGTCGCTAATCAAAGCGGCAGGGGCCGGATCAACTACTGAAGCAGCAGATGGTTCAGGAGAGCCTGGTTCGTCAGACGCCTACAAAGAAAAATGATCAAGTCATACCCCCGAGAGGAAAGAAAGCTACAACAAAGATAGAACTCCGACTTGGACTTACCTCCGGAACATCGTCTGCACCTTCACCCTTCTCGGTGATAGGTGTCCCACGAGACCTAACAGCAGCTCTCTTCACGGAAAAGGTTGCTCTACTGTCAGGAGATTCGTATCTGACCCGTTTACGCGAGGGATCGGATACAGCTGAAGGGTGTTCTTCTCTCACTGCTCCCTCTTGTGTAATAAGCGGCGGATCTTCCGCCGGTTCATCAAGTGGGGGAAGCGGTTGATCCGCCACTTCTTCATCCCCACCAGAAAGGAAGTCTTCGCTATCATCCTCCTCCTCAGCCGACTCGGAAGGTTCTGATTCAGGGAGAGGAATCTGGAGCGCCAGTTGCTTTCTAGCCTTAGCCCCCTTAGGCTTCTCCTCTAAACCAGTACCTACGATGAAGCTGGTACTCGGATCGAAGTTAACAGGGGGCTTGTTCGCCATAACGTGATACAAAGCGGCCACGTACAGAATTTCCCTCTGCGCATTAGCATCGGGAACCAAGAAGCTGGCCCGAGTATGATAAGCGTCATAATAATTCCACGCTCGGACGTCGTCAAGAACACTACCTTCAAAACCCAAACAAGGGTTGGGACAATCAAGGAACAACTGGCTATAACCAAATTGACGGAAAAACCTACTGGGTAGGTAAGGCTCCAAGTACACATTATCCCGGTTGCGATAAACCAGATGCGCGGGGTGGATATTGCGCAACCAAGCAAGCATATCCGGAGACAGAAAATGAGAAGGTCCAGTACCGTCAAGGTGTACCTTCCTCACTTTCTCATCAGAAAAAGGAGGAACAAACACAAAGAGATCACACCCATCCACTCTCGCCAACGCCCTCCGACAAGCTGGCATAGTGTTGCATTCCCAAGACCGGTGATGGCATTTGAAGAGGAAAGCATCCTCGGCCGTAGCATCTTCCGCTATCCCAGGTCCCAGCAAAGACTTATAGTGCATCGCCAACCACCCCATCAGGTAGTGAAAGGGCAGTTCTACGCGCTCAAAATCCAAAGTCTTCTTGCGAGCAATAACCTTGGACGAGAATGTCTGCAGACCATGATGTATGCTGCATACCATAGCAGGAAGGAGGGCCAGCCTAACTCCGAAAACTAGCTTAACGGCAGGGAGGATGAAATGACGACCAATTCTCTCGATAGAGCCTGCTCCGCCTGAGACTACGCAGTTTCGTAGCCATATCATCAGAAATCCAGCCAGAAGCGCCTTCTCCGACAGTTGTATGGTCCCGTAGTGAAAATAACTAAGAGAGTCAGCTTGACTCCCGAATATATCACTCTTGGATCGTGACTTTTTGACATTGGACATCAGATCCCTTACCTCTGCATGCGTTCGAGGGGCTCGGGGAGTAACTTCACCAGAAGGATCAACCCTAAAGAGATAATTAATCCAGGATGTGGTATGGGGAACGGTCCCCTCAGAGCTATCCGCCGTTTTTATAGCCATTTGATGACAAGCACTATGGTGGCACAACAACTCCCGATACACCGCAACAAAACCTGGGAGTTGCCTGTCCAAGGCCTCGAACTCCTCATTTGACGGGGTATACACCTCGAAAGGCTCATTCCCCCATAGAAGTTTAGAGACAGTATACATCTCGTGAAGAGCAAGCCCCAGTTCCCCTACTGGTGTAAAGAATGTCCCCGTTCGCTGGCTGTACATCTCCAAAAGCGCTACGAACAGTGGTTTATTAAGGGGAAGCCCGTGACAAGTGCCCCGAATGGCATGGTAAAGCCCCACCTCCCGCAAGAATGCTCCATAAGTCTGTAGAACCCAAGCAGTCAACTGGGCCCACGTAGAGGTGGGGTTTATCCAGTTCGGCAGTGCCAGCCTACCAACAGGATAAGACTTCTTGCAAACAAGTCGATTCAGGAAAGTATCAGCTTGAGTAAGTATGAAATTGGGACCGTATACATTCATAAAAGAGCCCGGGACCAGACCCATCATATACCGGAGGACGGAATCCTTACCTGCATACGCCGACTTCATATTCGGATTATAATGGATGTTGCCCATCAACATCCCTGATTGAGTGGGAGTTAGGTTACACACCATCTTCCGGTCCAGCAATACCATATTGAACCATGACAAAGGATAATGACGTTCCATGAGAGGAATATGGATTGCCACCCCATCCAAAGAAAAATCCCAGTTCTCAGAAATCTCTAAGACCCGAGGATTCTTGATGGTTAAAGCATCACCAAAAAGGAACAAAGGCTTCAGGTATTTTCCATCCAGCTTCCCAGTATTCATCATGGAACGGAGATAATGAAGGGTTTTATTCTCAATAGCCTTCAACCTCTCCAAAGGCTCATCAGTAGGGAATTGATTCGATACATGCCTAATTAAGTCGTCAAGACGCACGCCCAGGGCGAATTGATTCGAACCCACTATAAGTTTCCCAGCAGGATTTACGGGCAAGTTCACTGGAAAAATACGAAAGAAATGAGGTTAGAAGGTAGTCAAAAAAAAATAGAAACATCAGAAAGGTCATCTGAGCCTATGCGGCTCGGCTCGTTACAGCTTCATGCGGCTCAGCATTAGATACGTATATGCGGTTCAGCGCATCATAGCCTCATGCGGCTCCGAGTTGGCCGAGTTCATACAACTCAAGTCCAGATGAACCTATAGATCCATGCGGTTCAAGTTAAGCACGCCTACAGAGTCAGATTCATGTGAGCTGACGTGAGCAGACGAATTTCTGCGGTTAAAAAAAAAGTGAACAACGCTTATGCGGCCCAAATCAAAAACACGTATGCAAACTCAGATCGGGTATAAACAAGTTCATGCGGCCCCATAAGACGAAGGGCTCATGCAGTCCCATCGATAAAGCCCCGTATACGTAGCTTGTAAATAAAGCATGCAGCAGAGCCATGGCGACAGTTAGGGTTTTCAGACGATCTCTTACCAGCGATAGACGGGTGGACATCGGGATGGATGGAGTGCGCAATGATCGGCGGAGGGGCGACCACGTTCGCCGCCGCAGTCGCCGTAGAAGCAACTGCCTTACCCTTAGCGGCCTTCGATGCTGCAGCTTTCTTGGGAGCCATTGTCGGTTGCTAAAAGACGAAGAGCAAAGACAGCAAATAGAGATTCAGAGCAAAGAGAGAAGGTAAAAAAAAACCCCAAGAGGCTTAAAGACTCCTATTTATAGGCAAAAGAGACCCACAAAACGAACAGACGTCTCGGAGTATGCCTCGGATTACGCGCTGCCTCCAAAGAATAAAGGCAAAACGCTTCGGTCAAGGCAAAACCGACTCTTGGGATCCTCCCCCAAAAGGTGGCGTTAAATCAAATCAAAGGCACTTAATAAAGATTTGCACACGTGTTCAGGACACGTGGCAACCAGTTTATGCGGCCAGATGAATTTATGCGGCTAAGGCATTTATGCGGCTAGGAAGCTCAGGCAGACAGAAAAATCCTATGCGGCATGAACGGGGCCATGCTTCTTGTTCAAAGTATTCCAATTTTTACAAATTGAAAACTTTAAAGGGGGTCCTGTAGAAGCATGGAAAATATTAGAATAATGATCCATGCGGCTCTGAGTAAGAAGCTTATGCGGCTCACACAGGAGCGGCCCTATGCGGTTCAAAGAAGACTCTTAATCGCATGCGGCTCGGGAGCGTATGCGGTTCAGCAAGGCATATGCGGCTCGATGGATGCCATGTGTGATCCTTTCCTACAGCTGGTCGTTTGGGAGTGGCCTCATTTAATGCTCTGACACGACTTGGCGACTGTGACTGCTCTGACATAAAGTGTCATAATGGCTCTGCCATAATGACAGACTTTTCGGAAAAGAAAGAAGATCTGTGACCCGAACCGTCAGAAATCCTAGGTTGCCACGTGGCAACTCTCATGTGGTTTAAATGGAAAACAGCTCCATGCGGCTCACGAAGAAGTCACTCTATATGGTTAGCAGAAATCAGCCATATGCGGCCCACCGAGAGCTCAATCCCTGCGACTCAATACAATGCTAGCTCATGCGGCTCGCAAAGACTATGCATATGTGGCTCATGGAAGGTTCGACTCCTGCGGCTCGATGAGGCATTGTCTCATGCGGCTCAGGAAGAGAATCTCTCTGCGGTTCGAGGATAGTCAATCCTATGCGGCTCTGACAGGACTCACAATTAAGACACGTGGCATGGGATCAATAAGAGATTTAACCAAATCTCAACAAATATATTTGACATCATCATCATAATTACTGAGATCAGGGCATATCATTTATCATCAAGCTAATGGGACACGTGGCGAGCAATCAGACATTAGCATAATCAATCACGAGGATTTAAAGCAGCTAGCATTAATTGCTCATGAGATACGATGTTATCCGCATTAATGGCCGAGATTCACTATAATCAGGATCAAGGGTTCAGATAGAATAAACGAGCACCGACATTCCAAACAGATAATCATTAGCAAACCCTAATGATCACCCCCCCACTCTTATAAATAGCCAGCATCATTCCCTTGTAAAAAAAAAGAAGGAGAGAGAGAGAGGTCGGCACCAGAAAGAAATAAGAAGAGAGAGATCTATACAGAGAGAGCTCCCCCTTCCTTCTTGATAATCACAGAGAGAGAGAGAAGCCAGGAGAGCAATCCGAGGAGAGTAAGAAGAGCGTTTCTTCATCAACGTCGAGCAGATCTTTCCCGAGCCAAGACTGCATACTGATCGTCCAAGAAGTAAGGCAGAGTCGCCGTCGCTTTCCCGAGCCTCTATTGTCACCCCCCAGAATCAAAAATAAACAATCGTACTTAGTCTGCTGTACCTAGGTTTTCGTCCCTAGGCTTTCTTTGTATGAGCGAGTTTGTATTGTGAGTCTAAGTTCAGTCCTCCGATAATTGTTCTGTTCTTTTACAATCAATGGTAAACATGGATCGATAGGCGAAGGCCTTTGTGCCAAACCGCGATGGACTCGAGTTGGAAGGAGCGCATGCTAAAAAGTTAGCAAACGAAAGACGTGCTTGAATAACCTTACATTGACAATAGCGAACGAGTATGCAAGACCGAAGTATAGTTCGAACAGGATAGTTATGCACGCATGCCTTTTGGCTAAGTTGTGCCGCGTGTCGCACACCTCGACTTTTTGGTAAAATCGATTTGCGAGCGATATCACGTACCGCTCGGTCGGGAACGAAGCTACACTTAGAGCGTATATCGATAGGAACGCTATCAATCTAACGCTTAGGCATGCACGGAAGATTGATTTGGATTTTGAGGAACGGGCGAATGCACGATTGAACATATTGAAAGGGAATCGAAAAATCATTTGAGGATTTATAGAATGACTTAATCCCGAGTGGTATATGTGATAGGTTCGAAGAAGAATAAGAGTGAGTGTCAACGACCAATCGAGTGGCTCGAACCCTGAGTGGTGTATGGACGTTATAGAAAATTGTTCGAGCAAAACTAAAGGATCTACGGGTAGAACGAGCATGTCGGCAAGCGATGATATCGCGCAAAGCCTTAGAATAAGTAACGCTTAGTTGGTTTTGACTTCGAGAGTCTCAAACGAGATATCGTAAAAGACGAATTAAGAATGCGTAGTGCGAATCATGAAACGAATGGATGTCTTGGTCAAGGAAACATAGAAGATAGTGCATATGATTTTGAATTTAGTTGAATAGATTGAAACTTGAGTTAAGGTGAATTACTCATGGACGAGATTGGAAATAGCACGGTCGGAAGATAGTGTGCATAGGAAACATTGATTTGAAGATACGAAAATGACTAAGAAATTGAAATTGATGTTGCTCGATGAAGAGTTAGCACGCGACAACGTGAGTTAAGGAAATTAAGTTGCATGACTTGAAATTCGTTGCAAAAGGAAGATCGTCAGGTTATGTACATCATCAATGGTATTGAGGCGTATCAAAGATCGATGTACGATAACTCGGGGGTACTCTGATTCGATGAATGATGATCGTGTTAGAAGTTATTGTTTTGAAGGATGCTATATAGTAAATAAATGTTTGGAATGAGGAAGGAAAGTGACTTGATTGTTCGGTGATAACCACAACGACAAGGATCTTATCTTGCGCGAGCACAACTCTAGCCTCGCACATGCGTCACGTTGGATTTGGGATGATCGTTCCGCGTGAGCGTTGGCATAGTGATTCATGTCCAGCGGGAATGGTCGAACTCAAAATATCATGACATGGCAATTTTGATTGCTTCGACTTGTGGTTTGAAGCAAAGGTGAATTTGAGGATTGTTAGGACTTGCGATTGAAGAATGAGAAAACTTGAGGATTGAGTAGACCCAATCCGCGTATCGTAAATGAGCAAGTCTAGACGCAACGCAAGAGTTACGTTCCGATGAGGACGATTATTCTGCGGGAGTGTTGACATGGTGATTCATGTCCGCCGTGGATAATCAGACTTGCGTAAGATCGGGGCACGACATATTGCAAGGCTAGACGACCTTGTGATCGACTACGTGAATTGGATAGGTGGATTGTATCAAACATACTTGAAGAGATAGACTACGATAATTGTTATTGCGAACGTACGATTTGATTGAGGACAACCTATCGTAGGATGACTTTCCTAAACGAGCTCGAACTTGGAAACAGAGAATATGTTGATGCGAATAGGGTGAACGCTGCTTGATGTTTAGAAATTTGAGCAAAACGAACTTGGGTAGAAACTCCCGTACAAACGAACAAATGGTTTGACCATAGGATTTGGGGCGAGCGTCGTGCAACGACCTTGCACGATGAGCCACAGACTTGACTTGTAACTATGACCGTGTGAGATGACCTAGCAGATAGACCGACGACCCTATGCCGAGTGATTCAACTTGTGCGATTGACCTTGCAGTATCGTCTGGACGGACGATTGACTTGGGGCAGCAAGACTTAGAGTAGGACGGGGAACAGGGAGTGTGCGTGAACGACGATAAGATTGGCCCCAAACAAAGCGGATGATAGGAATGGATGATGCGCAAGTAAAGTTAGGATAACAAATTGAATCATTGATAGGAAGACGGACTCGATGATAGTACAATACTTGGTCTTGAATCAGACGGAAATTACTTAGACTTGGTCGACCCCGCTAAGAAGAAATCGCATTGATTTCATTGACAATAGCGCTTGAGAAGCAAATCGGATAATCTCGATGACTGAGATAAACGATAGTGAGATGCACACGAGTTCAGTTTTAAATCGAAGTTAGAAAAACGATCAGCAAATCAAAACTATCACGAGTAGCTTGTCCACTTCGCTAATAGCTAAGCTTGGTTGAAATGTACATATTCGGGGGACGCCTTGAACATGTACACGATCTAAAACTCAACGATACGATGAACTCGAATGTAGCTGCAAGTGGGTGTTGAGATGTGCATGAACGAATGAATGAGTTGCCTCAGCCTATGACTCTCGTGTTTGATAAATTATAATGCACCTTGTGCGACCATTTCAGTCCCATGACACGAAGAAATAGCAACCAAGGCGAAGAAACACTTGAATTGAATAGGTACCATCAACTCTAAAATGAATGAAAAGTTATTCAATAAAAATTGACCAAACGTATGCGACACGGAACTTAGAAATGTATCGAGTATGGTTCGATGCCGTCGAACGATAGAGCCGTTCGATAGTATTGTCTAAAAAACACGACGATACGAGTTAAGGAATGGTAGGATGGCCTGCACTCAGGAAGTCTCGGGGACGAGACTTGTTTTGAGTGGTGTATTATATAATGACCCGCTCTGCCCTAGCGGAACGTCGATTCAAACGGCAAGTACAACGACTCAAACGAGCCATCGACTCGAAGAGTTGGCATCGACCTGATGAAGAATCGATTCAAGGCTTACATTGGCCCGTCCAGAGGAGTCCAGACTTAGACTTTTAAAGGTGCGCTCGGAGTATCGCTCGGCCGAATGCGAACATCGCTAAGGTGGGTGGCTCCGATGAACCCATCTTTGCTTAGCCTAGACACATAACAATACGGACACTAATGCTAGAATCGCTAGGCGATAACATCGCGCATGTTAATAAATGACTCAACGCACCTAGCTAAGGGAATAATCCCACCTTGTATGCTTGTATAGAATATGGAAAAAAACATAGAAAAATGTGAGAACTCTCGCACCGCGCTCCACGCTCGTGCTAAGGCACAAGCTTACGTTCAAGTCCCTTATGCATTCAACAATGAAACAATGAATGGTTTACAACAATAAAATGGGAAGGCTATCAACATAGTCGTTCCGAGTAGAGTATAGCAATATTGAAAGAATATGGGACCGAAGGGTCGCCAAGGCGACTCCCGCACGGGGAGTTGCAAAATGTATGAATGAATGAATGAACGAATAAGTGAATGAATGAATCAACGAATGAAAGAATGAATACGTAAATGAATCGATGAACGAACGAACAAGTGAAAGAAAGAAAGAAAGAAAGGAATGAATGAATGAAAGATAAGAAAGAAAAGAATGGTTAGCGACAGGTATGATGGGTACGTGCAACGGGGCTCGCTACCCGTGCTGCACGGACGCCAACCTGGTCGATAACGCATTATGGATAAGGGTTAGCCTATAGCTCAAAGACAGTCGTTAAGTTAAAATAGCAATAAAATATAAAATGGTCGTGCACGAGTGAAAAAGGGATTCCAAGGGCAACGAACGACGTTTTCGTGGCCGGCCTAGGCGGAATCATGGCCTACGGGCGGACAGAATGTGCGGGCTTCGGCACATAACCAAACGTAGGGCCGATTATTCAATAGTCTATCAAGGTGTACCGGCCATCACGCTTGATAGATGAGAATGCCACAGGGGAAAATGTCCAAAATGGCTGACATGCCAGCGACCGGTGCATATAGATTTAAGTGGGCTTTGTTGGTGGCAATCCACGTGCAAGTCCTTGCATTGAAATCAAAGTAGTCTAAGTTAACTGAACAAAGCGCCTACTGAACGGGCTTGAAATGTATCACCCCAAATGATAAAGAGTACTTCATGTAATGAGTTAAAGGAAGATACGCCTACGATGTGCTAGAACCTGAGGCAGGGACACGCCCTTGAACACTGAATGTTTACAAGAATCACGTTAAGTTATTACATATGAATGGTTGACTAACTTGGTTTACTTTGGACAGAAAAGGCCGGACGGTAAGTATGGGTAAGTCGTGTATGTATTTCTATGCAATACATTGAATTTGGCAACACGAGATAGGTTATGAAATATGCCATGAAATTGATCATAAGGCAAGATTAGAAAGACAATGAATGATAGAGATGCACAAAAGTAAATAGTACGTGTTTGGTAATGATAGCATTGTGGGCGAGCTAGCCTCCCCACCAGTGTATAACAATGTACTGATAACCCCACAGTCTGCTTGCAGGAAGAAGCAAACGTCGGCGGGTGCAGAGCTTTCCTCAAACGTGCTAAGGTGCGGAGCTATCTCTGGAGCCTTGGAGCATTACAAGGAGCTGGAGCACCATATACAGGACATAATGTATCGAAACATCGCCATGAATCATTCCATCTTGTAAGCCACTTGGCACGCCTTTTATGTTTCAGAGAGAGAGAGAGAGAGAGAGAGAGAGAGAGAGAGAGAGAGCTTGAGAGACTTGTAAACTCGGCCTAGTGCTGCTTGTAAACTTCTTGAATGTCAATAAAGAGTTTGAATTCGCTTTAATTTGTGTTCAATTACTTTTCGCTGCAAATGGGGACACTCTGTGCGACTCTGTGGCCTAGCTCAAATCGGCCATTTCTGGACTTGGCCTTGTACGGGTGCAACCTAGGCCCGTGCGGTATCATGCCTTAGCGAGGACGATCGCTCCTACGGGAGCGGGGCGTGACATGAAAAGGTCCAACGGTCGCTTAGAATTGGTGCACGACGTGCTTTAAAAATGACACTTGGTCCTTCGTCCCGTGGCTTGGGAGAAGGAAGAGTTGGTATTCGCCACATGCTAAGAGTTAGCCAAATTTATAGGCGTCACCCGTATAAATGCTTCATAAAGCATGCACGGTCTCTTCGCCCAAGGTGTGGCATAGCCTCTGCTCGCCGACGGATTAAGTTGTATTGTATGGCTTATGGCATAAGTCTAGGCACCTCAAATAACTTGGTTGTTCAAAGTCGAACACGTGCATGGCACGTTCCCACGATGCAAGGCTTGACGCAGCCTTTGCTCGTCAAGTTGTTGCAGAGTAAGTTAGGCAAGTTACGTTAAGCTATCAGGAGTAGTAGCAGGCATGGCCCTATGTGTTCTACGGCCGGGTATAATCACATAGTCTCACGATCGTAAGGCCCGTCATATAGAGTATGACTTGGGCGGTGGTGTCACATAGTATTTTAAGTTGGTCCAAGACACGATGGCACAGACTTAGTGTTTTAAGGCATGGTGCATATCCGAGCGTCAATGCGATCGTACGCTTTAATACGCTTCGGCATTCCAAGCCTCAACTCGTTCAAGCGAAGCTCCGCCGCGAGCAGACCAATCCCTGAACCTGCTAGCAAACTAGTAGGGGATTAATACTTTCGTCCTCGCTGTACTGATCAAAAACCTAGTTAACAAATCGACATTTAGTATTGTATTGATTCATGCAAACATACAATTTAGTTCTCTTTCTATGTTCTCCTTAGGATGAGTTCATGGCATATTCGAAGACTGTAAAGCAGGGCAAGCATGTTATTCAATTTGCGTAAGTAAACAGGCAAGCAATCTCGTATTTTGTTCGTGGCACGACTTAGCAATATCGATGCACTCGCCCTTGCACCGACGTAAGGTAAATACGCCTATCCGTTTTCCCTGTCATGTTATAAGTGCTCGCTATTCAGGATCCATCCATGCAGGATATACGTATACCTTGTATTTCCAAACCCATCGCCCTTAACTATATGAAGGTCACTAGCTTTTCGGGCTAGAATGGACTTATATTATCGAATCGAAACATAAGACGATGTTAACTCTGTACGGTTGCGAACCAACATTAGAGGCCACCAAAATTATTGTAGCAAGTGGCTTATCACATTCACCAGACGGTCGCTACCCATCTAAATGAAGTGCACCAACAATATCGTAAACGAATCCCTCCTAGGCCGAACTGTCCCAGCGCCCTGGCGTACCGCGTTCGAGGGAATACCCATGCACGGGCTTTTATATCTTTAAGTCCATTTGACCATGCAACGAATCTTATCTTTCATACAACCAAGCAAGTTTGCTTATCTCTATTTCAATTGGCACAACGCCCGAATTTCCTCAACGAACGCCCGAAGGCCGCGAACATTTTGAAGGACACCATGCCGCATTATCATCTCGTATTTCTTCCGTTTACTTTCTATGTTCTTACGTTTCATACTTCGTTTCAATGTTTAATGGCATTATGCCTCAACTCAATGTTCATCAACCGAACGACCCGAAGGTCCCGAACACCTTTCGAGGCATTATGTCATATCCGACAGTTCTGCCACATTCATGCCACAACTGTATTCTTTCGTAACGAAGCCATCTTTTATGATCTTGTGTACGTAGGTATGTTTCGACCGTATTTCCGATGTTCTATGACTTAGCATTTAATGTCCGTGGCTTGTGCGCTAGGGCGCCCGCCTATTGTCTTTCAATGTTCTAGCCGTTCTAAATCGTGCGCGAAGGCACTGTATGGTTCGTGCACTAAGGCACTCACCGAGTACAGTTATCCCATGTTCTTGCGGCTTACGCACCGAGGCGCTCGCCTTTGCGATATCAAATGTTCCATTGCGACTCGTACGTCTGCCGTACGATTTATTTCAATTGTTCTATCTAGTGTTCGACACGCACTACATTTATCTCTCTATCGAGCCATGCCCGTGGCGTTGGTAGGTAAACTCATAATTCAATGATATGTGTTTTACTTAAGCATGACGGAGTAGGAAAGAGAGTTAATGTTCCTCCACCTTGAATCGATATGCCTTTGTCATTTCGTCGAGCCGATGCGGCTCGATTTTATAACTTCGTTGCACGGCCACTCTCCTGACTTAGCCATTCGAGCACTTCATGCTTATTGAATTATACGTCCGATTTGGCTTACCGTGCCCAAGTCTCAGCCCGTCGCAAGGCGACGATTTGCTTTCGCGGACCCCTTACTGAATAAGACAAAAGATCGACCTCTAATATTTTAGTGTAAATGTATAGCCTGCACATAAAACCAACTAAAATCAATACTTACATCGATTCGGACTTGCGCCTTGGTCGATTCGATTTCTTAGAATCTTCGAGCCGTCTCAATGCACTTATCCTTCGAGGCAACGCGGCGCTTCGTATCGATTCACTCGATGCATTCTTTGGGATAAGGCAACTCTTCGCATCGACTTAGTTTGATGCATTGCTCGGGACAACTTAATACTATGTACCGATTCGCATCGATACGTAATCGGGTCAACGCAACTCTTCGAGTTAACGACTCAGCATAATGCACCATGTGGAGCGGGACATTACATAATATACCACTCAAAACAAGGTTCGTCCCGAACCAAAACCAATAATAAATTTCCAAGGCTTTCATTAGATCGTTCCACGATCTCGTCTCACTATCGTTTGGATCGTACAACTTAGTTTGGAATCATACACATATTTTAGGCGTCCCACTAATATATGCATTTTAGCCAAGCTCAGTTGTAAGATATCGGAACAACGCAAACATGTAACTTCTTATTCTCAATAACTTGCCATCTTGTACTCTCAATTGGACTTGGGCTCTAGTATAAGTTCTCGCAATTCTATTGCATATGCATATTGATACATACCGATCCGCCAATAAAAGTCAAGACATACGATGCGATTCAAAAATCGTGTTTCTCACTTTGTATGTTTCATCGGGTCTATCAATTCTTACGCATCGTGTCAAGCCGTCGCACATCCGATCACAACGAGTCTCCGCAACGCCTTGTGTTAAAATCGTCACCCAACTAATTTCGAAGTCTTGCTATACAACTTATCTCGATATGACTTTCTTTGTTGACTTGCAAATACATCAACATTCAGGGCTACGCCCGCTAGGTTACTTACCTAGGCACCGTGCTCAGCATCTCCTGACGCAAGTTTAAATTGACATTGCACAAAGGCCACAATCTATCCGACACAACAATTTATATCAAGGCGACAGTGCTCAAGACAACGATCGCCTTGACACGAAGGTCTTTACGACGCGCCTTACGTTCGATTCCTAATGAGTAGGAATTCACTAGCCAAATTCCTAACTTATCCATCTCGCAACATCGAACAAAATTTTGATTCACACAAGCTCAATTGTAAGGTGAATCTGAATCTAACGACATGACTCGTAAGTCATTCCCTTATCGTTCCCTTTCGTGCATAGCACGACTCTCGTACTCGCCTATCCGAATCACCAAGTTCGTTGGTGAATTTCAAGTTCTATCGTCGACCAACATAACCATTCAAGTATTCATCCGACAAATACTCAAATCTAACAATATCATTCTCAATCGAAAGTTGTTCCAACAATTCTCGATCGCCTAGACTTATCGTCAATATATACCGTATTATATTTGTTATCGGTGCAAATCTCATATGCAATATCGCATGGGTCATCTTACGGTCTGCAGTATTCAATTTGATTTGGCGGTTAAGTCTTCTAGGGTTAGCTGCCTCGAAACTACGCTCGATAATTGTGGATCATCACTGAAGGACAGTTTACTACGAACCATGCTATATCTTATTTCGGAGCCAAATTATGTTCCGACGATTTCTACGCGACTATCCAATTTCGGACAAAATCACTTCTATCGGTGCAACTGATGCGCAACTATCCTCCGAGTCAAGTCATGCACTACCGTCGATGATTTCGCAATTTATGAAACATCTATTCGTATCGAGTTCGGGTCTATCTTATTTGCGGTTGACACATGAGATGCTATGCACATCGAACAATCGTCGATGACTTATAGTCTCGTCTTGGTAAATCATGAAGTTCATGATCAACCAATTCGTTTCTTGTCGTATCGTTATTTACAAAACTTTGATAGCGCAAGGCACACTCTATTTTGTATTTTCATATCGTTTACGTTTCTTTACGTATCGATCTCGATATACCGTATCCATTTCGATAGCGTAAGGGTCAACTTGAATCCGTTTGAAACGTCAACTTAACTCGCATAGCATACATCCAAGTTCGCAATAAACTTTTCCATACGCATCTACTCGTTCTCTGATTTGCCGCATCTCGCTATACTTTGATCGCGTAACTGAGTTACCGATTTTCCAACATCGAACCCTCAAGTCATACGATCTCGCCCTCTAAGTTTTGCGTGTTTTCAGTCGTACTCAAATGAGTTCCGCCGTAATGTAACCAACTATTTCTTAGGCATGATTACTCACGTCAACCAACTCTTTACCGAAGTCGCACATCGTGTGATTCGATTACAATTCATATCGCCCAACATTTCTATCGAAATCGTAAGTCGTGCGATTCGATTTCACTTTGCATCGGCTAATATTTCTATCAGAATCGCAAGTCATGCGATTGGATTATAATTTGTATCGCCCAACATTTTTATCGAGCTCGCAAGTCGTGCGGTTCGATTTCAACGTTTCGAGTTTCCTATCCCGTCGATTCGATCGTTGCCTCAAGGCATAATCGTTTCGCTAGTTCCCGTCTTCGACCGACACATAAATTTTTCAATCGACGTATCATTCAATGTTACAAGTCCCGCCTTACCGTTCTAACCGATCATCGAAGAACACTTGCATCAACATGCCGTTGTACAAATTCTCATTCGAGACTCGGTGCTATCCCGTCCGTTGCGGACAAACCTTCCGCAATTCTCACAATACGTTGATGTAATTTGTCGTACGAGTGGTACTGCATATACCACTCGCAATCGAGCCATTCATTGCATCGATGGTATGCCATATACCACCCAAAAATCAAGTTACTTCCGTCGCAATGTACTCTTTACGAACCAACGATCTTTTTCGACTCACGATTTCTGCAGTGATTGTGCTTGATCACAACCGTAACTCTGATTAAATCAAATCCGAAACAACTCGGCCAATGCATTCATTTGCCAACGTAAGCTCGGTGCGCAACCGAACCGATTTCATTTCTCGATTTATAACTTTTGTTTTCTTCCGTTGCATCTTGTGCAAAAATTCATTCTCGATATCCGTTGCACTTCGTACAACGATTACTTTGATACGCGTTGCACCATGTGTAAAATTTTTACTTTCGACATGCGTTGCACCATGTGCAATATTTTACTTTCAATACGTATTGCACATCGTGCAACGATTTATTTTCGATATTTACCGCACCTCGTGCAACGATTTACTCTCGATATTTAAAGTCAATGTTCAAATCCGTTCAACACATTCGATATTGACTTATCGCTTTTCATCGCAACGCACATTCGAAATCGATATGTGAATCCGTTCGACACATTCCATATCAACTTTTATTTTCTTTTCAACGCATTATTTATAATCAACGCATGGCAATTGCGGCAACAACATTCCACGACTTTCATTGTATCGATGCAACCAACATCTCTCACATCATTCATTGCAACCAATGAATATCTCGAATTATAATTCACGATGTGTTGCATGCGTGGCAACAAATCCTTGAATTCACATCTCGCAACTCGTTGCACTTGCAACAACAAACCTTTCCCGACTTTTCCAGCAACACCATGTAATTTCCAAAACAACACGCGACAAAATTACATGATTTGTATTAGACTTATTGTATGGAACATCCAGTGCGGCATCGAGTAGAGTCAAGAGTGATTCGATTGGTGGTTGGCAACTCTTTGGAAATGGAATGAAGCAAGCGTCCAGAGAAAATTGAGCCTAGAGCTCTGATACCAATTTGTCATGCCCCGACCCATAATCACCCGAATTATCGTCCTCGCAGGGGGGGTGATGCCGTACGAGCCTGGAGTTGCGCTCGTGCAAGGCAAGATGACAAGTTCTCAAATGGTTATCTTTGAGTTGAACATTTACAACGAAAGGAAAACAGAGTATACGAAACGATTGTCTTTATTGATATTCGAAATCAGATTACAAAGGCTTTCGATAGCCCAACGGAATTTGCCAGATTGGCTACAACACTCAAGTTCTCTCTTGTCCACAAAGGATTTTGCCGTTCCATACATCATGCCTTCTATATCTCGGCCGCATCAATCCTGTTGCATATCCGAGCGTCAATACGATCGCACGCTTCAATACGCTTCGGCATCCCAAGCCTCAACACGTTCAAGCGAAGCTCCACCGCGAGCAGACCAATCCCTGAACCTGCTAGCAAACTAGTGGGGGATTAGTTCTTTCGTCCTCGCTGTACTGATCAAAAACCCACTTAACAAATCGACATTTAGTATTATATTGATTCATGCAAACATACAATTTAGTTCTCTTTCTATGTTCTCCTTAGGATGAGTTCATAGCATATTTGAAGACTGTAAAGCATGGCAAGCATGTTATCCAATTCGCGTAAGTAAACAGGCAAGCAATCTCGTGTTTGGTTCGTGGTGTAACTTAGCAATATCGACGCACTCGCCCTTGCATCGACGCAAGGTGAATACGCCTATCCGTTTTCCCTGTCATGTTATAAGTGCTCGCTATTCAGGATCCATCTATGCAGGATATACGTATACCTTGCATTTCCAAACCCGTCGCCCTTAACTATATGATGGTCACTAGCTTTTCGGGCTAGAATGGACTTATATTATTGAATCGAAACATAAGACGATGTTAACTCTGTGCGGTTGCTAACCAACATCAGAGGCCACCGAAATAATTACAGCAAGTGGCTTATCACATTCACCAGACGGTCGCTACCCATCTAAATGAAGTGCACCAACAATACCGTAAACGAATCCCTCCTAGGCCGAACGGTCCCAGCGCCCTGACGCGCCGCGTTCGAGGGAATACCCATGCATGGGCTTTTATATATTTAAGTCCATTTGACCATGCAACGAATCTTATCTTTCATACAACCAAGCAAGTTTGCTTATCTCTATTTCAATTGGCACAACGCCCGAATTTCCTCAACGAACGCCCGAAGGCCGCGAACATTTCGAAGGGCACCATGCCGCATTATCATCTCGTATTTCTTCCGTTAACTTTCTATGTTCTTACGTTTCATACTTTATTTTAATATTCAATGGCATTATGCCTCAACCCAATGTTCGTCAACCGAACGACCCGAAGGTCCCGAACACCTTTCGAGGCATTATGTTATATCCGACAGTTCTGCCACATTCATGCCACAACTGTATTCTTTCGTAACGAAGCCATCTTTTATGATCTTGTGCACGTAGGTACGTTTCGACCGTATTTTCGATGTTCTATGACTTAGCATTCAATGTCCGTGGCTTGCGCGCTAGGGCGCTCGCCTATTGTCTTTCAATGTTCTAGCCGTTCTAACTCGTACGCGAATGTACGGTATGGTTCGTGCACTAAGGCACTCGCCGAGTATAGTTATCCTATGTTCTTGCGGCTTGCGCACCGAGGCCCTCGCCTTTGCGATATCAAATGTTCCACAGCGACTCGTACGTCTGCCGTACGATTCATTTCAATTGTTCTATCTAGTGTTCGATATGTACTAGGTTTATCTCTCTATCGAGCCACGCCCGCGGCGTTGATAGGTTAACTCAGCATTCAATAATATATGTTTTACTTAAGCATGACGGAGTAGGAAAGAGAGTTAATGTCCCTCCACCTTGAATCGATATGCCTTTGTCGTTTCGCCGAGCCGATGCGGCTCGATTTCATAACTTCGTTGTACGGCCACTCTCCTGACTTAGCCATTCGAGCACTTCGTGCTTATTGAATTATACGTCCGATTTGGCTTACCGTGCCCAAGTCTCAGCCCGTCGCAAGGCGACGATTTGCTTTCGCGGACCCCTTACTGAACAAGGCAAAAGATCGACCTCTAACATTTCAGCGTAAATGTATAGCCTGCACATGAAACCAACTAAAATCAATACTTGCATCGATTCGGACTTGCGCCTTGGTCGATTCGATTTCTTAGAGCCGTCTCAACGCACTTATCCTTCGAGGCAACGCGGTGCTTCGCATCGATTGACTCGATGCATTCTTTGGGATAAGGCAACTCTTCGCATCGACTTAGTTCGATGCATTTTTTGGGAAAACTTAACACTTTGTATCGATTTGCATCGATACGTAATCGGATCAACGCAACTCTTCGAGTCAACGACTCACCATAATGCACCGTGCGGAGGGGGGCATTACAATTCATGCGTATGACTTTGGAATTGAGTCGAGTAGAAGGTGTATACAAGTTAGAACATGATGCTTGGGGCCTAAGATTTGGCTTCAACATAGGCGACATGCTTGGCACAGGGGTGTGGCGTCGAATCGTAAGTCTTGGCATATAAGTTGTATTTATTGGATCCGAGTTGTCTGGAGTTTAAGTCAGGAACCACCGCAAGGAAAAGTCGGTCGACACAAGTTCAGAAGTCTTGATTGGGTTAGTTGGTGATCAAAGTAGTAAGGGCCGCTTGGCGGCAAGGGCCGCGAGGCGGCGATATGGTTAAGTCTTATTGAATTATGAGGCCCAGCCTCAGCAAGGGTTTGTAGCACAGTCACACGGAAATGGAGTCTATCGTGTAGTTGCATCTCTGATTTTTGACCGTAAGGCAAGCACGACTTGATAGGTTAACGTTGTTGGCATAAAGAGGGTCTAGAGGAAAAGCATGAGTTAACATTTTTGATGCAAGCACGGGATGGTCTAGCAACACAGAATAGGCCAAGGCGTCGGTCCTAAAACTGATCCTAAGGCAAGAGTAGAAAGACAATTGATAAGAGGGGAAGATGTTGCACAAAGTAAATTAACGTGTTGGTTTTGTATGGGTGGGCGAGGAGCTCATTCCACCAGTACAGTTGAGTACTGACACCCACATAGTTTTCATGTGCAGGCACAAGTAGAAGATCGTGGCGCGAAGCTCGCTTGGATGCATCGCGGTACGGAGTTCCTTGGCGAATCGAAGCGTGCGACCGCATGTATTCAAGACATATACATGACATAATGTATGGACGTCGCCTTCTGAAGCATCTGCTGGCTCAAGACTTGTATTTGAGAGATGAAAGAGAGCTGAGTGACTTGTAATGTGAGATTAGTGAGCTTGAGAGACTTATAATCTTGTCCTTGTACCCCATTGTAACCTCTGTTTTAATATCAATAAAAGAGTACTTTGCAATGACTTCTGTGTTGTTCTAAATTTCGCTGCTATTATTCAATGTCTCTGCTTGGGACTTCTGTGTGACGACCCCGTCGCAGCCGCTAAAATCGGCCGTTATGGAACCCGCCTTACACGAGGGCAATCTAGGCTCGTACGACATCACACCTTAGCGAGGACGATCGCTCCTACGGGAGCGGGGCGTGACACTCTGCCTCCTGAGCGCCGCCAGCGCCATCGTCTCCACAGCCACCATCATCGTCATCTTCAGCCACCACCACCATCACTTCAACGATGACCACTACCACCCTTGTCGTCTCTTTCTTCTCATCCTCTCCCCCTCGTCTTCGAGCTCCGGCTGTGTCACGACCCGATTCGGTAGAATTGATAGTCGTCCCCCGGGCATGATGCCGTACAAGCCTAAGTTGCGCTTGCACAAGGCATTTCATAAGGTTATCAGAAACAACAGCATATATATAAGAGTACGCAAAGAAGTTGAAAACATTTATATAGAGAAGGAACTTGCATTTTTATTGATAATAAGTTAGGTTACAGACTCGATTACAAAAGAGGCCTTTCGGGCTTACAACTGACATCAATGAGATAATCATTCCATACATTTACATCCCTTTTTACAAAACATCAAAATGACTCTCTAAGACCTGGGATCGGCGAGAGTTTGCGACTCATGATGCAGTTGGGTTGGAGTCTTTAAAAGTTGCAGAGTTAGCCTTCGCGCTAGCAAGGCTTCAAAAGAAAGGAGCGTCGTCTTTAGTTCCTTGGTACGTTATCCTGGTTCCGAGTACCTGTTGAGAGCGAGGGTCAGCACATTACACTTTATGCTGGTGCATGGCAGTTTAAATCCCGTGCTCTCATTTGTTGAAGAAGTTAAGGGAGCGTGCATGCAATTGATTAGTGAAGTTTCTAGCCATCCTACCCAATTCAAACTTATATTTGTAGGTACAACCGTATAACGACGATAGATCTTACCCCTGGCAGAGCGCGCCGTTGTGGCGTAAACTTACCATGTTCTTCCCTGTCATGTTGATAATTAAGACATAATAGAGTGCATTCGTGAAGGTCACTGGCACGACAAGCCATCCTGGATATATAGCTTGGTAGACAGTGGTCCTTCAGCACAGGTAGCGAGCCCCGTTGAAAGCCACTGCCTACCGTGGCATGCATCCGGCAAAGATATCCGTGTTTCTTCCTAGGCCGGAATGGTCCCGTGGCCTCGGGATATCGTCCGAAGAAGCAATTGCCCTTGTCGACAAGTTGTCCATGACAGTGCTAAGTTAATTGTTATTTCAAGGCACATTTTATAGTATCGTTGCGACATTCATTTAATCGATTCATCCTTTCTTAGCACGGTTCTATATAATATGGTAATTGCAAGCACAATAAGGTTATATGACAAGCATTTGTATAGTTCGTGTTCGTAGGACGTCGTGTGACCGTTCATCGGAATATCATTCATGTCGTTGTATTACATCTAGCATGGCACATGTCTTGTATCGATAATGTATTAGAGAAGAGGGTCGAGGGAAGAAGGGTCAGCCACTCATTTTAGTATTTACTTGAGGCGAAAAACTGGTTGGTCGTGCTAGACGTTGCCTACGCGATCACCTGAAATTGCACAAGCAACCGATTAGAATACTGTATTATTCAAGAAAATTCAATACGAATGTGAAGTTCGAAATGCAAGCCATAAAAACCATCGAAAACATTCACGAAAACGCATTCAGAAAACAAAGCCAAAACCAACGCAAGCGGCGTGAAAAGCAGAACAACGGGAGGTCTCTCCCGACTCAGCCGCAGAGTCAATCCTTGAGGCGCAACCCGCTGAATATGGGACTTGGTTCCGAAGAAGCCATTCCATAACGAGGAATGGATCTTAATTCAACCGTTATCGTTCGATCGATTCGATCGATCCCGACCTATCGGTCCCGACCCAGTCGATAGCGACAGTGTTCCTTTCTCGCACCCCCCGTGGATGAAGAATGGGGCACGATGTAGGGACGGGACACTTCACTATAACCAACTAAAGAAAAGTTTTATCCTCGAAACTTAAGAACAGAACCTACCTTTATGAAAATAATAAAGAAAACTTTTTCTTCATCTCTGACTCGAGTTCCCATGTCGACTCTTCCACCGTATAGTTCCTCCAGAGTATGCGAACGAGAGGGATTGCCCGATTTTGCAGTAGCTTATCCTTGCGTTCTAAGATCTGAACTGGCTATTCAACGTAGGACAAGTCGGACTTCAACTCCAGTTGGCCAAAATCCACCACGTGGCTAGGGTCGTGCACGTACTTCCGTAGTTGAGAGACGTGGAAGACATTGTGCACACCTTCAAGCGTCGACGGTAGGGCAATTTTATAGGCCACTGGGGTGACCCGTTCGAGTATTTCGAACGGCCCAATGAATCTCGGACTCAGCTTTTCCTTCGCGCCGAACCGAGTAACTCCTCGCATGGGCGACACCTTTAGGAACACGTGATCGCCCACCTGGAACTCAAGCGGTCTTCGATGGGTGTCGGCGTAGCTCTTTTGCCGACTCTGTGCAATATTCAGTCTTTTCCAAGTTAGCTTGACCTTTTCTACAGTCTGTTCCACCAGCTTCGGGCCGAGTATCTGCCGTTCTCCGACTTCATCCCAGCAAATGGGCGATCTGCACTTCCAACCGTACAAAGCTTCATACGGCGCCATTTGGATGCTGGACTGGTAGCTATTGTTGTATGCAAATTCCTCCAGCGGTAGGTGGACGTCCCAGCTTGATTTGAAGTCAATTGCGCAGAGTCGTAGCATGTCTTCGAGAATCTGATTAACGCGCTTCGTTTGGTCGTCGGTCTGAAAATGATAAGATGAGCTGAACTGCAACTTGGTACCCAACGGCGACTGAAGGCTACTCTAGAATCGCAACATGAACCGTAAATCCCGATCAAAGACGATGGATACTGGAACTCCGTGCAGCCGTACTATCTCGTCAAGGTAAATCTGCGCCAGACGATCAATACTTCAAGTAACTTTGATGGCAATAAAGTGCTGACTTGGTTAATCGATCGACGATGACCCAGATGGCGTCGCTCCCCCGTGGTGTCTTCGGCAGGCCAACGATAAAGTCCATAATGACGTGATCCTATTTCCACTCTGGAATAGCAAGGTTCTGTATCTCCCCGCCCGGTCGCTGATGCTCAGCTTTCACCTGCTGACAGGCCATGCATTGTGACACGAAGAGCGCCACATCTCTCTTTATCCCGTGCCACCAGAAGGTCGTACGGAGGTCCTTATACATCCTGGTACTGCCTTGATACATGATATATTTTGCATAATGCGCCTCCGACATTATCTTCTTTCGTAGTTCTGAATCATCTGGAACACATAGTCGGCCATTCAATCTCAGCACGTCGGTCTTATCTTCTGTAACGTCGGTCGCACTACCTATTGAAATTCGCTCGTGCATTTTCTTCAGGTATGGATCATCCTTCTGAGCGGTCATGATCTTTTCCAACAAACTCGGCTCTAACTGCAGCTGCGCCAACCGTACATCCCTGAATCGAACCCGGAGGTCGATACCCATTTCTTCTATATCTTGTAGTAGTCTACGGTTGATGGATAGCGAGGCAAGTTATTGTTGACTTAGAGCGTCCGCCACCACATTTCCCTTGCCCGGAGTGTAGTCGATCGTCAAGTCATAGTCTTTGATCAGTTCGAACCAGCGCCTCTATCGCAAGTTCAATTCCTTCTGGGTAATGAAATACTTGAGGCTCTTGTGGTCGGTATAGATCACGCATGCCACGCCATATAGATAGTGATGCCATAATTTTAATGTGAACACAATCGTCGCTAACTCCAAGTCGTACGTAGGATAGTTCTTCTCGTGCGGCTTCAACTGTCTGGAGGCGAAGGATATCACCTTGTTTCACTGCATGAGCACATATCCCAAGCCCTGGCCTGAAGCATCGCTGAATATTTGAAAACCCTCTGGCCTATCCGGAAGTGCGAGTATAGGGGCCAAAATTAGTCGCTGTTTTAGCTCCTGGAAAGAAGCTTCACAGTCATTTGACCACTCATACACGACTCCCTTTTGAGTGAGACGAGTCAATAGCGATGCAATCTTCACAAAATCTTTCACGAAACGTCGATAGTATCCTGCCAAACCAAGAAAGATTCGAATCTCACTAGCAGACGCAGGCTACTTCCAAACAGCAACAGCTTCCACTTTCTTCGGATCGACTGCAATGCCTTCGGACGAAATGATGTGACCAAGAAAGTGTCATGCCCCGATTCACAGAGTCATTTATTCACATATTCTTATCTTTTGGAATCGATCGTCCTCGCTTGGGCGTGATGCCGTACAAGTCTGGTATTGCACTTGTACAAGGCAAAGATGGTACATAATCGATAATCTTCAAATAGGGACACATCGCAGCGGCAGAAGCAGACAAATTAAAGTTAATAAAGACAATCTCTCTCATTGAATAGAAATACATCACTTCTTTATGAGACAAAAGAATAACTTGAAGTCACACCGAGATATATCGAACTATATTTTCTTTATTGATAATTGAAGAAGAGTACAAGACTTGTATTGAAGTACAATATTTACAGCACATCTCACTTTACATTGAAAAGCCAACTGAACAATGCTATACAGCTTACATTTGATATTTGGATACATTGGATTACAACTCGATATACCAACTTGGCTTACAATCTCACTGGTACAACTGATTACAATGTTCCATACATTATGCCTTTTATAAACAGAAGACATCATCTTGTACAAGGAGAGCTTCTGTATGCCTAACAAATCTTCGATGCTGCAGGACCAATCAAGCCAAACTTCGTGTGTAGAATATTCCAGGCACGAGCACCTGCCCACAAAATGTGGGTTAGCACGTCATCTATGTACTGGCGAGCAGAATCCAACCCACTCGCCTAAACCAACATTTAGGTAATCATTTAAGCAGCATTTACCAAAATGATCTTTCTATTTGGGGCCTAGCATCAATTTACAGTTTATGGGCAATAATCATGGTGAAGCATGTAAACATATTCTTTAGCAATATTTATGTGGACATATTATTATAGCATTCTTGGTGTTATCATGCAAAGGCGTCATTGAGGCATCGTTAACATTAACATCTTAAACATGTTATGACAATTCTCACTTCAAGCATCACTTAGCATGGATGTTATGTTTGAGCACTATTTATAGTAAGACATCTTTCTGGCATACTGAATGGAACATGTTAAGCAGGCAAGTTAAACCAACTTATACAATATAACAATTATGTGATTTCTTACCGATAGTCGACTTCTCGTACCTGCATCAAATACAAGTTATCCGATATACTTACTCTGCCTGCACAAAACATTCATTAGCATGCATCCCGATTACATGGTCTCTGGTGTTGTTAAACGATATGGACTCTTTTCATTTCATTTTATTTCAAGATAATGCGGTCAGCATAGTAGGTGGCGAGCCTCTATGACACCCCGCCATATCCGTGCTCCCATAGCACTCATCATTATTTTCTCCTAGGCCGAATCGGTCCCCAGGGTCCTAGGAACCGTTCGAAGAAATTATTACTCAATCCTTGTATACAAGTTGCCCATGACCATGCGAATGCATGTCCGACTCGATTGTGAACAAAATCGCATGGTAAAATATATTAAGGAAAGTAAAGGCAACAGTACATCATTAGTCATATTCAATGACTTATTCATTTCATCATTACCATCATTTCTTTTGGTGGTCTCAAGGATCCCATACTTCATCATTATTCATTCATTGCTTCACTGTAATGTTTTTCATATCATTCCTTTCGACAAGGAACATAACATTCATTCATTCTTTCATTACTTATAAGGGACAGGCAACATTTCATATTCTTGCAACAATTATACAGAGAGTACATGATTCTAGTGTTTCCTTCAGATCATTGGGTCGATAGCATAGCCAGTTCATTTCTTATTCTATCATTCATAAGGCATCTCATTATTCAAGTGTCTACTTGTTCCAGCGGCATTAAGCATAAGGGGCAATGTTATCAATTCATTCTCAGGCATCGAATCACATTAGCAGTTCTATGTGTTGTACATTTCAATAATTCTCAGCATAATCATCTCTATTATTCAGCAACTAACATATAGGACATTTAGGGACAATTCACAGCATTTCAATACTTCATTTATTAAGCATGAAGGAGTAAGGAGGAAGAAGGACAGTTCCACTCACTTGCATAAAAGGGTCTTCCTGTTCCAATCACACACAATTCTACTAAGCGTAGCTCCACCAGCAAGCCATGTTCCAATACCTATTCCGTCTAGCCAGCTAAGTGAGACTGTATCAGTCTCAATTCTCCTGATTCCCAACTTAAATCACGGTCCAATATCCTGATCCCATCCAATGAGCCAACCAAATGCCTCGTGCGGAGCGGGGCATTACATAATATACCACTCAGTAAAAGTTTTGTCCTCGAAACTTAAGGAAACAACTCTTTTACTAGATTCACTTAGTCACAACGAGTTATTCATTCAGCTTCAATTTAATAATCATTTCAGCACACTCGGTCATCTCAAAATAGCTATCCAACTGTACCATTTTTAATCCATCACTAATTCGATCTGTCCTTCTCTTTTTCAAATAGTTGTAACTTCTCATTGATTCACCAACATTTTTCTTGCATTCTATCTTGGTCGCAACTCATCACATCGTTTGGATCCATACACATATTCCAGGCGTCCCCAAAACATATGTATTTCAGCCAAAGTCCGTGCTAGTACAATAAATTCTTCCTATAGTGTTATCTCAGTCGCAACCTATCACTTCGGCTGGATCCATACACATATTTTAGGCATCCCCAAAACATATGTACTTCATCCAACTTCCATGTTAGTGCGATTCAATCAGCCACAATATAATTCTCTTTTCTAAATCCGACTTAGCATCCTTTCAATTGACTTATTACTTTATTCACTTTGCCACAATCAGTATCTTCCAGCCACAATACTCAATATCAGGGACAACTTGGTTAGGCGCTCTATCCAAGCATAACATTTCTAACATTCGATCAAGGGTCTAACTTAGAGCCAATCATGTCAAGAGTTCACAACATGCAATCATATTCCTTCCCAAATTAACAATATTTCTCACCGAGGCAATTTATCTTTTTCTAAAAGATACAATCCGACGTCACCCACTATCGATTACCCGAGTCAGGGTATAATTCTATGCAACAGTCAAGGTTAACTTAGCCACCTGACTATAGGTACACTCAAGTCTTACCTTACGATTGCAATTCCCACTTATGGCCGACATATAATCCTCAAGGGTCAAACATCTCTTAAGGCACAAGTTGAAGCTTACATTCCCTTAGGTCAATACTCATTATCACCATCTCTCATTCAATGCCACAAGGTCATCCTATGGGTCTCCAATGGTCACCTATTATGCAGTCAATCTCTAAGGTTAGCTACACTGATAGCTAAACTTAATCGTTTATGTGACTCCCCTAGAGTGGACGGCTACTAGGGTTATACTAGTTTCTTATTCTCAGGGCCAATAAGCAACTGACAGTTCTAAGGAACTCTACCCAAACCTATGGTTATCAACTTAGTCTGAATAACTAATCGCCATTGTCGGCTATGCCAACAATTGGTAAGTCCTCAACTGGTCGCTAGGGTCAAGTCTATCTTATCCAGGGTCTTCCTCAAGGAAATAATTCCCACAGAGGCTCATTCTAGACTTACCCAACGATCGACTAAGATCAATCTATCAACATTACGGTCAATTCCCAACCCGACATAGATTTTCATCGTTCTAATAATCCATCAAGTAAATTCCCAATGATTCAATTTCTATTTCAAATCCTTTGTACAGACACGAACCCATAAGCCAAGGCTAACTATTCAAGGGTCATCGATTCCGATAGTCTTTACATAACTATGGAATCATACTATTCGATCTGTATGACGAAGTCATACCACTAAGTCATAAGCCAGCAATCTATATCCCAACCGACAGTCACATATACCGACATTATCCAACACGTTTATAATTTCTCAATCCCATTCGTTTATCAATTATCAAACTATCTTATGGGCATTCTTAAATCTCATGCAGCAAGGGTCGAGTGGTTCATTCTATTCAATCTGACAATTCATGTATCAACTAACCATTCTCTATGCAACACAAATTCAGGGTTTCTACTTGTTACTCTTCTAATCCTGTTAGATTCCTCAGCATACATGTACATAGGCAACAATTGTCCTTTGGTGATCTAGATGGGTTAACATCTATTACACCTTAGGGTCAAGGCACAAATCTCTAATATTCCTTTGGTTCACCGATAATATTTCTAAACTTTTAGCTACACAATCAACTTTGTATTAGCCACACTTGATTTACATCCAACCAATCGAAGTCAACATTTAGATGTTCTAAGCCATAACATTCTCTAGCCAAATCCATTTACCCATAGCATACTAACTGTCTTTACTAGTCTGAGTCATCACTCGACTAAATAATTTCTAACCAAGCCACCGATTACAATTTTCGACAATCTCGCTACTCAATATAACATCACCGTCAAGGGACACTCGAGTCATCTAGCAACGATACATGATTCCCAGCTAAGTCTCGGCACAACCCAGTACCCACAGATAGTCTCATTGCTATTCTATGGAAAGGGTCAACATACATCTCGTTCTGAGGTGGTAGAGGTAATATACCACTCAGAAATGAAGCCATCCTTAAACAATACCAACTCAATCTATTCCGGACATTCGTGATCTATAATGATCACAATACTTAACTAACATCTCGGGGTCTCAATATCATAAGTCAACATTCTTAGGGTCTCAAAGGTACTAGCCATCACCCATGAGTCAACTCACCAGTTATGTCAAACTCATCCATCAATTATTTCATTTCCAATTTTTTTCCCAATATCACATACAATTCTCAACTTGTTACAACATACATAGCCACTTTTCTTTATTCCCACAATTCCAAGCAGCATTCATACTATAGCACACTAGGGCATCGAGTCATTGTTGGGTCATTTGTGTCCAAACCAACAACAATCATTCATTCAGGGGTATCATAATGTATATAGACTTATTGTATGGAACATCTAGTGAGTAGCCAAGAGGGTCAATGATCTTCAGACACAACAACATAGGATGATTACAGAACAACAATAGGACAATCGCGGAAGCAATCTCTGATTTAAATCTTGGAAGCAACATTGAGTGATCGTGGAAGCAACTTTGGTTAATCGTCGACGCAACTTTGATTTGAAATAAATTAAAGAAGAGACCAAGGACGTAAAGCCGTGCTCTGATACCAATTTGTCACGCCCCGATTCATAGAGTCATTTATTCACATATTATTATCTCTTATAATCGATCGTCCTCGCTTGGGCGTGATGCCGTACAAGTCTGGTATTGCACTTGTACAAGGCAAAGATGGTACATAATCGATAATCTTCAAATAGGGACACATCGCAGCGGCAGAAGCAGACAAATTGAAGTTAATAAAGACAATCTCTCTCATTGAATAGAAATACATCACTTCTTTATAGTAGCGGAGACAAAAGAATATCTTGAAGTCACACCGAGATATATCGAACTATATTCTCTTTATTGATAATTGAAGAAGAGTACAAGACTTGTATTGAAGTACAATATTTACAGCACATCTCACTTTACATTGAAAAGCCAACTGAACAATGCTATACAGCTTACATTTGATATTTGGATACATTGGATTACAAATATCTATAAAGAGAATATAGTTCGAAGTTTGGGTATTACATTGAAAAGCCAACTGAACAATGCTATACTGCTTATATTTGACGGAATGGGTATTGGAACGTGGCTTGCTGGTGGAGCTACGCTTAGTGGAATTGTGTGTGATTGGAACAGGAAGACCCTTTTATGCAAGTGAGTGGAACTGTCCTTCCTCCTCCTTACTCCTTTATGCTTAATAAATAAAGTATTAAAATGCTATGAATTGTCCCTAAATGTCCCATATGTTAGTTGCTGAATAATAGAGATGATTATGCTGAGAATTATTGAAATGTACAACACATAGAACTGCTAATGTGATTCGATGCCTAAGAATGAATTGATAACATTGCCCTTATGCTTAACGCCGCTGGAACAAGTAGACACTTGAATAATGAGATGCCTTATGAATGATAGAATAAGAAATGAACTGGCTATGCTATCGACCCAATGATCTGAAGAAAATACTAGAATCATGTACTCTCTGTATAATTGTTGCAAGAATATGAAATGTTGCCTGTCCCTTATAAGTAATGAAAGAATGAATGAATGTTATGTTCCTTGTCGAAAGGAATGATATGAGAAATATTGCAATGAAGCAATGAATGAATAATGATGAAGTATGGGATCCTTGAGATCACCAAATGAAATGATGGTAATGATGAAATGAATAAGTCATTGAATATGACTAATGATGCACTATTGCCTTTACTTTCCTTAATATATTTTACCATGCGATTTTGTTCATAATCGAGTCGGACATGCATTCGCATGGTCATGGACAACTTGTGTATACAAGGATTGAGTAATAATTTCCTCGAACGGTTCCCAGGGCCCTGGGTACCGATTCGGCCTAGGAGGAAATAATGATGAGTGCTATGGGAGCACGAATAAGGCGGGGTAGCATAGAGACTCGCCACCTACTATGCTGACCGCATTATCTTGACCGCATTATCTTGAAATGAAATGAAATAAAAAGAGTCCATATGGTTTAACAACACCAGTGACCATGTAATCGGAATGCATGCTAATGAATGTTTTGTGCAGGCAGAGTAAGTATATCGGATAACCTGTATTTGATACAGGTACGAGAAGTCGGCTATCGGTAAGAAATTACATAATTGTGATATTGTATAAGTTGGTTTAACTTGCCTGCTTAACATGTTCCATTCAGTATTCTAGAAAGATGCCTTACTATAAATAGTGCTCAAACATAACATCCATGCTAAGTGATGCTTGAAGTGAGAATTATCATAACATGTTTAAGATGTTAATGTTAACGATGCCTCAATGACGCCTTTGCATGATAACACCAAGAATGCTATAATGATATGTCCACATAAATATTGCTAAAGAATATGTTTACATGCTTCACCATAATTATTGCCCATGAACTGTAAACTGATGCTAGGCCCCAAATAGAAAGATCATTTTGTTAAATGCTGCTTAAATGATTACCTAAATGTTGGTTTAGGCGAGTGGGTTGAATTCTGCTCGCCAGTACATAGATGATGTGCTGACCCACGTTTTGTGGGCAGGTGCTCGTGCTTGGAATGTTCTACACACGAAGTTTGGCTTGATTGGTCCCGCGGCATCGAAGATTTGTTGGGCATACCGAAGCTCTCCTTGTACAAGATGATGTCTTCTGTTTATAAAAGGAATAATGTATGGAACATTGTAATCAGTTGTACCAGTGAGATTGTAAGCCAAGTTGGTATATCGAGTTGTAATCCAATGTATCCAAATATTAAATGTAAGCTGTATAGCATTGTTCAGTTGGCTTTTCAATGTAAAGTGAGATGTGCTGTAAACATTGTACTTCAATACAAGTCTTGTACTCTTCTTCAATTATCAATAAAGAGAATATAGTTCGATATATCTCGGTGTGACTTCAAGTTATTCTTTTGTCTCCGCTGCTATAAAGAAGTGATGTATTTCTATTCAATGAGAGAGATTGTCTTTATTAACTTCAATTTGTCTGCTTCTGTCGCTGCGATGTGTCCCTATTTGAAGATTATCGATTATGTACCATCTTTGCCTTATACAAGTACAATACCAGACTTGTACGGCATCACGCCCAAGCGAGGACGATCGATTCCAAGAGATAAGAATATGTGAATAAATGACTCTATGAATCGGGGCGTGACAGAAAGGATACGCTGCTTAGCCAAAATTTGCACTTACTCTGCTTTGTATACAACTCATTCTCTCGAAGTGTCTGGAGCACGGCCCGTAGATGTTCTGTATGCTGTGCCCTGTCCTTCGAATAGACGAGAATATCGTCAATAAAGACTACCACAAATTTATCAAGAAAGGGTCAAAATACCCGATTCATCAGATCCATAAAGGTGGCAGGGGCATTTGTCAGGCCGAATAACATTACCAGGAACTCATAATAGCCGTACCGAGTGCGAAATATTGACTTTTGCATGTTGTCTAACGTGATCTTGAGTTGATGATAGCCCGAACGGAGATCAATCTTCGAAAATACCGAGGCACCTTGCAGCTGATCGAATAAGTCGTCTATACGGGGCAATAGATACTTGTTCCGGATGGTGGCCTTGTTCAGCTCTCGGTAATTGACGTACAGACGCATGGACCCATCCTTCTTCTTCACGAACAACACGGGCGCTCCCTACGGTGAAACACTAGGTCGAATAAACCCTTTATCGAGCAATGCTTGTGACTGGACCTTGAGTTCCTTCAGCTCGACGGGAGCCATTCTGTACGGGGCTTTAGAAATTGGTCGAGTATCGGGGAATGTATCGATGCTGAACTCGATTTCTCGGTCGGGGGCATGCCGGGTAGCTCGTCCAGAAACACATCGGGGAATTCTGCCACAACGTCGGTCTGACCCGCGTTTGCACCATCCTTTCGCGTGTCTCGAACGGACGCCAAATAGCCTTTGCACCCAGAATGCAGCATCCTCCGAGCAGAAATTGTCGAGATCAGAATGCAGGTCGACGACGCCTCACCACACAAAAAGCAAAATTCAGGCACTCCTGGTATGCGGAAGGTGACCGTCTTTCTGGCGCAGTCTATGGTTGCGTTGCACGGCCCGAGCTAATCCATTTCCAGAATGATATCAAAGTCCTTCATGTCTAGAACTATCACGTCAAGACTGATCTTTTGACCGCCGATACAGATAATCCCGTCGGCACAGGCTAAATTAGTGAGTATTGGTGTGCTCGAAGGTGTACTTACGCTAAGGTCGAGATCTAATAATATTATCGGAAATTTGTGCTCGGCGGCAAAGTCCGCCGATATAAAACTATGCGAAGCACCTGAATCAAATAGTACACGAGCAGGCACATTATTGAAACTTAGTATACCTGTCACGACCGTATCTGATGCAAGCACTTCATCTCGAGTCATGTTGTAGATGCGGCCCTGGGCATTCGGACGACGGTCTTGGCTATTTTGTGATACGGGTTGACGTGCTCGAGGCGCCGGAACTTGATTCCCCGGACGATGTTGTTGATGCTGAGGCGCGTTCAAGTTGTTTCTTCTACAGTTCGGGCAGTCTCCATAAAAGTGACCCCTTTTTCTACAGATGAAACACCCACCATTCTGAACTTCACAGTGGACGGCAAGGTGTCCGTTCCAGTTGCATTTTGTGCAGTGAGGTCCCTGGTTCTGTGCCTGATGTCCGCCCTGGTGCCTGTTATTCGGACGTTTAGTCACGTTATTTTCTCCCGTGTGGCTAGGGCATTTGTGATTGTAGGTATGCACAGTGCCGGCAGCACCTGGAGGGTATTGGCGTTCAAGACGGAGGGCGTGGTTAAGAGACTCCCCCATCGTTTTGTATTACGGGACAGACACATGGGTGTAAATAGATGGCTGCAGACCCACTTCAAACTGTCGAGCACGACTCGCCAGGGAGGGCAGGAATTCTCCAGCAAATTTGGCTAACTTGTTGAACTCTGCTGCATACTGTCGCACCATCATATTCCCTTGCCTTAGCTGCATAAATTCATTTTCCTTCTCTTGTCGAACGGCTTCGCGGAGGTACTCGATCTCGAACGCCTCTTGGAAGGTAGTCCAAGAAATTATTGCTGTCTCGTCGTTGCGTCTGATCGCTCGCTTTTGTACGGCCCACCAGTCGTGCGCGTTCAATCGGAGTAGAAGTTGAGTGCATGCGACTTTCTTGGACTCTTCGATACCCAGAAGCTCAAATTTATCTTCCAGTTCCTCCAACCAGTCGATCGCCATGGAGGGATCTTCCGTGCCATTGAAGGAAGTACGACATCTTTCATGAATTTTGACACGTCGAAGTTGGAACTTCTCGGTGCAGCAGACATAGGCTCGGGTACCTCCGGTTCGACTTCACTTTGTCTGGCCGCAGGCTCGGTTACGGCATGGGTTGTCACAGAGTTGTTATTGTTGGCCACCACTGTTTGAACGATCTGCTGAAGAGTGACGAGCTGCTTCTGCTGCAGCTTGAATTGTGCATCGAATCGGGCCTCGAACTGAGTCTGGAGTGCCTCCGTCTGCCGTCGATGTTGCTCATTTTGGCGTTGACTCTCCTCAGGTTGTCCTTGTTGCGCTTCCAGCATGCGCAACATCTGCTCTATGACATCGTTAGAGGGTCCGAATCTCGAGCTACTCGAGCCGCTCGAAGCACTTTCTTCGTTCGTCGCCACGCTCACCGCCGTACCTTCTGGGATTTTTGAAGGCAAACTTACGTTAGTCACAAAACTTATTACGGCTCACTCGTATGGAACGACATATCTCATCGACACGAGACCAACGGTTTTGAGACTAAAAACTCGACACTGGAGGCCAAGGACGTAAAGCCGTGCTCTGATACCATCATGTCATGCCCCGATTCGGTAGAATTGATAGTCGTCCCTCGGGCGTGATGCCGTACAAGCCTAAGTTGCGCTTGCACAAGGCGGTTCATAAGGTTATCCGAAAAAACAACCTATATATAAGAGTACGCAAAGAAGTTGAACATATTTTTATAGAGAAGGAACTTGTATTTTCATTGATAATAAGTTAGGTTACGGACTCGATTACAATAGAGGCCTCTCCGGCTTACAACCGACATCGATGAGATAATCATTCCATACATTTACATCCCTTTTTACAAAATATCAAAATTACTCTCTAAGACCTGGGATCGGCGAGAGTTTGCGACTCATGATGCAGTTGGGTTGGAGTCTTCAAAAGTTACAGAGTTAGCCTTCGCGCTAGCAAGGCTTCAAAAGAAAGGAGCATTGCCTTCAGTTCCTTGGCACGTTATCCTGGTTCCGAGTACCTGTTGAGAGCGAGGGTCAGCACATTACACTTTGTGCTGGTGCGTGGCAGTTTAAATCCCGTGCTCTCATTTGTTGAAGAAGTTAAGTGAGCGTGCATGCAATTGATTAGTAAAGTTTCTAGCCATCCTACTCAATTCAAACTTATATTTGTAGGCACAACCGTATAACGACGATAGATCTTACCCCTGGCAGAGTGTGCCGTTGTGGCGTAAACTTACCATGTTCTTCCCTGTCATGTTGATAATAATAAGACATAATAGAGTACATTCGTGAAGGTCACTGGCACGACAAGCCATCCTGGACATATAGCTTGGTAGACAGTGGTCCTTCAGCGCAGGTAGCAAGCCCCGTTGAAAGTTACTGCCTACTGTGGCATGCATCCGGCATAGCTATCCGTATTTCTTCCTAGGCCGGAACGGTCCCGTGGCCTCGGGATATCGTCCGAAGAAACAATCGCCCTTGTCGACAAGTTGTCCATGACCGTGCTAAGTTAATTGATATTTCAAGGCACATTTTATAGTATCGTTGCGACATTCATTTAATCGATTCATCCTTTCTTAGCACGGTTCTATATAATACGGTAATTACAAGCACGATAAGGTTATATGACAAGCATTTGTACAGTTCGTGTTTGTGGGACGTCGTATGACCGCTCATCGGAATATCATTCATGTTGTTGCATTACATCTAGCATAGCACATGTCTAGTATCGATAATGTATTAGAGAAGAGGGTCGAGGAAAGAAGGGTCAGCCACTCACCTTAGTATTTACTTGAGGCGAAAAACTGGTTGGCCGTGCTAGACGTTGCCTACGCGATCACCTGAAATCGCACAAGCAACCGATTAGACCACTATATTATTTAAGAAAATTCGATACGAATGCGAAGTTCGAAATGTAAGCCAGGAAAACCATCGAAAACATTCACGAAAATGCATTCAGAAAACAAAGCCAAAACCAACGTAAATGGTGTAAAAAGCAGAGCAACGAGAGGTCTCTCCCGACTCAGCCGTAGAGTCAATCCTTGAGGCGCAACCCGCTGAATATGGGACTTGGTTCCGAAGAAGCCATTCCATAATGGGGAATGGATCTTAATTTAACCGTTCCCGTTCGATCGATTCGATCGATCCCAACCTATCGGTCCCGACCGAGTCGATAGTGACATTGTTCCTTTCTCGCGCACCTCATGGACGGAGAATGGGGTACGATATAGGGATGGGGTACTACAGGCTGTCATGACCCGTACCTACCGTATGGGTACGAGTACGTAACAGTGCCAAGCCTACGCCGTAGTGTCGACAGTAGAACGCTATCCTAGGTCAATCATCTAATAATATATAAGGTACCTGTACAATATATACACTTCGAATGGAGGTGACATAGCAAATACGGTCTCAATCAAATCTAAGGTAAAATACGATAAAATGATAGATAGATATGAACAAATCCAGATAAGAGATATAATAGAAGAAGTCTAAGTGTCTATGATAACATCTCCACAAATATCTAGATAAAACAAACTCCCAAGATATACAATAATGTATCAATGAGAAGACAAGGTAAGAGTCTAAGCTTGCAGTCTAAACCACTGGTGGCAGATCCTCTACTTCAAGTGGGTCTAAGTCACAAGTGTTGTCTATAGCTGCACCATAATAGGTAGACACCAGAGCCTCATCATCCTCTGTAAAATTTTCAACAGGTCCAGTCAGGACGGGAGCGAGCACAATACATCTTACGCAGATCATACCAAGTTATAAAATATAAACATGCAAGAGAGTACGATACATAAAACTGAAAGAAAGTACATGGAATAAATAGAGAGAGAACTGTAACGAAAATATCTACTATAAGTAGAGAGCTACCAGTGGCTAGTGATTTAGAGTACAAAGTCGACATGTGAACGGCTGGATTTGCACATAAATATACTAAAGAGGCGCACATGGATATACTACTTTGGAATTGTTTACATGACTATTTATACTCCCCCATACCCCAATCAATATACAAGGATCCAGACAAGTTATGTTACGTACATGATTTTCACATGAAAGCCCATAGATGGGTATACATGAAGTATACATGAGGGCTCATAAATAAGTGCACATGAATTTCACATGAAGGCCCATAAATGGGTGCACATAAAGTATAGGTTATACATGAGAAACATGACAGAACATGAGAGCACATGAGAGTATACGAGCGAGCATGATCGAGCATGAAGCACATGAGAAACATGAATAACATAAGAGCAAGGAATACATGATGTACATGAAACACACGACATGAAATGTACAATGCATCTGCATGCTGTCTAGGTCAAACTAGACTAAAGTCAACTCTTGGTCAACTCTGGTCAACTATACAGTCAAACTAAGTCAACTAGGTCAAGCCTAACCCAAACAAGTCTCATTAAGCCTAACCAGCCTATTCTAGCATACACACACAATATCTAGGCTATACAAGCCAACAACACACCTTAACTGGCATTCATGCCATATACACAGGCTAGGAGCCATAGGCTATAGGCCATATAGCTATATCATACATTCCACACATGTCACATATTAAATATATATCTAATTTATATAAATAATCACATTATACATAGGCCACATATATAATATATCACATATAGATATTGTCATGCCCCGCTCCCGTAGGAGCGATCGTCCTCGCAAAGGCGTGATGCCGCACGAGCCTAGATTGCGCTCGTGTAAGGCAGTTTCATAACGGCCGATTACATCTACGGCGACGGGGTCGTCTCACAGAAATCCCAAGCAGAAATATTGAAACATGTAGCAAAATTTAAAGACAAAACACAAGTTATTCAAAAGTACTCTTTATTGATATTGAACAATTAGATTACAATAGGCGCAAGGCCATGATTACAAGTCTCTCGTGCTCACTTTTCTCTCATTTTATATGTCACTCTGCTCTCTCTCATCTTTCGATTACAATGCTTGAGGCAGCAGAAACTTCGGAAAGCGATGTCCATACATTATGTCTTGTATAAGTCTTTGACTCCATGTGGCCGCACGCTTCGAGTTGCCAAGGAACTCAGTGCCTCGACTCATCCAAGCGAGCTCCGCGCCACGAGCTTCTACCTGTGCCTGCACATGAAGACCGTGTGGGTGTCAGTACTCAATTGTACTGGTGGAGTGAGCTCCTCGCCCACCCATACAAAATCGATACGTTCATTTTCTTTGTGCATTACAAGTCCCTTTCGATTGTCTTGCTAGTCTTGCCTTAGGATCAATTTTCAGACTTGACGTCTAACCAACTCATTATGCGATGACATAGTCGTGCTATCATGACAACGTGTAATTCGATCGAGGCAGTGCCTCATCGCTTAGGTACTTGACCGAACTTCAACTCGGGACGGCAGGGTCGTGCCATACTCTATTCGCGACATCAACTTTCGCGAGACTGTGCTTCGCCGAGGAGGAACTTATGCGAACTCGGCTGTGCCAAGACTTTCAGTTAAACTCAAGTTCACTAGACCAATTCTCGTGCCAACGATTCAAATGCCAAAGACGACAACGGGACGACTCGTGCAGGTCGTGCCTCTAGAACTTGCTTAGACTCGTTCGTGCTTCAAGATTGAGGCCGTGCCTCGTAACTTATCAAGACTTATCATGCTACCGCCTTGCGGCCTTTCTGTTCGACTCATTTGCTAACTTAGATAAGACTTGTGAAACATAGTGTTAATTCTATGGACATTCCGACACCAAGTATCGTGCCAAGCATGGTGCCTATGCAGCACTCCATTCTTAGGCCCAGACATTGTGATACCAACTAGACCTACATTCAAGTTCTAGACCCAATCCAAAGGTATACACGCGGTGTGCCGCTACTCTGTCGACCCATCTATATAAGTGGTCACTAGCAATGTCAAGCTATCTTAGATATTTGGCTCACGGTGACCCCTTCGCATGGAGGTACAAGCCCCACCGAATGGTCCCATGGCGTATACCGTAACGGTTCACTTCTAACGAGTCGTACCGTCGTTGAAGGCCGTACGGTATCTGTCTTTCCCTCCTAGGCCGATTCGATCCCGACGCCCCAATGATCGGTCGAGGGATTTCCCTTGTGCGTAAGTTGTCCAATGACCATGCAAGACTCAACTCGATCTATCCAGTCCTTCCTTATTCATGACCATGTTTTTCCTCTTTCTATCGAGACTCCCAAGCCACGGGACCGATCTCGTGTGTTTTCTTTCAAGACATAGCGAGACTCCCAAGTAGCGGGACCGATCTCGTGTGTTTCCTTTCAAGACATAGCGAGACTCCTAAGTCGCGGGACCGATCTCGTGTGCGAGACTTATCAAGACTAAGCGAGACTCCCAAGTAGTGGGACCAATCTCGACGACAATCGGTCGTGTGGACTTCCTTTAATCATGGCATACTCTTTACTAAATCTACCGTAGCTCGTGCCTTAGACAGACCTAGTTCTATAGGCGATGCTATCGCTCAAGTCATATAGTTTATACGATGAGCCTTGTTCTCGAGGGACTACGCAACTTGACAACCGCAGACAGAGCGAGACAGTGCTAGAAACAACTTACGTTGACCGACATAGCTTTGCCTAACTTATTTGCGCAACGATTTGACAAGCAAAGGCTACGCCGAGCTTCGCATCGAGGGAACGTGCCGTGCACGCGTTCAACTTGAACAACCAAGTTATCGGGTGCCTAGACTTAAGCCAACAGCCGTGCAAGACGACTTAACTTGCGGGACGTGCGAAGGCTATGCCAAGCCTTGGACGACGGGACCGTACATGCATTTTTAAGCATTCACGCGGACGACGCCTATGACTTAGGCCAATACAAGCGTTGGGACAAAATGACAGGACAGTGCATGCTTTATCAAGCATTCAAGCGGACGACGCCTATGACTTAGGCCAATTCGAGCGTTGGGACAACACGATGGGACCGTGCATGTTTTGTCAAGCATTTATGCAGACGACGCCTATGACTTAGGCTCATTCGAGTGTCAGGACAACTTAGCAACTTAGGCCAATTTCCTTCTCCCAAGCCACGGGAACGAAGGATCGAGTGTCATTTTGAAAGCACGCTGAGCCGACTTCTAAGCAAACCGTGGGACCATTTTCCATGTTCTAAGATGTTCGGACGGGTCGGGGTTATTCCCTTAGCTATGTGCATTCGTAGCTTTTATATTAGCCTACTTGTGCATGTTGAAAACATGCGAGTTATTAAGTGCAGGCTAAGATTGTAATGCCATGCTCCGTACGGTATACTATGATGAGTCGTTGACTCGAAGAGTTGTGTTGACCCGATGAGGTATCGATGCGAATCGATGCAAGTGTTACGTGTAGTGACCCGCTCCGCCCTAGCGGAACGCCGATTCAAACGGCAAGTGCAACGACTCAAACGAGCCGTCGACCCGAAGAGTTGCTTCGACCCGATGAAGTATCGATGCGAATCGATGCAAGACTTACAATGGCCCGTCAAAGATGAATCCAGACTTAGACTATCAAAGGCGTGCTCGGAGTATCGCTCGACCGATGCGAACATCGCTAAGGTGGGTGGCTCCGATGAACCCGTCTGTGCTTAGCCTAGACACAAAACAATACGGACACTATCACTGAAATCGCTAGGCGATAACACCGTGCATGCTAATAAATGACCCAACGCACCTAGCTAAGGGATTAATCCCATCTTGTATGCTTGTATAGAATATGGAAAAGAACATAGAAAAATGTGAGAACTCTCGCACCGCGCTCCACGCTCGTGACGGGCTTACATTTCGAGTTCCCTATGCGTTCAACAATGAAACAATGAATGGATTACAACAATGAAATGGGAAGACTATCAACATAGTCGTTACGAGTAGAGTATAGCAACATTAAAAGATTAAGGGACCGATGGGTCGCCAAGGCGACTCCCACACGGGAAGTTGCATAAGGTGTGAATGAAAGATTGAATGGATAAGTGAATAAATGAATGAACGAACAAACAAGTAAAAGAAAGAAAGGAAAGAAAGAATGAATAAAAGATAAGAAAGAAAGGAATGGTTAGCGACAGGTATGACGGGCACGTGCAGTGGGGCTCGCTACCCGCGCTGCACGGACGCCAACCTGGTCGATAACGCATTAAGGCTAAGGGTTAGCCTACGGCTCAGAGTCAGCCGTTAAGTTAAAAAGACAAGTTAATATGAAATGGTCGTGGACAAACGGCACGAGCGAGGGGTGGCGTATGCTGTGACCGTAAAGAAAAGGGATTCTGCGGCATGATCAAAGGGAGGATCGTGGCCGGCCTAGACGGAATCAAAATAAGGCTTACGGGCTGCCTGGGTGCGGACTTGGCCATCCAGGGGACGTAAGTGCTGCAGTATTTCAAGAGACTAGCGGGGTGTGTGCCAGTCCGCACCCTACGCTAAGTTGAGAAATACAACGGGTTGGATGTCCAAAATGGCTTGTGATGCCAGCGACCGGTGCATATAGAGTTAAGTGGGCTTTGCTGGTGGCAATCCACGTGCAAGTCCTTGTATTGAAATCAAAGTAGTCTAAGTTAAATGAACAAGTGTCTACCGAATGACTTGAAATGTACCACTCCAAATGATAATAAATACTTCATACAAATGTGTTAAAGAACATGCCTACGACGCGCTAGGACCCGAGGCAGGGACACACCCTTGATCTTGAATGTTTGCAAGTATCACATTATGTTATCTCATGTGAATTGTTGTCTAACTTGGTTTACTTTGGACAGGGAAGGCCGGACGGTAAGTATGGGTAAGTCGTGCATGTATTTCCATGCGACACTTGAATTTGGCAACACGGGATAGGTTATGACATATGCCATGAAATTGACCCTAAGGCAAGATTAGAAAGACAATGAATGATAGAGATGCACAAAAGTAAATGAAACGTATTTGGTAATGATAGCATTGTGGGCGAGCTAGCCTCCCCACCAGTGCATAACAATGTACTGATAACCCCACAGTCTACTTGCAGGATGCAGGTATCGTCGGCGGGTGCGGAGCTTCCATCGAACGTGCTAAGGCGCGGAGCTATCTCTGGAGCCTTGGAGCGTTGCAAGGAGCTGAAGCACCCTATACAGGACATAATGTATCGGGACATCGCCATGAATCATTCCATGTTGTAAGCCACTTGGCACGCCTTTTATGTTTCAGAGAGAGAGCTTGAGCGATTTGTAATATCAGTCTAGCGCCGCTTGTAAACTTCTTGAATATCAATAAAGAGATTGAATTCGCTTCAAATTTGTGTTCATTGACTTTCCGCTGCAAATGGGGACACTCTGTGCGACTCTGTGGCCTAGCAAATCGACCGTTTCTGGACATAGCCTTGCACGGGCGCAACCTAGGCCCGTGCGACATCACGCCTTAGCGAGGACGATCGCTCCTGCGGGAGCGGGGCGTGACAGATTGGTATCAGAGCACGGCTTCACGTTCTTGGACTTCTTATCAATTTTCTCAGTTTTGAAAGCTCGGTTGGAAACAAAAGAAGTGTACGCTCTCTCTCATTCTGCCTTGGGATGTTCCATACAATAAGTCTAATATTTTCAAAAGCTCGTATAAGTACTAGGTTGAACGAGATCGATAGGTGAAGGCCTTTGTGCCAAACCACGACGTACTTGAGTTAGAAGGAACCGATGCTAAGAGTAGCAAACGCAGTGCGTACTTGAATAACCTAACACTGACAATAGTGAACGAGTACACGAGACCGAAGTATAGTTCGAACGGGATGGTTATGCACGCAGCCTTTTGGCTAAGTTGTGCCGAGTATCGCGCACCTAGACTTTATGGTGCAAACGAGTTGCGAGCGAGATTGACTATCGCTCGGACGAGAATAAGGGAGACTTAGAACGTATGTTGATAGAGACGCTACTTGACCGGCACTAAAGTAAACACGGGGAAATGGTTCTTAGATTTTGAAGAATGAGCGAATGCGCAATTGGACATGTCGATCGGGAGTCTAATAACCTTTCGAGGATTTGTAGAATGACTTGACTCCGAGTAGTGTATGTGATAGCTTCGAAGAAGGAAAAGAGCGAGTGTCGACGACTAGTCGAGTGGCTCAAACCCTGAGTGGTGTATGGACGTTATAGAAATTGTTCGAGCGAGACTACAAGATATACGGATAGAACGGGTATGTCGGCGAGGCGATGCAATCGCGCAAAGCCTTAGAACGCGTCACGCTTAGTTGATCGTGACTTCGAATGTCCCGAACGAGATGTCGTTCGGACAACTTGTGAATGGGCAATGCATGTTAGAAAAATGATTTGGAACGATGAATGAAAGTGAATGGTCTTGATCGAGGAAACTTAGAGGATCGCGCGTACGATTTGGGATTGATTCAAATGAAATGTGACTTGAGTTTTGAACAACAATCTTGAAACGAACTTGAGGAATATCGATCGAACTTGATCTTGAATATCGAGGAAATTGTGGATTATCCAACTCGGACAATAGCATCAGTCGCACGACTCGAAATTGGTTGCAAAGGAAGATCATCAGGTTACGCATATCATCGATGGTATTGAGGCGTATCAAAGATCGATATACGATAACTCAGGGGTACTCTGACTCGGCGAATAACGGTCGTGCAAATGTCATTGTTCCGTTGGACGCTATACTTGAAATGTTAAAAATGTGTGTCGAGGAAAAGATAGACTTGGCTCGAGGATTTTCTAGTTGAAAGCATGACGGTTAGACTATCAAATTGATTTGGCTTGGATGAAAATGTGAATGCTTGGATTTGCTTCGTTGACAACCACAATGTTGACGTTCTTGTCTTATGCGAGCGCAACTCCAGCCTCGCACATGTGTCGCGCTGGATTAGGACGATCACTCTGTGTGAGCGCCGATATGGTGATTCATACGGCGGGAGTGATTGAACTTGGATGGCGTGGCAATTTGATTACTTTGACTTGTGGTTTGACGCGAAAGTGGACTCAAGAATGAATTTGTATGTTTGAAAAATTGAACTTGAGGATTGAGTAGGTCCAATCCGCGTATCGAGAATGGGTTAGCCTAAACTCAAACAAGAGTTACGCCCCGATGAGAATAATTATTCGCGGGAGCGTTGCATGGTGATTCATGAACCGCCGTGGATAATCAGACTCGCGTGAGATTGGGGCGCAATGTATTGTCGAGCTGGATGACCTCGTGATCGAATACATGAATTGGTTAGAACTGGTGATTGAACAAAATTGAATATGTGCAACGTAAGTCTCGATGCGAATTAGGTGATCATGCTCGATGTTTAGAAATTTGAGTGAAACGAACTTGGGTAGAAACTCCCGTACAAGCGAGCAAATGGTTTGACCATAGGATTTGGGGCGAGCGTCGTGCAATGACCTTACACGATGAGCCACGGACTTGTCTCGTAACTATGACCCTGTGAGCTGACCTAGCGGATAGGCGGACGACCCTATGCCGAGTGATTGAACCTGTGCGATGGCATTTGCAGTATCGTCTGGACGGACGATAGACTTTGGCAACAAGACTTAGAGTAGGACGGGGAATTAGGAGTGTGCGTGAACGACGACGAGATTGGCCCTAAACGAAGGGAATGATAGGGATGGATGTTGTGCAAGTAAAGTTGGAATAACGAATTGAATCTTTGGTCGGAAGACGTACTCGATGATAGTGCAATACTTGGTCTCGAATCGGACGGGAATTACTTAGACTTGGTCGACTCCGCTAAGAAGAAATCGTATTGATTTCATTGACAAGAGCACTTGAGAAGCGAATCGGATAATCTTGAGGATCGAGATAAACGATATGTGATACACACATAAATTCGGTTTTAAATCGAAGTTAGCAAAACGATCGGCAAATCGAAACTATCACGAGTAGCTTGTCCGACTTCGCTAGTCGCTAAGCTTGGTTGAAATGTACGTATTCGGAGGACGCCTTGAATGCGTGCACGATCCAAACTCAGCGATATGATGAACTCGAATGCAGCTGCAAGTGGGTGTTGCGATGCGCATAAACGAGTAAGTGAGTTTGCCTCAGATTACGTCTCTCGAGTTTGATAAATTACAACGCACCACGTACGACCGTTTCAGTCCCATGATACGTCAAAATTGCAACCAAGTCGAAGAAACACTTGAATTGAATAAGTGCCATCAACTCTAAAATGAATGAGAAGTTATCCAATAAAATCGACCAAACGTATTCGACACGAAACTTGAAAAGGTATCGGGTATAGCTCGGTGCCATCGAGTGCTAAAGCCATTCGACAGGGAATTGCATAAGATACGCACACGACACGGGTTAAGGAACGGTAGGATGACCTGCACTCAGGAAGTCTCGAGGACGAGACTTGTTTTGAGTGGTGTATTATGTAGTGACCCGCTCCGCCCTAGCGGAACGCCGATTCAAACGGCAAGTACAACGACTCAAACGAGCCATCGACCCGAAGAGTTGCTTCGACCCGATGAAGTATCGATGCAAATCGATGCAAGACTTACAATGTCCCGTCAAAGATGAATCCAGACTTAGACTATCAAAGGCGCGCTCGGAGTATCGCTCGACCGATGCGAACATCGCTAAGGTGGGTGGCTCCGATGAACCAGTCTGTGCTTAGCCTAGACACATAACAATACGGACACTATCACTGAAATCGCTAGGCGATAACACCGTGCATGCTACTAAATGACCCAACGCACCTAGCTAAGGGATTAATCCCATCTTGTATGCTTGTATAGAATATGGAAAAGAACATAGAAAAATGTGAGAACTCTCGCACCGCGCTCCACGCTCGTGCTAAGGCACATACTTACATTTCGAGTTCCCTATGCGTTCAACAATGAAACAATGAATGGATTACAACAATGAAACGGGAAGACTATCAACATAGTCGTTCCGAGTAGAGTATAGCAACATTGAAAGATTATGGGACCGATGGGTCGCCAAGGCGACTCCCACATGGGAAGTTGCATAAAGTGTGAATGAAAGATTGAATGCATAAGTGAATAAATGAATGAACGAACAAAAAAGTGAAAGAAAGAAAGGAAAGAAAGAATGAATAAAAGATAAGAAAGAAAGGAATGGTTAGCGACAGGTATGACGGGCACGTGCAGTGGGGCTCGCTACCCGCGCTGCACGGACGCCAACCTGGTCGATAACGTATTAAGGCTAAGGGTTAGCCTACGGCTCAGAGTCAGCCGTTAAGTTAAAAAGACAAGTTAATACGAAATGGTCGGGGATAAACGGCACGAGCAAGGGGTGGCGTATGCTGTGACCGTAAAGAAAAGGGATTCTGTGGCATGATCAAAGGGAGGATCGTGGACGGCCTAGGCGGAATCAAAATAAGGCTTATGGGCTGCCTGGGTGCGGACTTGGCCATCCTGGGGATGTAAGTGTTGTAGTATTTCAAGAGACTGGCAGGATGTGTGCCAGTCCGCACCCTACGCTAAGTTGAGAAATACAACGGGTTGGATGTCCAAAATGGCTTGTGATGCCAGCGACCGGTGCATATAGAGTTAAGTGGGCTTTGCTGGTGGCAATCCACGTGCAAGTCCTTGCATTGAAATCAAAGTAGTCTAAGTTAAATGAACAAGTGCCTACCGAATGACTTGAAATGTACTACTCTAAATGATAATGAATACTTCATACAAATGTGTTAAAGAACACGCCTACGACGCGCTAGGACCCGAGGCAGGGACACGCCCTTGATCTTGAATGTTTGAAAGTATCACATTATGTTATCTCATGTGAATTGTTGTCTAACTTGGTTTACTTTGGACAGGGAAGGTCGGACGGTAAGTATGGGTAAGTCGTGCATGTATTTCCATGCGACACTTGAATTTGGCAACACGGGATAGGTTATGACATATGCCATGAAATTGACCCTAAGGCAAGATTAGAAAGACAATGAATGATAGAGATGCACAAAAGTAAATGAAACGTGTTTGGTAATAATAGCATTGTGGGCGAGCTAGCCTCCCTACCAGTGCATAACAATGTACTGATAACCCCACAGTCTACTTGCAGGATGCAGGTATCGTCAGCGGGTGCGGAGCTTCCATCGAATGTGCTAAGGCGCGGAGCTATTTCTGGAGCCTTGGAGCGTTGCAAGGAGCTGAAGCACCCTATACAGGACATAATGTATCGGGACATCGCCATGAATCATTCCATGTTGTAAGCCACTTGGCACGCCTTTTATGTTTCAGAGAGAGAGAGCTTGAGCGATTTGTAATATCGGCCTAGCGCCGCTTGTAAACTTCTTGAATATCAATAAAGAGATTGAATTCGCTTCAAATTTGTGTTTATTTACTTTCCGCTGCAAATGGGGACACTCTGTGCGACTCTGTGGCCTAGCAAATCGGCCGTTTCTGGACATAGCCTTGCACGGGCGCAACCTAGGCCCGTACGGCATCATGCCTTAGTGAGGACGATCGCTCCTGTGGGAGCGGGGCATGAAATTACGTTGGCCAAAGGTAAGCTTTGAGTCGATTGGAATCTATGAGTCGAATCGATACAAAGGATAAGTCCCGTTTGAGCAAGTGCTGATGTTCGTTGATCTGGTGTGCTTTTGTGGCATGGATGCGATAGGCCAAATCAACCGAGTAGTTCAAAGGAATGACTAAGTCCGAGAGTTAGCCATGCGACCAAGTTATGGAAGCGAGCCGCTTCAATCGGCGAAACGACAAGGCGTATCGGCTTAAGGTGGGCGGGTTCTTGACTCTCTCTCCCAATTCCTTCACGTCTAATAAAATATATCATTGTATGCATAAGATGTTATCGAGTTAGCGAGCACGGCTCGACGATGAAAGGTCCAAGTATGTGTCGAACACTAAGATAGAACATTGAACAATTGAACAATTTAAGCAACGTGCATCAAGTGTACGAGTCGCGGTTGGGCGGTGATGGTAGAACATTGAAAGAAAATATCGAGATGTGCATCATGTGCACGCCTCCGAGAAAATTGAACACTAGGCGTAGAACATTGATTATGGCGCTGAGCGTGCCCTCGTGCACGAAAGCTAAGAAATAACTAAGTAACTACGGAACTAGGCTATGAGAATGACTTACGAATGGTATGCGTTGAATATGAGTACGAGATGACTAAGCCGTTGGGCGTCATGTATCAATATGGATGTGTTGGGGCATAACGCCGACAGAGCTGTGAGATAAGGATGGTGGATTATGTTTATGAGACACGAATATGTTTATGGAGCGGGATTATGTTTATAGAACACGAGATTGGTTGGAAACGATAAGACTTGTATGCTATGGTACGTATTGCATGGTCAATGGACTCGGATGTCCCGTGCACGGGTGCGGCTTCCCTCGGACGGTTACGACCGGGGCACCGGGACCGTTCGTCCTAGGAGGGAATTATGTGTGGTATTTATGGTGCACATCATTCGGACGGATTGTGACCGTCCAGTGCTGTGATAAGCTATGATATTCGTAAGTTTGGGATCCTTCGGATACTGGCCTAGCAACCCATATCGAAGTGATCGTAGGCTTACATATAAGAGATGCCAAGTCCATTACGGTACGAAACACCGTGACCTTCATATAGATAGGGCCGGTGGACTGAGATGTGAGTTGGGTGCAGGCGCAGGGCCTGCGACCCTTATACATATGTAGTAAGTTTATGGTTGGCTAGTTGCATGAAATGTATGAAAGCTTATTCGAGTTCTAACCCTTGTAGGCTAGGCAATATGGGGGCGGAGATGAGCACGATCACTATGTTTATGTTCATGTTATGTCTAACTGTATCTGCCGTAGGGACACGGTATTGGACACATTTATGAAAAGGTGCTATGTTTAAGTGTTGCCATAAAACTGATCCTAAAGCTAAATAGAAAGATCACAAATTAAGATGCATGTTTCACTAAATATATTTGGTGTTTGGTTTAGGGTGCGAGCGGGTCTTGATCAGTGCGAAGCGAGGACGAAAGCACTAAACCCCCACTAGTTTATGTGCAGGTCAGGATATGTTCGGCTCGAGGCGAGGCTTGGCTTGGATGCGCCGAGGCATGGGTCCTTAGCGTTCAAGAGGAGCTACCGCATTGGCGTTCGGACTTGCGACATAGAGATGTTCGGCCGAAGGCTACTTGTTGGCTATAAAGAGGCATAATGTACGGAACAATGAAATCCTTTGTGAGCTAGAGAGATCATGAGTGTTGTAGCCAATTGGCATATTAAGTTGGGCTATTCAGAGCCTTGTAACCTTCAGATCATTATGAATACAAGAGATTCTCATTGTATTCTTTATTTCCTTCCGCTGCTTATGTTACGACTTTGAGATAATCACTATGTGAACCGTTATTTTGCCTTGCACGAGCGCAACTCCAGGCTCGTGCGGCATCACGCCCCAGCGGGGATGATGATTCGGGTAAAATCTAGCGAGGACGAGCGATTTCCCGGATCGGGGCGTGACAAGTTGGTATCAGAGCGGTTCCATCCTTTGGACCGTGAACGAATCTCTTTGACCCTCAGTTGCTTCGATATCGAAATTCAGTTGACTCTAAGTTGTTTCCGCAACCGCATGGCTCATGGATCTGCTCGATGCTACATTGGATATTCTATACAATAAGTCTTATATTAAGTTACGTACGTCTGCCACAAGTATGTCAAGACTATCATGCTCTTTTCGAGTGCCATCGGAGAATGTTGGTTGCACGAAGTGCAACGAGTTATGAATTGTTGGTTTCTCGATGTACAACAAAGTTATGAGTTGTTGGTCGCACGAAGTGCAACGAATATGGTGATGTTAGTTGCATAAAGTGCAATGAGATATGTATTGTTGGTCGCACGAAGTCCGAGGAGTTATGTGTTAGACGGTCGTACGAAGTGCGAGGAGTTATGTGTTGTTGGTCATATAAGGTGCGAAGAGATATATGTTGTTGGTTGCACGAAGTACAATGGGTCGATATGTGAGGCGTTGCGTGTTATGTGGCTTCGCGAATGGTTATGTGTTGTTGGTTGCACGGAGTACAGCAAGTCGTGAATCGTTCGTTGCATTAGTGCAACGAGTCGATATGGTATAATGCGTGTTGTATGGCTATGCGGATGGATAGCAAATGTTAAGCGTAATCGAGTAATGACCTTAAGTATCGAGAGTAAATTGTTGCACAGGTTGCAACGAGTGAGATTGAAAGATTACGGATGCGATAGTAACGAGTCGAGTTGGTCGCTAAGTTGAGTGGAGTAGGCGAACTGGTAAGTTAGCCGCATTGAATCGAGTTTGAGTAGGCGAACGTCTATGTTGGCCGAATGTCACGTTGAGCTTTGAATAAGCGAATATTGCGGGTGTGATCGATATGATCGCCATGGTATGGTTAGATCGAATGTATGTCAAACTTGAGCGAACGACTATCATGTTGGTTTAGTTGTTGTACCAACTCGAGTAAGAAGAATGCTAGAGCTGGGATCGGAAGGATAGCCATACGGGATAGTTGATTGAAAAATAGATGTCGGACCTATGCAGAATGTGATGCCGAGTAATGACTCGACTTCGAGTGGTATATGCAATACCAATTATGCGATCAGTATAGCGAAGCATTGTATTAAGAACGATAGGCTCGATTTCTGAGTGGTATATGCGATACCACTTAGCGATAGCTATGTTAAGATGTTGGGTTACTTGTAATAGATTGTGTCAAGACAATTATGTCGGTTATGGTAGGTTTGTCCAAAGCGGACGGAGTAGTACCGAGACTTGAGTGGGAATGACTTGAGAGAAGTTGATGCGAGTATGCCTCGATGAATTGAGTTGAACGATTATGTGCGAAGTCGTACCTATGGATGATACGTCAGGCGAAGATTCGTTAAGTGTAAGTCGAACGATAAGGTGAGCATAGTGAAGGAATATTACGTTGGGGAAATAGTTGATCCGGTCGAATGTACGTGAGTTAGAATAAAGACTTGTTCGGAAAACGTGTTGAGTAGCTACGAAGAAATCGTACGAACGAATTTGAGTTAGCGCGAGGAGTCGGTAGCACGATTTGGAAGTACGAGTTAGGGATATGAGAATGGATATGTGAATTTGGAATTTTGTCACAACGATGTTAAGTAGTTACAACTGAATGGACCTTGATAAGTGCGAGACTTGATTCTTATTTGAGTTCGAATAATGGCAATGATTGCAACGAGTTTGAGCTCATGAGAAAGGAAGATGTTCAAGTTATGCATATCGACGATGGTATTGAGGCATATCAAAGACGATATGCAATAACTCGGGGATACTCTGATCGAATGAACAAAAATTATGTTTAGCATTGTTGTTGGATGAATAAGATGCAAGTTAAGTTATGTCAGTTTGGATGATGACGGTAGGAATGCTTCGAGAATTTAAGAGTGAATGGATATTACTTGGATGAAAATGAAAGTGCTTGATTGTTTCGAGGATAACCACAATATTGACATTCTTGTTTTATGCGAGTGCAACTCCAGCATCGCACATGTGTCATGCCAAATTAGGGCGATCATTCCGCGTGAGCACTGGTATGGTGATTCATACAGGGGGAATGATCAAACTTACATGGCATGGCAAAATCGGATTTGACTTGTGGTTTGATGCGAAAGTTGTTCGAGGATGGTTTGATGAGTATGGGATGTATCGAACTATGATCACGAATAGGTAAACTCGGACGTGAGACGAGTAGATGTCATACGGGTAGCAAGAATAGTCGACGGTAGTGCATAAATGATTCGAGTAGTAAACGGCGCATCAGTTGCGCGAAGGGATAGATGAATTACGAATTGGTAAAGTATGTCGGATCGGATAAAGTCTCATAGGAATTGTCGAAAATTGATTTGGCTCCGCGATAGGATATATCATGGTTCGTTATAACTGTCCCTCGTTGATGATCTTCAATTAATGAGCGTAGTTTCGGGGCAGACGACCCTAGAAGACTTGACCGCCAAATCAAGTAAATATTGAAGTCCCATAGGATGACCCAATGAAGTCGCATAAAGATTTTGTCGAGGATAAGGAATGATGTAGTGCATGTTGAGGATAAGTCTAAGCGAGTGAGTATCGTGTTTCGTAAGTTAGCGAGTAGCCTTCGACTAGAACGATACGGTCAGGAAAGGAAATTTATAATTGATCGAATAAGTACGTAAGTAGACTTGGTTGGTCGATAATCGAGTGTATGTTGAGGAACGTGCCTAGTATAGTGATGCGGTAAGGCGATTGTATGGATTTTATAATGCATAAGAGCGACGAATAATAGAACGACCCTAAGAGTTGTGTCGTAGATCGATTTGAGTAACGGTTAGGCTATGTGTGTTGAGCGCATAATTTATGTTATGGAACGAACTAGTCAGGATTGATTTGTAATTGAGTAAAGGAATTCATACTCGGTCAAGAATAGGAGATGGGCGTATCGTAAGAGACCTTGGGTTGGAAAGATTATTGCCTTTGAGCATCGTAGACTCAAGTTGACCTCTTGTGTCGGGAGAGATTAAACACGATGTCTGGATAAGTTACCTAGTGGGGGTAGCCCCAGACGCAATACGTGGGTAGGGCAAAGAGAATGTGAATTATATTTGGATGTTGTGTGCGAGACTTAGTACAAATGGTAGGCAAAAGAAATTGAGACATGTGGACATAGTCCATGTCGTTGAGGCCAATGTTATGGATGATTAGATGAAAGACTTGAGTGGTACGAGAGATAGGAAACGGTTGGACGAATAGGCGTTGTAGATAATTGTTGCGATCGAATGCGCAATGACTTAATGCAATGCGAATGTTAGGTGGTCGTCGATAAATTTATGAGATCGAAGTTATGGTTTGGATCAAGTTATGTGCAAGATGTTGGAAGATGATCGCATGTTATGGAATAAACATGCGAGGAGTATTTTGGGAATAGGCGCTAAGATATGACTAAGTCGAGTACGGACTGAATTGTGCTTGAGGATTTAAGTGGAGCTTGTTAGTTGTCCCGATATCCTACAACTAAGCTTGGTTGAAATGCATATATTGGTAGGATGCCTAAAATATGTCTATGATCCAAACTAAGTTGTATGATTCCAACGATAGTAGCACGAGATCATAAAACGATCTAGCGAGACACTTGGATTAAGTGTTGGTTTCGGTTCGAGGACGAACCTTGTTTTGAGTGGTATATTATGTAATGCCCCACTCCGTACGGTGCATTATGATGAGTCGTTGACTCGAAGAGTTGCATTGACCCGATGAGGTATCGATGCGAATCGATGCAAGTGTTACGTTGGCCAAAGGTAAGCTTTGAGTCGATTGGAATCTATGAGTCGAATCGATGCAAAGGATAAGTCCCGTTTGAGTAAGTGCTGATGTTAGTTGATCTGGTGTGCAGGCTATGTCTTTATACTGGATTTCGAATTTTGTGGCATAGGCACGATAGGCCAAATCAACCGAGTAGTTTAAAGGAATGGCTAAGTCCGAGAGTTAGCTATGCGACCAAGTTATGGAAGCGAGCCGCTTCAATCGGCAAAACGGTAAGATGTATCGGCTTAAGGTGGGCGGATTCTTGACTCTCTCTCCCTAATCCTTTACGTCTAATAAAATATATCATTGTATGCGTAAGATGTTATCAAGTTAGCGAGCGCGGCTCAACAACGAAAGGTCCAAGTATGTGTCGAACACTAAGATAGAACATTGAACAATCGAACAATTTAAGCGACGTGCATCAAGTGTACGAGTAGCGGTAGGGCGGTGATGGTAGAACATTAAAAGAAAATATCGAGATGTGTATCATGTGCACGCCTCCGAGAACATTGAACACTAGGCGTAGAATATTGATTACGGCGCTGAGCGCGCCCTCGTGCACGAAAGCTAAGGAATAACTAAGTAACTACGGAACTAGGCTATGAGAATGACTTACGAATGGTACGCGTTAAATATGAGTACGAGATGACTAAGCCATTGGACGTCGTACATCAATATGGATGTGTTGGGCATAACGCCGACGGAGCGTGAGATAAGGATGGTGGATTATGTTTATGAGACGCAAATATGTTTATGGAGCGGGATTATGTTTATGGAACACGAGATTGGTTGGAAACGATATGACTTGTATGCTATGGTATGTATTGCATGGTCAATGGATTCGGATGGCCCGTGCACGGGTGCGGCTTTCCTCGGACGGTTACGACTGGGCATCGGGACCATTCGGCCTAGGAGTGAATTATGTGTGGTATTTATGGTGCACATCATTCGGACGGATTGCGACCGTCCAGTGCTGTAATAAGCTATGATATCCGTAAGTTTGGGATCCTTCGGATACTGGGCTAGCAACCCATATCGAAGTGATCGTAGGCTTACACATAAGAGATGCCAAGTCCATTACGGTGTGAAACACCGTGACCTTCATATAGATAGGGCCGGTGGGCTGAGATGTGAGTTGGGTGCAGACGCAGGGCCTGCGACCCTTATGCATACGTAGTAAGTTTATGGTTGGCTAGTTGCGTGAAATGTATGAAAGCTTATTCGAGTTCTAATCCTTACAGGCTAGGCAATATAGGACGGAGATGAGCATGATCACTATATTTATGTTCATGTTATGTCTAACTATATCTGCCGCAGGGACACGGTATTGGACACATTTATGAAAAGGTGCTATGTTTAAGTGTTGCCATGAAACTGATCCTAAGGCTAAATAGAAAGATCACAAATTAAGATGCATGTTTCACTAAATATATTTGGTGTTTGGTTTGGGGTGCGAGCGGGTCTTGATCAGTGCGAAGCGAGGACGAAAGCACTAATCCCCCACTAGTTTATGTGCAGGTCAGGATATGTTCGGCTCGAGGCGGGGCTTGGCTTGGATGCGCCGAGGCATGGGTCCTTAGCGTTCAAGAGGAGCTACCGCATAGGCGTTCAGACTTGCTACATGGAGATGTTCGGCCGAAGAATACTTGTTGGCTATAAAGAGGCATAATGTATGGAACAATGAAATCCTTTGTGAGCTAGAGAGATCATGAGCGTTGTAGCCAATTGGCATATTAAGTTGGGCTATTCAGAGCATTGTAACCTTCAGATCATTATGAATAAAAGAGATTCTTATTGTATTCTTTGTTTCCTTCTGCTTCTTATGTTACGACTTTGAGATAATCACTATGTGAACCGTTATCTTGCCTTGCACGAATGCAACTCCAGGCTCGTGCGGCATCACGCCCCAGCAAGGACGATGATTCGTGTAAAATCTAGCGAGGACGAGCGATTTCCCGGATCGGGGTGTGACAAAGATGAGGCAAGTTCACCGAAAGTACCCCACCTGAGCGAGGTGTCGTCTCGACCGAACGAGTCTTCGAGTAGCCGTTGAAAGGCTAATGCCGAACGCCGTCGGCATTTCGATTCCTCCGATTGACTTTGCGGGACGGGGCACTACAGATACACACACACACACACACACACCACACACACACACACACA
>JANAVB010031422.1:0-29393 GCA_029216955.1 Iris pallida
AGTCCCGGCGGAGCTGGACCTCCCTTCCTGGTCGTGGCACATTTTTTGCTCCCCTTGGGGTCGAGCACTCCTTCTCGTCCCAGAGGCAGCCCAGGCTCCGGATGATTGCGTCGTCCCCATCATTGGGGCCGGGCCCCTCGTCGGGCCTCCCTCCTCGGCCGTGGCCCCCCATGACTGACCACCACCAACCCCCGCACGGGCTCCTTTCTCCTTTCCTCGGGCTTCACGGTCCGCTCCCGCGCGCGGTTCGAGCCCCTCCCTTCCGCTCCGGTGCCCCCCCTCCACCCCTCGCCCTACGGTCGATCCCCCCTCGTCGTTGGTGCGTCTTCTTCTCCCCCTGTGAGCCCCTGTTTTTCAAAAATTTATTAGTTAGTGTTAATCAATTTTAATGCCATATTTAGCCTTAAATTAGGTTATTAGAATTTTTAGGAATTTTCTAGAATTTTTAAATGATTTTTAAATGATTTTTAAAGCTTAAAATATTAATTTGCAATTTTCTAAAATATTTTAATTGAGTTTGCAATTAATTAGATTGTTTAAATATCGGTTTGCAATTTCCCTGTTATGTGCAAATTTTATTTGACATAAACAGTGTAGGATGGGTTATGCAAATTTGCTTTTGCATTTAGCTATTGGTAGGGACCTATTTGTAATAACCTAAACTCTAGGGGGTTTTCTGTAATTCTTAAACCTACCCACCCCCGACGACCAGGCCCCCGACTGCCGACGACCGCGACTCGACTGCCCCCGCCATTTTCGGCCAGCGCGACGTCCCCCCGACCGACGACCCCCTATAAAGACCCCCTCACTCCCTCAGCTCGACCACCACCACGACAACCCCCAGCCACCGCAACTCTTCGCTCCGACCAAAAACCCTAAGCCCTAAACCCTAACTCCGGCCATCTACCAAATCCACCCTACGACGACCGTCACCGCCCCCAACCCCATCGACTGACTCGCCACGCTGAGACGAGACGATCGCCGCCCAAGCGCCGCTCACCGATGCCCCTAGCCGCCGTCACCGCTTCGAAACCCCCTGTGAAGTGGACACGTAAGTAACTGTGTCATATTTGTGTCGTACGTGTCTCGAATCGACATATGTCGTTCGTCAGGACACGACGAACCCAACGCTGTGCTCGGACACGGTTTCATGACTCGTACGTGTCGTACATAGCACGGACACTGCATGTAGACTCTGTGTCCCAAACTGTCAGGACACAGAGTGATTTTTCGAGTTTTTATAATCTAACTTAACCTAAATAAAATAAACAGAACCTAACCCCTAACACAACGAACGGGCGACCCCTGGCCAGCCCGACCCAGTCAAGGAACTCGACCGTATGGCGAGTTCGAATCCCCCTTTGCTGTTGTTTCTTTCTTTTTTTTTTTTTTTGTTTTAATTATAATATATATTTATATATATATATGTATACATGGTATTTGTATATATATGTATATTATATATACTGTATTAATATCTATATATATGACATATATATTTTTATATATATTATATATGCTGTACATAATATATATATATATATTATATATATATAATATATATTTAGTACTTTATTATATATATATATATATATATATATTATAATATATATATTATATATATAATATATATATATATATATGTATATATATATATATATATATAGATATATATTAATATGTTATGTATATATATAGTATATATATACATTATAGATATGTATACAATATTGTATATAAAAAAATATATATATATATACTTATAGTTAAGTATTTCTATATATATATATATATAATATATTATAATATATATATATATATATATATAATATATCTATATATTTTAACATATGTATGTATATATCCATTATGTAAATATATTTATATGTAATATAAATATTGTAGATATACTTTTATATATGTATTTCACTCTACCTAGTGTAAATTATTATTATGTAAATATATGTCATATTTTATAACTATTATAATTTTACCTTATTAAAATATTAGTAATTATTATGTATTTTTACGTCTTTGTATTTTTGTGTATTTAAATTACTGTAACCATTTGGTGTCCAAGCCTAGCATGGGTTTTTGGGCCCAAATGTGTTTTTCACACATTCAAGGCTTGTACAAGTCATATTGGACTTGATTCATTGCCTTCGATCCTGTATTTGAACTTTGGTTCAAATTATGTACATGGACAAAATAAGCAGATAATTAATTATTAATTTCAATTGTGTACAATGCTGTTTTTGAATTTCTAAAAATACTTTAATTGCTGTTAAAATTCTGGAAAAATAGTATTTAGATACTATGTTAATTTAGCTAATTTAGTATAATTTTTACAGTATTTAATTTATAGTTTTGCCACTATTTTGGCATATGAAACCGGAACTCATTTTCTGTGTACTTAGGAAAACTGATTTTTATAAAATACTTGTACTGGTTAATAAATTCCAAAAAATTATAATAAATTCCTATAATTAACAAGGATCATTTTGGTACTTTATTTTATATAAAATTAAGCTTTTTGTCTATCTCAAAATTTGTTGGAATACAATGTTCAGTTGATTTATTTATTGAATAATTACGACTTACAGCTTTTTGTGTTATTTTGAGTTTTAGTCGTATTGAACCTCACCCCTCACTAGTGTAAAGACCCTAGAAAGTTAGCTATAGTAGTGTGTCACCCCACATTGATCTCCTATGCTAAAGTCATCATTTTGGCTAGGTGTCCAGTCACAAGTCGTGTTGCACCAATTAGTGTCTTAGTATTTTAGCTTAGTGTAAAAACTAAGTTTATGTATTTATTTCTACAGTGACGAGTTACCAGACATCTATAGCACTTTTATCGCATCTTGCTTTGCTAGAGGCAAGTACTATCTACAAACTTTACATACTGTTACATAAATGAACTGTAAATCCAACCATGTTAAATGCTGATCCTTGGGGTAGCAAGTTAAACCTTCACATGTTGTGTTACTTTCAGTCACTACCATGTTTAGAACAGTTTTATATCTCTCACATGATTAGAACCTGGGTTATGGAGAAACTGATAGTTGAGTACGTGATCATGCCCCCTTCTCCGTACGTATGTACCGAGCAAGGTTGACATTTTATATGTATACCTTGTCGTAGGCTTTATCTCAAAGCGGATTTGTACGTATGTACATCTATCGCCTTATCACTTGTACGAAAGTACATTTCATTATGTGCCCCTGCACATTGTACACCTATTGACGATCACGTACCTGCTACAGTTTTAAACATTACATATACATCTGTCTCTATGACATATGTGTCCTTGCCATGATAGATTATGTGATGCCATGTTTCCAGTTATTCCTCTTATGTTCATTTTCATGTTTCATATGCTAGTTTGTTAGAATCAGTACTTGCTTCCGTCCTGACAGGATAACGTTGAAGGTATCCTTACTGAGGAGGAGTTACTCTGCGACTCATATTATGGAGATACTGCCGAGGACCCGGCTTTGCTTTACGAGGATGTTTCTGCGAGGAAACTCGTATAGTTTGCGTAGTCACTTGGGATACTTAGTGTAGTCATGTATTAGACTATGTATTTTGTAACTAGACATGTATCCAGTTTTATATTTCAGACTTGTACTTTGGACTTATTTCTATATGAGACGACTTTTGTGTTTGGAGCATTTATGACTTTTATTCACTCATAGAACTGTTAGCACATTTAGTCTTATCTTGTTGTCTTTAGAACAGCTTACTACGTTTTATCTCAAGCGTAGGCTGGATATGACTCGGCCCGGCCCAACAATTTGGGTAGCGGGTCGTGACATATTTTTAGTGGTGGTCCATACAGGTCGAGACTTAAATTGTTCGGTTACGTTATTGTACCAAGCATACCTGCAATTAGGAACTTAAGGTAATTAGACAACATTAGGAATGACGCTTAGAACACCTAGCGGAATGCTAGGATTGCAACATAGAAAATACATCACATGCTTGCTATATTATAATTAAATTTTCTTGCCTATTATTGCTTACTTTAAACGAGTCCTTATAAGTCCTTTTTATTGTAATTAGATGGTGCTTACTCGTTCATCCCAGTATGTCACACCTGAGAATGGCATACTCTCTATCCAGTCAGCTGACCAGTTGACTGATACACCTCCACCTCCACCTACCATACTCCCCCACTCCACAAATCTACCAACCCAGATGCCTCCACCACCTTCCACATCACAGTCCCAGCAGGACCCGATACTTCCACCACCCCCTATCACTATACCTACCCAGGCTTCCGTCATACTCGACGGGAACCAACTGGTCACTCTGATCCAGGGGTTCCTAACAACCCATCAGGAGCAGACTACCCTACTATGTCAGAGTATGGAGCGTTCTGAGGAACGTACCGTGGTCCCACCAACTGTAGAGCCACGGCAGAGAGCGGGGACGATCAAGGACTTTATGGGTCTGAACCCCAAGGAGTTCTCAGGGACTGAGGGCATAGTAGTAGCAGATGACTGGCTAGACTCGGTAGAGAGGAAGCTCCTTGGAGTTAGGATGCCGGATGACCTCTAGGTCGAGGCAGCGGGATTTCTGCTGATAGACTTGGCAGGAGTTTGGTTCCGGAATGAGCCGTTATTTGCGAGAGGGAGAGCCACTTGGGATCAGTTCAAGACCCAGTTCAAGAAGAAATTCTTCTCGACCACTGCTAGAGTAGCCATGGGGCTACGATTCCAGAACATCCAGCAGGGGAACCATTCTGTCGACGAGTATGCGGCATAGTTTAGTCGCCTGAGGCGTTTCGCTCCTAGTCTGGTTGCAGACCCAGAGGAGATGACCCGTAGATTTTGCCATGGTCTAGTTCCAGACATCGGCTTTCTGATAGTGGCGAATGATACGACTGACTACTACCAGAGCCTAGAGTTGGCCCGAAGCATTGAGGAGCGTCTTCTGTCTAGCAAGAGGCCGGCTTCTGTACACCATGAGGGACCGTCCAAGCGTCAGGCTTTCCAGCAGAGAGCACCGATGCCGCCCCAGCAGACTTACCGTCCCCCTACATCACATCACCCGACCCCGCCAGTTAGAGCCCCGGGACCCCGACATCAGCAAGCAGCAGCAGAGGGGAGCTATATGTTCTTTTTTGCGAAAGACCAGGGCATGATTACACCATCTGCAGGAAGAGGTTGAAGCAGTGTCTAGTTTGTGGGTCTCCCACCCATCAGCTTCGAGAGTGCCCAGTAGCGAAGACTAGAGGGCCGCTTCCGACTCAGCAGCAGAGGTTTGGGCAGCATCTGCAGCAGCAGAAGGGACCTCAGGGGAAGACTTATAGCCTAGCCCTTGAGCCAGAGCCGGTGTCACAACCCGTACTCGCTTTTCGGATACGAGACGTGTCCAAGCCAGCCTACGCCGCAGAGTCGGCGGTAGAACGCTGTCAAGCCTGCAAGAAAATAAATGCTCAAAAATAAACATTTGCTGCTTATTTACATTCCTAATTTATTACAAACATTTACAACATTTATATTTAAAGGAAAAATAAAGTTTTACAATTAAAGAAATTGATACAAATGCTTTCTATTCTAGGTTGTCCTCAGCATACCCAAGTCTTTCCAATGCTAACAGTGATCGCGGCTAAACCTGAAAAATGTTGGTTTCCAGTCAGGAATGGAACAAGTACACAAACCGACGACAATATGAAAATACAATAGAATTAACAAGACATGAAAATAGCATATGGAATATGAAAGCTAGTAAGAAAAGTGATGACATGGCACGGTGGAAAAGTAAAAGGAAAAATAAAAGACATCTACCTATGTGGTGTGAAATACCTTTTAATACGTGAACGGCTGGGCTAATACGGCACATCATACGATGGCTATCGTTCAGTAATGGTACGGCTAACTCATACGTGAGTGTGTATGACTTAGCTATCGTTCAGTAATGTAATTGGGTTTGTTCACGTATTTACTTAGTATTTCCCCTCCCGACTACTCCGTGTGACGAGCGTGTCAACAAGCAACAAGATATATGTATAGACATGAAATGAAAAGACTTATACTATGAATCGAAAAGCAATCAAAAACTGCACTTGCCTGAGGTCCTTGCACAAACCGTAGTCACAAGCCGAGGGTGAAGGAAAGTCGATCTAGAAGCTGTCAACCTATAACATACATCGCACCACGAACAGTGCACGAAAACCACAAATTAATTCTAATGTTCTAGTTCTAAATAGTGGCTAGTTGGGTTACTAATTTAATAACAATTAATTCTATAATAATTCACTTAAAAACTTAATTTAACCAAATAATAATTTGAATATAATCTAAATATACAAGTTTGGGCATCAAAAGTCATGTTTCTCAATTTTGGAAACTATGACACGCAAATCGAGACGTACCATTGACTTTTTGGTCAAACACTATGAACTCTAGATTTTGAAAGTGCACATTGGTAGATTTCAGTGCCACGAGTGTGCTGGAATCGACCGTGCCTCAAAATCACGCTTTGGTCAAAAGATATCACCGTTATGGCTAATCGTGACCAAAACGGGGATCAACCGATCAGTTCTGAGTTCAACAGAATAAATAAAATATTAAAATAATGAAATAATTTTTGGATAAAATATATGTCGTAGGGCTCTGTGTTAGTTTTCCGAAACTTTAAACGGTTCGTGATTTCAAATTTTGGTTCTCCCGGAATCTCGAAAACACCAAAACGTGTCAAGTTTCAGACAACCGACACTCTACGAATTTTTCAGAAATTTAGGTTCAGAAATTACGAAAATAAATTTGATATTCCGAAACGATACCTCAATATGCTTCCAACAAAAAAAACGGCGCACGAAAAGCACGTCGGAGTTGGCGGAAATCGCTTCGGGAAGTCGAGATCTCTACTAGAACTCTCTCTCAAAAAGGCGGCTAAAATTTTACTAGGGTTTCAAATATAATACTATATATATATAGGAGAGAGAGGCGGTTCAGCTGGGCGCCGACAGGTGGGCTCCCCGTGGGTAAATTTCTGGGTTATTAATTTTTTAATTCAGAAAATTATTTAAAAATTATTTTAAGTCCGAATAAATCAAAATAAATTGCAGAAAAATTCAGAAAAATTCTAGAAAATTCTAGAAAATATTTCTAAGTGTCTAGAATATAAATAAATATTTTTAACACAAAATATCATCATGTGACCTCACAGTAAATTCCCAAAGCCTATAAAATATAAATTCTATAGGTTTTAATTATATAAAAATTTCCAAAAATTCTAAAAAAATCCAGGAAAATTCTAAAATATTCTATAAAATATTTTTAGTCATTTAGAGCCCGAATAAAAATATTGCGTCCCGAAATACCCCCGTATGACCTTACAGTAAATCCTAAAAGTCCTTAAAAATAATAAAACCTTAAATATTAAATACCTACAAATATCCAAAAATTGTAGAAAAATATAAAATAGCTAAATAATACATATATAAGCTATCTAGAGGTCATATGATCTTAATATGGTCATAGCCCACCGACAAGCTTTGACATGACTCACAATGGCCATAAAATTAATCATAAACAAATAAAATTAAAAAATTAAAAAAAAATTGGGAAGTGGGCTTACAAATCTATCCACCTTAGAAAAATTTCGTCCTCAAAATTTCAAAAGACACAAATAGGCACAACCAAGAATATCATCAAAATATGACATGACCAATCAATACGAATAAGCACGACAAAGAATATAATCAAGAAAATAATTTAATGAATGATCGAAATTGATCAGGCATATAGAATCAAAATCTAAATACGTTTTAGAAATATAGTGGAAGGAAATCAAAATAGGTTTTAAAGATAATAATTTGAAAATAGAAAAATATGAAAGAAATAAAGAACTAGTAGTTGTAGAGAAGGTTGTAACAAGAAATAAGATATCAAATAAATTTGAAAGAAAAAAATTAATAGTCGTATGCCAATAAAGGATATAGTCGTTATGATATTCGAAAATCATAAGTATATCCGAAGTCATTTAACCGAGAATCCATGCCTCGTCAGTGTACATCTGGCTGCCGTGAACCCTTGGTTTTATGACTCAAGTATAATATGTTATCGAACACTTTATCAACTCTACCCAATATTGATATAATAAATCAAAAGATCAATAATATAACTATGATATAGTTTTAGTAATATTCAACAACCTACGCAAACTTAAAATTATTTCAACTTAGGGGTCATGCCACGTCAGTGCGCTGCTGACTGCAGTGAACTCGCAGTCTCCATAATTCAAATAAATGGGGACAGTGCACATCTGCCTTACCATTGTTGTAGCCCCTCTTCCCAGAATTTTGATAATATTTTATTTATTTATTTGAATTAAATGGTGATTTTTAATATTTTGTAAATAATTATTTAGTTAATTATTACGGTAGATGATTTAAGTCTTTGTGGAGTTATGGAGCACAAACCGACTGGGAATCGTGGCACGGATAGTGCATTGGTGTGCTTTGACTAATGTATTAGCCCATGTAGATCATGCAGCACATCCAATGAAAATCGTGTCAATAGAAATTTTGGTAAGAGAGTATTTTATTTCGTTTTAATGGTTTAAATGAATATTCCTAAGTAATTGTATTTAAATATTATAAATATTATTATTATTGGGTATTCAATGACATTTTGTAGAAAAGGGGTCCTAGTACATTTTAGGATTCTTTTAGACTGTGCAATATGGTATATACTCCATTATTGATTTATTATATTTCGTTAATATTATTATTATTGTATTATTGAGGTTATATTTCATAATATTAACTTATTATTATTGGTTCTATTATTTTTTGGGTCAACTAAATATATATATATATATATATATATATATATATATATATATATATATATATATATATATATATATATATATATATATATATATATATATATATATATATATATAGTCATATATGTATACAAGTAGGTCCTACGCTAGGAATAGAATATATTGGGGTTTAGTTAGATTTTATGGACATTTTCTATATAAGTATCTATAGGAGTATATAGATAAATATATATATAAATATATTTCATGTCATATAGGTATCATATATATATAAATGTATATATATTAGATTAATTAATAATAATAAATCAACTTTTGATCAATAGTAACAACCGGCCTCTTCATTGGGCCCAAACCCGAGCCTTAAGTTGATCAGCTGAGCAACCCCTCAGCAGAAGCTTCCCCAAGTAGACCCCAGGTCCACGAGAACCCGAGCCCGACCCCTACTCGTTTTGCCCAGTATATATATACACACACACGCGCGTACACGGGAGGAAACCCTAATCTCAGCGCGACCCCAACCATGGCGACCCTGCCCACGACCTCCGCGCGCCGTGGGGGTCGACCGCCGGCCGCCCAAGGTCGGTCCAACGTGGCCGCGCGCGCACGTTCAACAGCAGAACTCAACAGCAGTGACGCTGTGAGGTACGTCTCTTCGTTGAGTGGGTTCTTCGAATCTGATCAATCAAATAGCGAACCGTTTGGTCCGCTGGATAGACAACCTAACCATCTAGAGGTTCATCTTTTAGTTTGTACCAAACTATTGGAGATTTCGACAAGAAATCGATTCAAAATCGAGAGAAAAACCTGTCCTGAAAACAGGACGTTTAACAGTCTATCGATCCAAGTTTACAGGCACTTCCTGAACAGAGTAGTGGGATATTTCAAAAACTAATTAAAAGAATTCCTAGACAACCTATAGGGCTTCATAACCCTTTTCGTAGATTTGGATTTTATCGACCGTGCGTCGCGAAATCAGATTTCTAAAACAAAGAAAAACCTGTTTTCAAAATTACAAAATTCATCCACACGACGTGCGTCCCGCCATTTTGGACGACGTGGTCGCGAACCGAAAGCATCGAAAGCTGCGTAACGGCTTCATGGTCGTGTGGGCTTTGACGGAATTCAAATTGGTCGCGTGTGCGCGACGAATTTGATGCGTATCCGTCGAAATTCACCGTATCATGCACGTTGCAAATTTCTCAATTACTTTGTGCACGTTCATCGGATCGAGACGAAACTTGTGCCTACAGAACCGTATCGTTTTTTGGTCCTGTATGCCAAGTTTGGTCCAATTCTGAGACAGTTGAATCGTACGTCATTTTGCGGGCCCCACGGTCCCATTCAACGGGCGATTTTGTGCACGGCCCGCCGGAATCCAACTCTAGACATACGGTTGGGTTCGTATCAAAAAACTGAATCCGTAGACATGTAGTTTGATGACTTTAGAGACCATTGACCTTGGTACACTTTTCGGTGCAAAGCGGGTCCAACGACGGACATCGTTTTTGCCCAAAATTACCGTTTTGCCCCTGTATCCAGAATTGGACTTAAGAACAGGCAATCCTTGCTAATTTGACTATTCTGAGATCATTGGTAATGTTTATTTCAGCTTTCAGGGACTGTTGTATGGGTTTTGACTATTGTGGCACATTGAGTAGTTCAGACTGTCGGTTTCACCAGCAAAGGACCACAGGCGAGTACAGTTTATTGTCTACATTTCGATATTGATTTTTACTATATTTAATTGATTGGCCATTGGTTATGCGATTATTTTCTAGTATAAATTGTTGAGTCGGGAATGAGAAGTACCAACGATGTGTGATCTGACCTTAGACAGTGTAGACAGTGTAGACAGTAATTTATTATTGCAAAGTAGACAGTGTAGACAGTAATTTATTTATTGTAAAGTAGACAGTGTAGACCATGATTATTATTATATTTAAACTGTGTAGATCATGATTATTAATTTGTAGACAATGTTTTTTTATTTTAATATTTGCTGTAGACAGTGTAACTTTAGACAGTGTAGACAGTATAACTTTAGACAGTGTAACGTTAGACAGTGTAACTTTAGACAGTGTAGACAGTGTCGCATAATTATTCCGAGACCGATCACATATCAAAAGTACTTCGAACATTTGGGGAAAGTATTTTGTGTCTATTTATTTACTATTGGTTTTCAGTATTTTCTGTTTGTTTCCAAAACTCATGATTGATGTCTAACCTTTGTTTTATAGTCATTTTCTTTATTGAGATTGCATTCAGTGAATTGTGCTCATTCCATTCCTGACTGGAAACCAACATTTTCAGGTTAGCCGTGGATTCACTTAGCATGGGAGATACGGGGATACCTGCAGACAGAAGCTTAGCGACTAGCTAGATAGTTGAGTGGTAGTCATTCTATAATTGTACAAGTTTATGTTTTCTGCAAAAGTAAAACTTGTGCTCTTTGTAAATTAAATTAATTTTGGGAATGAGTATTATTTGTGATTTTGATCTTCATGGCCGTGACAGCGTTCTACCGTCGATACTACGGCGTAGGCTGGCTTGGACACGTCTCGTATCCGTTTTAAAAAAAAAATGGGTGCAGATCGTGACAAGTTTTTGTGGTGGCCCATGCAGGTCAGTCTTTGCAAATCATGCGAACTCGTGATAGTACTTAAGTTAGTTGTACTATTGCGAGCCTGCGACTAATAAATGCTCATTCACGAATTGAAAATTAATTTAATTTAAGAGAATGACTAGGACTATGAGTCCCTTATACAAATTGACCGATGGGTAGTCTAGGCCATGCAATTTAGATGAGGAGTTATTAATGTTGATAGTCTATCAGATCCCCATAGGTACACTATTACCTCTTGGTATGGCGACATGATCCAATGTGGATAGATTATTCATTTGGTGAGACATGGCTTCCTAGAATTTACGAACTAACCTTGATAAATTGTTTAATTCCTTCTCTTTGCCTCTTAGATATCATCCTCCTATCTTAGTCAAATTGTCTATTTAAGTTCCTATTTTTGCCCTAAGAGTTATTATTTTATGTTATCTATAGATGAACCCCAAGATAGTTTCAATTCAAGGTTTTCCTCAAGGGTGTGAATACACATAGAATATATATTAGAATGTTGCATTTCCTTGTCCTCAGATATTTCTTTCCTGTTCAATCATTTATTTGAAAGGTTATGATTAATAGGATAAATGCTTACGCTTTATTTCATAGTCGACATGTTTGAATCTCTAGAAACTCAGGAATTTTGAGGATATAGTTAAAGGAATGTTAGTTAACTCATAATTGCAGGACAGCAGCGCACTGTCGCCATTTAATTAAATATTGGAGACTATGGATACACTGCAGCCAGCAGCGCACTGGCGAGACACGACCCCTAGAGTTGAAATGGGTTTAAGAAAATATAGGCCATAGAGTATTGCTAAAACTATAGCTAGTGGTCCTCTTGATCGTAGACACCCTTGAGCCAATATGGGATAGAGTTAAGAAGGGTTCGATTTTGTATCATGTTGAGTTACGAAACCAATGGTTTACCACAGCCAGAGTATACGGGCGAGGCGTAATCCACGGTAAAAGGACTTCAAACATGATTACAAGTTTGGGATACCATAGAGGATAGGACAATGCCATGCAAAGACGATATTAGTGGAAGTTTTTGTAAGTTGGGTAGCGTATCTCTCGACCTAGCATTCTGTAGTCCTTTTGACTTACTGACGAGGATATTGATTGACGCTAATAGGTTACCTAGAATATGGAATCTAGAAGTCCATAACCCTTTAGTCGACCAAGGCTTTGCGGATAAGAAGATTGTAGGATGACCGTGTAAGCAAGGACACCGGATAAGGTTTTGATTCTCACAAAACTCGAACTACTTGTGCCTCCTTTCAAAATCTCGCGTACGCGTATTTTGACTATCTTGACCAATATTGTTATTACAGCCTAGTTTTGCAAGCTTACTCTGTTCTCGAGCTTGATTCAAGACATATGCTTAGTAGGGACGCCTGCTAACTTATTATCTAATCAGAATCAGTGTATTATGGTCTGATCAACCATGATGCATTTGGTTCGCTCTTCGTTTAATTTCACTACGTGGATGGAGATATATAGGTATCTAGGATCTCATCCGCGACTGCTTAACAATTTCTCTTGAATTATGCGTTCGCCTTTAAATCACGTGATTGTATTCAGTGACATCTTTCTTGAACTCTTCATTACTTTTGTCTTTCACTGATTGAAAAAGACAGAAGCTCGTAATTGGTAGAAAGATATCGAGTGGCCCCATAGCTATGGTAGCTGTATACACAAGTGTAGTTATCATCGGCCAGCCATGTGATTGAGTTACTCGTACTCCTCTCGACCCTAAAACTACTATTGAGACCTTTTAGCCATTCGATTTTGTGAATGATTAGGGTTTTACCCTTAGTCGAAATGCCTATCTAGGAGACTACCTATTCTTTTGAGACCAAAGGTTGCGAGTCTCTAATTATTTGCTGGAAGCTTGCCTTAACTAGCAACCCTTAAGCCTTGAGCTAACCCTTCCTCGACCGAAGCCCACAGTTAGACATGAGATGAGTAGACAATAGGGTAATCATTTACCGTGACACTCCTCCCGAGATCGGTTTCCAACAAATATTACTCGAGTTATGTAAATGTTTGATATTAAGACCTAACTAGTGTTGGAACACCACAGTCACTTTTTTAGCCAATACCATAGATTAAATACCCTGTCAAATTGTGATATACCAGTTGTCAACAACAACGCATGATCACTACAACCCATACCACTAGAACCCTTATGACAATAGTCTGATGGGTTTGACACAACTAGAGATTCACGACTCAATTGTTAGAAATCTCTTCATAGGACATGCCTTGGAGCTGGTTACCCCGTCGATAACTCTTGTACACTATGGATGGATATGTTCCTCTATGTTATCGACCAAGTGTTATTATACACCCTCGTTTCTCATTTATTGAGGAATGATCATTGACTTGACTTACATCTACCATATTCCGTTACGTCGTGCCTTATTCTTCATTTACAAGAGTCGAGGTACAATATCCGGACATTGGAAAAAAAAATTTCTCTAACCTCTTTATTCCTAAAAATCATATCCTAGCTTCTAAGGTGGGTAGACTGTAAGCCTCCTAAAATTTTTAGGAGTATATAAAGATTACCGATTGACTAGAATGATTTTCCACTGGGGTGATGATTAGTGCCCTTGGACTCCCACTTTTCATTTAGACCAATTTGTGTCCCCGACCGTGTCATTAATATTTGGAGCACGAGACCAGTTGTTACCTTCCAACAAATTTCACATGTAAGATCTAGACGAGTCCACCTTCATCTAGGTATATTATGTCCCACTCAAACACGTCCCCTTGTACTCTATTTTTATGGTACGACTTTCAGGTAGAAAGAACTAACTATAACCCTTACCATGGTACCGGTAAACTTCTCGATTATAATTAGGGACTCAATTTTGACTCGAAGCCTTCAATCCAATATATGGTTGTGATCGACTCGAGCCCACTGCGCACATGTCAATAGTGTGCCACTCAATGGTGGTTTCTTGTGCCACTTAAACACAGAAGTCGCGGAAGGCGCACCTTCAGGGCGTAGAGAACCTATTTAACCAACTCGACTGTCCAACTAGTTCAACCACTTGGGTTGAAACCTACTCTAGGTTACCCTAACCTAGTAGAAGTAGTTTAATATTAGGATCTTGTCCAGTCCATGTAGATTGAAGTCCAAGGTTCATCCAACCGACGATTGATGTACAATTGAGGAACCCATTAAGACCCAGTAAAATCTATCCATACGTACCACTATTTTGGACTGTAAGCCGAACTATTTAAAATAGGTCCCTATACCTATTAGGAAATATCCACCTCTTAGAATGTGGTGTCTTTCGTAACCATTATTCCAGTTACCTGGAAGTTGCGATATGATCTTGTATTACATTTTATATCCCTTGTTCGTGTGTGTAAATAACCACGGAAAAGATCACAATCTTGATTTTTCAGATTTCGTTCTATTATGGAAACTGTTTAGAATTTCGAGAACGGAACTTCTGTATTGCCGGATTGCAAGCTCCTACAAGAATGAAGGATTCTTAGACTTAGCAAGTGACTGGACTGGAGTAGCCAATCTAGCAAATAAGTCAATGATTCATAGATCTTTCTTTCTATCTGCATCATTGGATACCCTCTACCGCTCTAAAAACTTCATACTCGCTCTCAATTATTTTTTCTTATCTTCATGTCCTTCCTATTGTAGAGTGACGAATGGTAATGCTTATTAGAATGCACCTATGTTTCTCAGCTACCTGTGTAAGATGTTGCTTGTTAAGTGGTTGGGTTGCTTGATAGATAGTAGAGGATTATAGTGGTCATAAGCAGTAGATGTTTATTGGTAGTATTTTAGCAATTAGTTGCATGATTATAAAGTTTTAGAGACATGAGGATTGAGGGAGTAGCGTGACCAAAGGTGGGTAGAAAGTCTTCGGAGTTTCGTTGTTACAAAATGGCTAGGAGGAGGATATAAACTATTGTTGAGGATTAAAAGTTCGAGGAGATTAAGGTAATGGTAGAGTTCTTTTTAGGAATAGTCATGAATTAAAATTTCGAGGACGAAATTATTTTTAAGGTGGGTAGATTGTAGCCCATCTTCCCAGAATTTTGATAATATTTTATTTATTTATTTGAATTAAATGGTGATTTTTAATATTTTGTAAATAATTATTTAGTTAATTATTACGGTAGATGATTTAAGTCTTTGTGGAGTTATGGAGCACAAACCGACTGGGAATCGTGGCACGGATAGTGCATTGGTGTGCTTTGACTAGTGTATTAGCCCATGTAGATCATGCAGCACATCCAATGAAAATCGTGTCAATGGAAATTTTGGTAAGAGAGTATTTTATTTCGTTTTAATGGTTTAAATGAATATTCCTAAGTAATTGTATTTAAATATTATAAATATTATTATTATTGGGTATTCAATGACATTTTGTAGAAAAGGGGTCCTGGTATATTTTAGGATTCTTTTAGACTGTGCAATATGGTATATACTCCATTATTGATTTATTATATTTTGTTAATATTATTATTATTGTATTATTGAGGTTATATTTCATAATATTAACTTATTATTATTGGTTCTATTATTTTTTGGGTCAACTAAATATTATATATATATATATATATATATATATATATATATATATATATATATATATATATATATATATATAAAATATATATATATATATATATATATATATATATATATATATATATATATATATATATATATATATATATATAGTCATATATGTATACAAGTAGGTCCTACGCTAGGAATAGAATATATTGGGGTTTAGTTAGATTTTATGGACATTTTCTATATAAGTATCTATAGGAGTATATAGATAAATATATATATAAATATATTTCATGTCATATAGGTATCATATATATATAAATGTATATATATTAGATTAATTAATAAAAAAATCAACTTTTGATCAATAGTAACAACCGGCCTCTTCATTGGGCCCAAACCCGAGCCTTAAGTTGATCAGCTGAGCAACCCCTCAGCAGAAGCTTCCCCAAGTAGACCCCAGGTCCACGAGAACCCGAGCCCGACCCCTACTCGTTTTGCTCAGTATATATATATACACACACGCGCGCGTACACGGGAGAAAACCCTAATCTCAGCGCGACCCCAACCATGGCGACCCTGCCCACGACCTCCGCGCGCCGTGGTGGTCGACTGTCGGCCGCCCAAGGTCGGCCCAACGTGGCCGCGCGCGCACGTTCAACAGCAGAACTCAACAGCAGCGACGCTGTGAGGTACGTCTCTTCGTCGAGTGGGTTCTTCGAATCTGATCAATCAAATAACGAACCGTTTGGTCCGCTGGATAGACAACCTAACCATCTAGAGGTTCATCTTTTAGTTCGTACCAAACTGTTGGAGATTTCGACAAGAAATCGATTCAAAATTGAGAGAAAAACCTGTCCCAAAAATAGGACGTTTAACAGTCTATCGATCCAAGTTTACAGGCACTTCCTGAACAGAGTAGTGGGATATTTCAAAAACTAATTAAAGGAATTCCTAGACAACCTATAGGGCTTCATAACCCTTTTCGTAGATTTGGATTTTATCGACCGTGCGTCGCGAAATCAGATTTCCAAAACAAAGAAAAACCTGTTTTCAAAATTACAAAACTCATCCACACGACGTGCGTCCCGCCATTCCGGACGACGTGGTCGCAAACCGAAAGCATCGAAAGTTGCGTAACGGCTTCGTGGTCGTGTGGGCTTTGACGGAATTCAAATTGGTCGCGTGTGCACGACGAATTTGATACATATCCGTCGAAATTCACCGTATCGTACACGTTGCAAATTTCTCAATTACTTTGTGCATGTTCATCGGATCGAGACAAAACTTGTGCCAACAGAACCGTATCTTTTTTCTGGTCCTGTATGCCAAGTTTGGTCCAATTCTGAGACAGTTGAATCGTACGTCGTTTTGCGGGCCCCACGGTCCCATTCATCGGGCGATTTTGTGCACGGCCCGCCGGAATCCAACTCTGGACATACGGTTGGGTTTGTATCGAAAAACTGAATCCGTAGTCATATAGTTTCATGACTTTAGTGACCATTGACCTTGGTACGCTTTTCGGTGCAAAGCGGGTCCAACGACAGACATCGTTTTTGTTCGAAATTACCGTTTTGCCCCTGTAGCCAGAATTGGACTTAAGGACAGGCAATCCTAGCTAATTTGACTATTCTGAGATCATTGGTAATCTTTATTTTAGCTTTCGGGGACTGTTGTACGGGTTTTGACTATTGTGGCACATTGAGTAGTTCAGACTGTCGGTTTCACCAGCAGAGGACCACAGGCGAGTACAGTTTATTGTCTGTATTTCGATATTGATTTTCACTACATTTCATTGATTGGCCATTGGTTATGCAATTATTTTCTAGTATAAATTGTTGAGTCGGGAATGAGAAGTACCAACGATGTGTGATCTGACCTTAGACAGTGTAGACAGTGTAGACAGTGATTTATTATTGCAAAGTAGACAGTGTAGACAGTGATTTATTTATTGCAAAGTAGACAGTGTAGACCGTGATTATTATTGCATTTAAACTGTGTAGATCATGATTATTAATTTGTCGACAATGTTTCTTTATTTTAATATTGCTGTAGACAGTGTAACTTTAGACAGTGTAGACAGTGTAACTTTAGACAGTGTAACTTTAGATAGTGTAGACAGTGTGGACAGTGTCGCATAATTGTCCCGAGATCGATCACATATCAAAGGTACTTCGAACAGTTGGGGAAAGTATTTTGTGTCTATTTATTTACTATTGGTTTTCAGTATTTTTTGTTTGTTTCCAAAACTCATGATTGATGTCTGACCTTTGTTTTATAGTCATTTTCTTTATTGAGATTGCATTCAGTAAATTGTGCTCGTTCCATTCCTGACTGGAAACCAACATTTTCAGGTTAGCCGTGGATTCACTTAGCATGGGAGATACGGGGATACCTGCAGACAGAAGCTTAGCGACTAGCTAGATAGTTGAGTGGTAGTCATTCTATAATTGTACAAGTTTATGTTTTCTGCAAAAGTAAAACTTGTGCTCTTTGTAAATTAAATTAATTTTAGGAATGAGTATTATTTGTGATTTTGATCTTCATGGCCGTGACAGCGTTCTACCGCCGATACTACGGCGTAGGCTGGCTTGGACACGTCTCGTATCCGTTTTAAAAAAAACGGGTGCGGGTCGTGACAATTGTATGTCACCGAAAATTATTTTAACTATAACCATAAGAATTTCAAAGGAACTTCGATAAATTCAATTAAGTCGATCATGATAAGAAAATATAAGTATCTGTTCTTGAGTAAAAGTATCAGTTTTGAAAACAAAATGATCACAAAATGAACAAAGACGACTTGAATTAATATATAGATAATTAAACCAAGATTAGGAATCAAAAATAAAACGATCGCAAAATAGTTTTGAAAATAAAACGAGGTTTGGAGAAGGCAGAAGATAAAATGGCACAAAAATGATCAAAATTAGGATTTAAATTCTGTGAAGGCCTAACTTACCAAGCGAATAGTCTACCCACCTTTGATCCTAACAACGTATCAAATATCTAATAGGGTTTAAAATTCAATAAATCATTGGCTAAATCACATGGCCTAATTAGCAACCTTAACTACCCAAGGGTCAAATTGAATAAGGGACTCATAGTCCTAGTCATTCTCTAAAATTAAATTAGTCCTAGTTGTGAATGAGCATTTTCCTAGTCGCAGGCTTGCAGTAGTACGACTAATATTGGTACTACCACAAGTTCGCACAATTTACGAAGACTGACCTGCATGGGCCACCACAAAAATTTGTCACGACCCGCACCCACTTTTCGGATACGAGACGTGTCCAAGCCAGCCTACGCCGCAGAGTCGACGGTAGAACGCTGTCAAGCCCGCAAGAAAATAAATGCTCAAAAATAAACATTTGCTGCTTATTCACATTTCAAATTTATTACAACCTTTATATTTAAAGGAAAAATAAAGTTTTACAATTAAAGAAATTGATACAAATGCTTTCTATTCTAGGTTGTCCTCAGCATACCCAAGTCTTTCCAATGCTAACAGTGATCGCGGCTAAACCTGAAAAATGTTGGTTTCCAGTCAGGAATGGAACAAGTACACAAACCGACGACAATGCGAAAACACAATAGAATTAATAAGACATAAAAATAGCATATGGAATATGAAAGCTAGTAAGAAAAGTGATGACATGGCACGGTGGAAAAGTAAAAGGAAAAATAAAAGACATCTACCTATGTGGTGTGAAATTCATTTTAATACGTGAACGGCTGGGCTAATACGGCACATCATACGATGGCTATCGTTCAGTAATGGTACGGCTAACTCATACGTGAGTGTGTATGACTTAGCTATCATTCAGTAATGTAATTGGGTTTGTTCATGTATTTACTTAGTATTTCTTCTCCCGACTACTCCGTGTGACGAGCGTGTCAACAAGCAGCAAGATATATGTATAGACATGAAATGAAAAGACTACTTTGAATCGAAAAGCAATCAGAAAGTGCACTTGCCTGAGGTCCTTGCACAAACCGTAGTCACAAGCCGAGGGTAAAGGAAAGTCGATCTAGAAGCTGTCAACCTATAACATACATCGCACCACGAACAGTGCACGAAAACCACAAATTAATTCTAATGTTCTAGTTCTAAATAGTGGCTAGTTGGGTTACTAATTTAATAACAATTAATTCTATAATAATTCACTTAAAAACTTAATTTAACCAAATAATAATCCGAATATAATCTAAACATACAAGTTTGGCCATCAAAAGTCATGTTTCTCAATTTTGGAAACTATGGCACGCAAATCGAGACATACCGTTGGCTTTTTAGTCAAACACTATGAACTCTAGATTTTGAAAGTGCACCTTGGTAGATTTCAGTGCCACGAGTGTGCTGGAATCGACCGTGCCTCAAAATCACGCTTTGGTCAAAAGATATCGCTGTTATGGCTAATCGTGACCAAAACGGGGATCAACCGATCAGTTCTGAGTTCAACAGAATAAATAAAATATTAAAATAACGAAATAATTTTTAGATAAAATATATGTCGTAGGGCTCTGTGTTAATTTTCCAAAACTTTAAACGGTTCGTGATTTCGTTTTCTGGTTCTCCCGGAATCTCAAAAACACCGAAACGTGTCAAGTTTCAGACAACCGACACTCTACAAATTTTCCAGAAATTTAGGTTCAGAAATTACGAAAATAAATTTGATATTCCGAAACTATACCTCAATATGCTTCCAACAAAAAAAATGGCGCACGAAAAGCACGTCGGAGTTGGCAGAAATCGCTTCGGGAAGTCGAGATCTCTACTAGAACTCTCTCTCAAAAAGGCGGCTGAAATTTTACTAGGGTTTCGAATATAATACTATATATATATAGGAGAGAGTGGCGGTTCAGCTGGGCGCCGACAGGTGGGCTCCCCGTGGGTAAATTTCTGGGTTATTAATTATTTAATTCAGAAAATCATTTAAAAATCATTTTAAGTCCGAATAAATAAAAATAAATTGCAGAAAAATCCAGAAAAATTCTAGAAAATTCTAGAAAATATTTCTAAGTGTCTAGAATATAAATAAAATATTTTTAACACAAAATATCATCATGTGACCTCACAGTAAATTCCCAAAGCCTATAAAATATAAATTCTATAGGTTTTAATTATATAAAAATTTCCAAAAATTCTAAAAATAATCTAGGAAAATTCTAAAATATTCTATAAAATATTTTTAGTCATTTAGAGCCCAAATAAAAATATTGCGTCCCGAAAGACCCCCATATGACCTTACAGTAAATCCTAAAAGTCCTTAAAATAATAAAACCTTAAATATTAAATATCTACAAATATCCAAAAATTGTAAAAAATATAAAATAGCTAAATAATACATATATAAGCTATCTAGAGGTCATATGACCTTAATATGGTCATAGCCCACCGACAAGCTTTGACATGACTCACAATGGCCATAAAATTAATCATAAACAAATAAAATTAAAAAATTAAAAAAAATTGGGAAGTGGGCTTACAAATCTATCCACCTTAGAAAAATTTCGTTCTCGAAATTTCAAAAGATACAAATAGGCACAACCAAGAATATCATCAAAATATGACATGACCAATCAATACGAATAAGCACGACAAAGAATATAATCAAAAAAATAATGTGATGAATGATCGAAATTGATCAGGCATATAGAATCAAAATCTAAATACGTTTTAGAAATATAGTGGAAGAAAATCAAAATAGGTTTTAAAGATAACAATTTGAAAATAGAAAAATATGAAAGAAATAAAGAACTAGTAGTTGTAGAGAAGGTTGTAACAAGAAATAAGATATCAAATAAATTTGAAAGAAAAAAATTAATAGTCGTATGCCAATAAAGGATATAGTCGTTATGATATTCGAAAATCATAAGTATATCCGAAGTCATTTAACCGAGAATCCATGCCTCGCCAGTGTACATCTGGCTGCCGTGAACCCTTGGTTTCATGACTCAAGTATAATATGTTATCGAACACTTTATCAACTCTACCCAATATTGACATAATAAATCAAAAGATCAATATATAACTATGATATAGTTTTAGTAATATTCAACAACCTACACAAACTTAAAATTATTTCAACTTAGGGATCATGTCACGTCAGTGCGCTGCTGACTGAAGTGAACCCGCAGTCTCCATAATTCAAATAAATGGGGACAGTGCACATCTGCCTTACCATTGTATGTCATCGAAAATTATTTTAACTATAACCATAAGAATTTCAAAGGAACTTCGATAAATTCAATTAAGTCGATCATGATAAGAAAATATAAGTATCTGTTCTTGAGTAAAAGTATCAGTTTTAAAAACAAAATAATCACAAAATGAACAAAGACGACTTGAATTAATATATAGATAATTAAACCAAGATTAGGAATTAAAAATAAAACGATCGCAAAATAGTTTTGAAAATAAAACGAGGTTTAGAGAAGGCAGAAGATAAAATGGCACAAAAATAATCAAAATTAGGAATTGAATTCTGTGAAGGCCTAACTTACCAAGCGAATAGTCTACCCACCTTTGATCCTAACAACGTATCAAATATCTAATAGGGTTTAAAATTCAATAAATCATTGGCTAAATCATATGGCCTAATTAGCAACCTTAACTACCCAAGGGTCAAATTGAATAAGGGACTCCTAGTCCTAGTCATTCTCTAAAATTAAATTAGTCCTAGTCGTGAATGAGCATTTTCCTAGTCGCAGGCTTGCAGTAGTACGACTAATATTGGTACTACCACAAGTTCGCACAATTTGCAAAGACTGACCTGCATGGGCCACCACAAAAACTTGTCACGACCCGCACCCGCTTTTCGGATACGAGACGTGTCCAAGCCAGCCTACGCCGCAGAGTCGGCGGTAGAACGCTGTCAAGCCCGCAAGAAAATAAATGCTCAAAAATAAACATTTGCTGCTTATTCACATTTCTAATTTATTACAACATTTACAACATTTATATTTAAAGGAAAAATAAAGTTTTACAATTAAAGAAATTGATACAAATGCTTTCTATTCTAGGTTGTCCTCAGCATACCCAAGTCTTTCCAATGCTAACAGTGATCGCGGCTAAACCTGAAAAATGTTGGTTTCCAGTCAGAAATGGAACAAGTACACAAACCGACGACAATGCGAAAACATAATAGAATTAACAAGACATGAAAATAGCATATGGAATATGAAAGCTAGTAAGAAAACTGATGACATGGCACAGTAAAAAAGTAAAAGGAAAAATAAAAGACATCTACCTATGTGGTGTGAAATACCTTTAATACGTGAACGGCTGGGCTAATACGGCACATCATACGATGGCTATCGTTCAGTAATGGTACGGCTAACTCATACGTGAGTGTGTATGACTTAGCTATCGTTCAGTAATGTAATTGGGTTTGTTCACGTATTTACTTAGTATTTCCCCTCCCGACTACTCCGTGTGACGAGCGTGTCAACAAGCAGCAAGATATATGTATAGATATGAAATAAAAAGATTACTATGAATCGAAAAGCAATCAGAAAGTGCACTTGCCTGAGGTCCTTGCACAAACCGTAGTCACAAGCCGAGGGTGAAGGAAAGTCGATCTAGAAGCTGTCAACCTATAACATACATCGCACCACGAACAGTGCACGAAAACCACAAATTAATTCTAATGTTCTAGTTCTAAATAGTGGCTAGTTGGGTTACTAATTTAATAATAATTAATTCTATAATAATTCACTTAAAAACTTAATTTAACCAAATAATAATCTGAATATAATCTAAACATACAAGTTTGGCCATCAAAAGTCATGTTTCTTAATTTTGGAAACTATGGCACGTAAATCGAGACGTACCGTTAACTTTTGGTCAAATCACGCTTTGGTCAAAAGATATTGCCGTTATGGCTAATCGTAACCAAAACGGGGATCAACCGATCAGTTCTGAGTTCAACAGAATAAATAAAATATTAAAATAATGAAATAATTTTTGGATAAAATATATGTCGTAGGGCTCTGTGTTAGTTTTCCGAAACTTTAAACGGTTCATGATTTCGATTTCTGGTTCTCCCGGAATCTCGAAAACACCGAAACGTGTCAAGTTTCAGACAACCGACACTCTACGAATTTTTCAGAAATTTAGGTTCAGAAATTACGAAAATAAATTTGATATTCCGAAACTATACCTCAATATTCTTCCAAAAAAAAGGCGCGCGAAAAGCACGTCGGAGTTGGCGGAAATCGCTTCGGGAAGTCGAGATCTCTACTAGAACTCTCTCTCAAAAAGGCGGCTGAAATTTTACTAGGGTTTCGAATATAATACTATATATATATAGGAGAGAGAGAGGCGGTTCAGCTGGGCGTCGACAGGTGGGCCCCCCGTGGGTAAATTTCTGGGTTATTAATTATTTAATTCCGAAAATCATTTAAAATCATTTTAAGTCCGAATAAATCAAAATAAATTACAGAAAATCCAGAAAAATTCTAGAAAATATTTCTAAGTGTCTAGAATATAAATAAAATATTTTTAACACAAAATATCATCATGTGACCTCACAGTAAATTCCCAAAGCCTATAAAATATAAATTCTATAGGTTTTAATTATATAAAAATTTCCAAAAATTCTAAAAAAATCCAGGAAAATTCTAAAATATTCTATAAAATATTTTTAGTCATTTAGAGCCCAACTAAAAATATTGCATCCCGAAATACCCCCGTATGACCTTACAGTAAATCCTAAAAGTCCTCAAAAATAATAAAACCTTAAATATTAAATACCTACAAATATCCAAAATTGTAGAAAAATATAAAATAGCTAAATAATACATATATAAGCTATCTAGAGGTCATATGACCTTAATATGGTCATAGCCCACCGACAAGCTTTGACATGACTCACAATGGCCATAAAATTAATCATAATCAAATAAAATTAAAAAATTAAAAAAAATTAGAAAGTGGACTTACAGCCGGAGCAAGTTACGGAGCCAGATTACTTAGCTGACGTCATCACAGGTCATATTTATTTGCATACTTTTCTAGCTCTATGCTTGTTTGATTCTGGTGCATCTCATAGCTTCCTATTATTAGAGTTTATGCATAAACACCATCTAGTAGCTACACCTACTGCGGAGATTAGTAGAGTGATGACGGAAGGAGGACCAGTGCCTATTAGAGCTATCTATAGATGTTCTATTTTTATAGCCGGGAGAAAATTCAGGGGACGATTCTTTGTGATGCCACTCCCCGGTTATGATATCATATTGGGGATGGACTGGCTTAGCTATGCCCATGCATCTATAGATTGTCATGAGGGTAGTATTTTATTCAGTTCCCCAGGCACAGCACCATTCAGTGTCAGGAGGACAGGGCCGGAGATCAGCCTAGAGCCGAACTGTTGTGCGATAGTTGGGGACGTAGCACCGCCACACCCTATCATTAGGGAGTTTATGGATGTATTCCCAGAGGATCTTCCAGGACTTCCGCCCGACAGAGATGTGGAGTTCACTACAGATTTAGTGCCGGGTTCATCACCAGTATCCCGGACTTGCTATAGAGTGAATCCCAAGGAGGCCGTAGAGATGAAAGAGCAGATTGATGACCTGTTGAAAAAAGGTTTCATTCAATCTAGTGCTTCTCCATGGGGAGCGCCAGTGCTCTTTGTGCCTAAGAAGGATGGTACAGTCCGGTTGTGTATTGACTACATGGTCTTGAATGCCATCACCATCAAGAACAAATATCCTCTGCCCAGGATAGATAATTTGTTCGACCAGTTGAGTGGGGCGAAGGTGTTTTCCAGGATAGACTTGAGATCCGGGTACCACCAGGTGAAGGTTGGGGCAGCAGACATCCAGAAGACGGCGTTCAACACGAAGTACGGGCAGTACGAGTTTCTGGTGATGCCATTTGGTCTCACAAATACGTCAGCTGTCTTTATGAATTTGATGAATAAGACATTTCACCAGTATCTGGATAAGTTTATCGTAGTATTTATCGACGACATCCTGATATACTCGAAGATGCCGGAGGAGCATGCAGAGCACTTACGGATAGTTTTGGAGATTTTGAGACAGGAGAGATTGTTTGCCAAATTGCCGAAGTACGAGTTCTTTTTAGACCAAGTAGAGTTTCTCGGCCATGTAGTTACTGAAGAGGGAATCTCGGTGGATCCCAGGAAGATTGCTGCAGTTGAGACATGGAAGGCTCCGACGTCAGTTTCAGAGATCAGGAGCTTTCTGGGTTTAGTAGGCTATTATAGAAAGTTCGTCCAGGACTTTGCTAGGATAGCTAAACCTATGACGAAGCTGACGCGGAAGGACGCAGAGTACATTTGGTCAGAGGACTGCCAGACAGCATTTGAGAAGCTGAAGAGGAGGCTGACGACCGCTCCAGTTCTGACTTTACCTTCAGATTCTGGAAGTTTCATCATATACAGCGATGCTTCTGGGAAGGGGCTAGGATGTGTCCTACAGCAGCATGGGAAAGTGATTGCTTATGCATCTAGGTAATTGCGGACTCATGAGCAGAATTATCCTACCCATGACCTAGAGTTAGCTGCGGTAATCTTTGCACTCAAGTTATGGAAACATTACTTATACGGAGAGCATGTGGAAATCTTTACTGACCACAAAAGCTTGAAGTATGTGTTCACGCAGAAAAGAGCTGAATATGAGGCAAAGACGATGGTTTGAGTTGATGAAAGACTTCGACATCGATTTACAGTATCACCCCGGGAAGGCAAATATGGTGGCGGATGTGCTGAGCAGGCATCCGATGGCATGGTACCTGATGATTGATCAGCATTTGCGAAAAGATCTGAAGAAGCTCGGTATTGAGTTAGTTCGGCCAGGATCAGTGATACAGATGATGGCGCTTGACATTCAGTCAGGTTTGATAGAGCAGATCAGGGAGGCACAGTCTACAGATGAGAGCCTTCACAGACTTTGAGCCCAGGCTTTAGCTGGATTGCTGGATGACTTCACTATAGCAGAGGATGGATCCTTGAGGCATGGCAGCCGACTGTACGTGCCGAAGGGAGAGCTGGTAGAGGCAGTCTTACAGGAGACGCACCGATCGAGATATTCTATTCACCCTGGTGCTAATAAGATGTACTATGACTTACGGGAATACTTTGGTGGCACGGAATGAAGAGGGATGTATCACGTTTTATTTCGAGATGCCTAGTTTGCCAGCAGGTCAAGGCGGAGCGCCAGAGGCCAGCTGGTTTGTTGCAGCCGTTACCCATTTCCGAGTGGAAGTGGGAACATATTACGATGGACTTCATCTCAGGGCTTCCTCGTTCCCAAGGAGGGAAGGATGCCATTTGGGTCATCGTGGACAGGCTGACGAAGTGTGCACACTTCATACCCTTCAAGGTGGGGCTTTCTACCGAGAAGTTGGCAGAGCTATACATACAGCAGATAGTTCGCCTACACGGAGTGCCAGTGAGCATCGTATCGGACAGAGACAGCAGATTCACGTCCCACTACTGGAGGAGCTTGCAGGAGGAGTTGGGCAGTAGGCTCAAGTTCAGTACGGCGTACCACCCGCAGACAGATGGGCAGTCCGAGAGGACGATACAGACGCTGGAGGATATACTGAGGACCTGCGTACTGGACTTCGGAGGATCTTGGGAGAGCCATCTGCACTTGGTAGAGTTTTCATACAACAACAGCTACCAAGCCAGTATCGGTATGTCTTCTTTTGAGGTACTTTATGGACGACGATGCCGTACACCGCTCTTTTGGGATGATATTGGAGACAGAGTTATGCTTGGGCCAGAGATGATCACGGATACAGCAAAAAAGGTCGGGATGATCAGAGACAGGCTCAGAGTAGCCCAGGACAGGCAGAAACACTGGGCTGATGCTAGTCGCAGACCGATGGAGTTCGTAGACGGTGATATGGTGCTAGTGAAGATATCACCTACTAGAGGGACGATCCGGTTCAGACGAGGAGGAAAGCTGAGCCCCAGATACATCGGGCCATTCGAGATACTTGGCAGGATTGGAGAGGTATCTTACAGGGTTGCACTTCCACCCAACCTAGCAGGAGTTCACGATGTGTTTCACGTATCTCAGCTGAGGAGATACGTTTCAGACCCCAGTCATGTGCTAGATCATTCAGAGTTGGAGGTCGGACCGAGCCTTACAGTTTCTGAGCAGCCAGTGGAGATATTAGACAGGAGAGAGAAGAGGCTAAGGAACAAGGTTATACCCTTAGTACGAGTAGCTTGGAGCCGTCACTCTGCGGGTGAATCTACTTGGGAGAGGGAGTCGGACATGAGGGAGAGATACCCTTACTTGTTCAATCCAACCGCTGCGAGGGAACCACTCGTTCCCAGCTTGATACCTTAGAGGTTAGTTTCGATCATAGCCTTAGTCATTTGTTGTATTGCTTCTATGTTAGAAATTGTAGGGTCTTCAATCCTTGTGAATTTCGAGAACGAAATTTTTTAAGGAGGGAAGACATATGAGCCCCTATTTTTCAAAAATTTATTAATTAGTGTTAATTAATTTTTAATGTCATTTAGCCTTAAATTAGGTTATTAGAATTTTTAGGAATTTTCTAGAATTTTTAAATGATTTTAAAGATTTTTAAAGCTTAAAAATTAATTACAATTTTCTAAAATGTTTTAATTGACTTTTGCAATTAATTAGATTATTTAAATATCGGTTTGCAATTTTCAATTGTTATGTGCAAATTTATTTGCACATAAACAGTGTGGGATGGGTTATGCAAATTTGCTTTTGCATTTAGCTATTGGTAGGGACCTATTTGTAATAACCTAAACTTAGGAGGTTTTTCTGTAATTCTAAACCTACCCACCCCCGACGACCAGGCTGCCCCCCGACTGCCCGACGACCGCCGACTCGACTGCCCCCGCCATTTCGGCCAGCTCGACGTCCCCCCGACCGACGACCCCCTATAAAGACCCCTCACTCCCCTCAGCTCGACCACCACCACGACAACCCCCAGCCACCGCAACTCTTCTTCTCCGACCAAAAACCCTAAGCCCTAAACCCTAACTCCGGCCATCTACCCAAATCTACCCCTACGATGACCGTCACCGCCCCCAAACCCCCATCGACTGACTCGCCACGCTGAGACGAGATGATCGCCGCCCAGCGCCCTCACCGACGCCCTAGTCGCCGTCACCGCCTTCGAAACCCCCTGTGAAGCTGAACACGTAAGTGGCAGTGTCATATTTGTGTCTACGTGTCTCGAATCGACATATGTCGTTCGCCAGGACACGACGAACCCAACGCTGTGCTCGGACACGCGTTTCATGACTCGTAGTGTCGTGCATAGCAGGACAAGTAGATCTGTGTCCCAAACAGTCAGGACACAGAGTGATTTTGGGTTTTTATAATAACTTAATCCTAAATAAATAAAACAGAACCCTAACCCTACACAACGAACGGGCTGACCCC
>JANAVB010031423.1:0-22500 GCA_029216955.1 Iris pallida
CTACAAAGCTATAAATTGAGGGATCATTTCCTTCTTACAGACACACACACACAGAGACGAATATACATCTACAGACAGAGACGTCGCACCACCACAGAGGCAGATACAGACACTCAACGTCTTTCTCCTCTTCGCAAGCTCCAACATTCAGAGCAACCCAGACCTTCAGAGAACCGATAACCGTCGTCAGATCGTCAACGGAGTCAACGCATTACCACTCACTCCATCGGCACAAGGGACCCAGATAAACAAAAGTGTACTCCTATGACTACATCTAAGTCCTACATTGTAACACTGTTCTGTTTGTATTAAAATTTGTAATCAAAGGATTTTAATGGCAAACAGTAGTTATAAATATATGTATTTGGATACCCTATTTTGAGATAATGTAATGAAGATGGTGATATAACATTTCGATGTTTTCTTGTGAATATAGTTCAAAGTTGTTGTTTTAAAATTGAATTAAGAAGTTTTTGGAAAGTAATATATAATGTGCAGTATTAAGCGTTATAAATGTGACGAGTTCAGTAATATTGAGTGTTATAAATGTTCTCCATTGAGCTTATACAGATTATCTAATCATAACGCTTTCAAAATGTCCTGAATTGTGCACTATATATTAACTATTCATAACGCTTTTATATAAACTATTCATGATGGTTTTTTTATAACGCTTTTAAAAAATATTTATAACACCCGTTTTCATAACGGTTGCTTTGAAAAAAAAAGCGTCATGTTTCGTCATTAATGACGCTTTTTAGCCGTCATTAAAAGAATTTTTTGTTGTAGTGAATAAGTTTAAAAAGTCATCTCCAAAGCAAAAAAAGTATTGAGAAGACAATACAAAGTAATTTTTTACAACTTCCAAGACAACTTTTACTCTTCTAATGAAATTATATCACTGTTTATTATTAAATTGTGTAGGATAACGCATGTAGCAGCATTTAATGCTACGGGATCTGTTGTGTAATTATTTCTAATGATATTGTATTAAGTGAACACAACCTGTGAGAGAGAACCCGAGAGAGAGAGAGAGTGTGTGGGAGATGGGATAAAGAGAAAGGATCGAGCTCGACTAGATTTTAAACTTAAAATTTAATTTTTGATTTTCATTACTAATAAAGTTCGCACGTATGAGTTTAGACGAACACTAACCGAGCCCGAGCAACGTGATATCAGCTAGGTTTCTAATATCGTGGCATTCCTGTTAATTTAAAATTTACAATATTATTGAAACTAATATTAATACTAAAATTTAAAATAGTTTTTGATTTAACATTCACTTCAAACTAGTTAATAGTTAAAATTATATTCTTTTTTATTTAAAATGTAATTGGAACTACAATTAATATTAACATTCGCTTGTCCCGTAGTTTAAGTCGTATTTTACTGCTTCTTGCTTAAGTTTATGCACCCAAAGAACTTGATTGTTCAAGTCGAACGCGTGCACAGCACGTTCCCTCGATGCAAAGCTTGACGTAGCCCTTGCTTGTCATGTCGTTGTACGAACACATTAGAAAAGAGTTTTGTTGGGCTATCGAATTTATAGCAAGAACCGTCCCGTGTCACATGTATGTCAAGCAGTGAAAGGGTGTGAAGGCCACTGGCAATGTCAAGCCATCGCGGACTATAGCTGGGTTAGACGGCGACCCTTTTGCGGCGGGCCGAATCGGTCCCTTGGCGTAGGAATGGATTGGTTGAAGGAGCAATACACAAGAATAGACTACCATATTGGTAGGATTATTTTTTGTATTCCCGGTGAGGCAGAGTTTTTATTTTCCGGTGAGGCAGAGTTTTCACCATCGACTTGATTCCAGGGACGGCACCAGTATCGGAGAGAGTCTACAGGATGGCACCTTCAAAGTTGGAAATCTTATACAAGATGATTGAAGAACTCAGAACCAAGGGATTCATTCGTGCTAGTGGATCGTATTGGGGAGCACCGATGCTTCTTGTGAAGAAGAAGGATGGTACGTCAAGATTATATGTTGATTATCGTACGTTGATGACTTATTTGATCAGCTCAAAAAAGTGGCTGTATTCTCAAATATTGACTTGCAGTCAGGATACCATCAGATCAGAGTTAGAGAGCAAGACATCCCGAAGACCGTATTCAGATCGAGGTATGGACATTAGGAGTTCCTTGTTATGCCATTTGGAGCGACCAATGTGCCAGCCGTATTCATGGACCCCATGAATCATATCTTCATGCCCTATTTGGATCAGTTCGTGATAGTGTTCATAGACAACATCTTAGTCTATAGCAAGAGTGAGGCAGAGCATTAGCAACATCTTCGTGTAGTTCTTTAGATACTCAGGGAACACCAGTTGTACGCGAAGTTCAGTAAGTACGAGTTTTGGCTGGATCGTATCTCGTACTTAGGTCACATCATCACCAGAGGTGGAGTGTAAGTTGTCACGACCCGTTACCCAAATTGTTAGGCCGGGCCGAGCCATGTCCAGCCTACGCTTGGTTAAAGCGTAGTAAGCTGTTCTAGACAATAAACAATAAAGGATCTAAGCTGCTAACAGTTCTAATATCACATTTAATAGGTTCATCACAACACAGCATCTATAAGCGAAAGTAAAATAAGAACAGACTTAATAATACACTTCCAAAGTATCTAACTGGAGACAAAGTCCAGTATCAAATATAAGTCCAAAAAAAGTCTAAGTCTCAAAATACATGAAAGAAAACTAAGCAAGGTTCCCCGCCGGGGCCTCTTCTGGAGCTAAGGCCAGGTCCTCAAATGCAGTACCATAATATGAATCACATAGCATTTCTTTTTCGAAAAGTGAACCTACAACGTTATCCTGTCAGGACGGGAGCAAGTACAACCTCTACAACTAAAGTACTGAATATATAATGAAAGAGATGTACAACAAGAAACATGGTGTGATACGTCTATAAAATAGAAAATACTGGAAAATATGGCTTTATGGTACAACTGGGATCACAGTATCATAGTAACATAGGGAACATGGCATATCATGGTTTAATTGGTTCTTTCTAGAAATGACAACATATAGTTTAAAAGTTTAAAACCGTAGCATGTACGTGAATCGATCAATAGGTGAATAGGATGTACAGCGGTACATATCAAGTTTCTGAAGCGTACATACGTACCCTTAACGGTATCGGTGTATGTCCATACACAAACGCAGGATCAGAACATACGGCAAGGTTGCATATAGAATGTTACCGAGCGCGGTAAATACATACGGAGAAAGGGGTCATGATCACGTACACTACTAACAGTTTCCCCTTAACCCGTTATTTAAACATGTAAGATATACGAGAACAGTAAAACATGTGGGAGATACGAGAATGATATAAACCATGTGAGGGATACTGGGAGCAGTATAAGCATGACAGGTACTGGAAGCAGTATAAAACATGTGAATACTCAGAGCAGTATATAGTATAGTGAAACATGTACTGAGAACCAGTAAGAAATATGTGAAGATATAAGAACTGTCCTAAGCATGGCAGGTACTGAAAGTAATACAACATGTGAAGATTTAACTTGCTACCTCAAAGATCAGTATTTTAACAGGGTTAATACATGTTCTAGCATTAAAAGACAGTAAATGAGTTTGTAGATGTACTTGCCTGGGATCCTGCTGTCAATATGAATCAAGGCTCGAAGTGAAGCCACAGTCCTAAAGATAAGATAATACAATAGCTAATCAGGGTGAAAAGACATACTATAATGTCTAGGTCAACTAGGGCAAACTAAGACAAACTGGGTCAGAGGTTGACTTATAGTTGAATTTGGTCAACTGGTCAACTCCGGTCAATTCCAAGTCCAATGTGGGGTGACACTATATCCAAACTAACTTTCTAGGGTCTTTACACTAGTGTAGGGTGAGGTCCAATACTATAATAACTCAAATCAACACAAAACTTTGCAAGTCGTAACTATTCAATAAATAAATCAAACTGTACACTGTGTTCCAACAATTTTTGAGATAGACAAAAAGCTCAATTTTATATAAAATAAAGTACCAAAATGATCCTTGTTAATTATAGAAATTTATACTAATTTTTTAGAATTTATAAACCTTCATAAATATTTATTAAAAATCAGCAAACATATGTATCATGAAAATGAGTTCTGTTTTTCTATTTTTATAAAATACCAAAAGTACTTATTAAATACTGGAAAAATTATAATAAATTAGCTAAATTAACATAGTATTTAAATACAATTTTTTCCAGATTTTTACAGTAATTAAAATATATATAAAAATTCAAAAACAGCCTAACCGGATTATCCAGCGGATTATCGACGGATTTTTCGATCCGTCACAGCAAGTTTTGTGGTGCAAGTTCGGATTTTCCGACGGATTTCCGCGGATTTCCGCGGATTTTCCGAACCGTCACAGAAAGTTGATTTTTGAACTCAAAACTTGTTTCGGCCATAAAAACTTCGTTTTAAATCGAAATTCAGACTTTCAAAAGTCAAAATTGAATAGAATTGAATTTCCTACAACATGGAAGTATTAGTTTTCACAAATTAAAATATTTGATAGATCAAAACCTCAAAATACTCAAAAATCATATATAGAAACTCAGATCTACGTAATACTGTCGATCAAAACTAAAAGTGCTATATACTAAACATGTTAACAATTTAAAGAAGCAAATTATAGGCCAATAAAACTTTAGTTCCTATGGAAAACAAAAATAATGTATGGTTATGTCACTTTTGAGCAAGATGTACTTGCCTAGGTTAAGCTCCAAGCCTAATCTTCTACTCCACCACCAAGAGGGGTACGAAACCACACTCTAGACCTCAAGGCCAAGCTCTTGGCAAGCTCCAAGGGAAGAGAAAGGAAGAAAAATGAAGAGAGAGTAAAGAGAATGAAAAGAGAGAGGAGAGAGAAAGTGAAATGGTATATATAGAAGGGAGAATTAATCTTAGCCGTCGGATCATGATCCATGCCAAAAATCTAAGTCAATCATGGTCATTCAAACAAAACCAAATATCCATTGAGTAATAGGGTGCATCTACACTATTCACGAAAATATCTTAAACACTATTCACGAAAATATCTAAACACTATTCATGAAAATATCAGAAACCGAAAATATCTAAAGTGTAGAAAACATGTCCGGGCGGTATGCCGTCGGTATACACTGGTATACTGCCGGTATGCCGGCCAAGAAGAAAATCTATAAGTTAGGAAAAATTTAAAGCATTCCGAAAATCAAGAGAATACGAAATACGCTGCAAAATACGTATTTAAATTAATATAAAATATTTATCAAAAATAATTCATTTAGAAAATTTAAAATAGACCCTGAAATTCAGGGGGCTTACATCCTACCCACCTTACAAGAATTTCGTCCTCGAAATTAAAAATCATCCAATAGGTCAAACTATAACATGTAGCTGCTCTGGCTACGATACTCAAACTGCTACCCTTGAAATCATCTCTGCTGTTTTTCTTTACAATCTTTTTGGTTCAGGTTCAACAAGGTCCTTCTATCATAAACTACGTCATATATCCTTTAGAATCTTTCATACTAACATAGAACATTTATGTATACCCTAAACTATAGGTCATTCTCTGGGTATGTTTATAAGCAAACAATGCTCGATCATCAACCACATTTCCAACCTCAATTGTAAATACTTGATTTCCTTATCGTATCCTAAGTATCCATATTCTATCAATCCACAGGCCCTTAGCATCATTTGTCGTCAATCCTTTTCTACAGCTTCTCTTTGAAATTATACGTTCAATTCTTATCCTTGGCGTAGAGCCTTCTTCTTTTACTCAACAAGTCCTCCAAATATAAATCCTCGATTTCAAAACTTCCAATTTATTAATTACCAAAGTACATATGTCTTCGCCCTTTTTTCTTATCTTTTTAACTGATATCTTTTCGATCTCGTACACAATATCATATCTCATTCTAACTTATTCTATATCATTTCACATATCGATATACCCTCTAATCACATGTAATTAGCTATAGATAACCAATAATCACTTGGTCATCAAAGTTATTTAATGTTCAATCCTCAAATTCTAAGCACAAGATTTTAAATCCTCAATCCATAGTCATAACAATATAATATTTCATTATTCCATCTTAGATACCCTATCATCAAGTCATACTATCAATACAATCGTTCTTAATGGTTTCCAAGTCTACTATAGTCAGTCACCCATACTTGTCCCATAAGCTTAATCTAATCAATCCCTAGGAAAAGTATTTATCACAATCACACAATACATTTATAGTTATACTGCAGAATCAGTTAACAAGGTTTGGCTATTTCGGTCGTCTATCAAATAGAAGGTAACAAGGCCTAAGACTGGGTCAAGCAATCCATAACAGTGTCCAAACAAGTTAAAGGGTCAAGCAAGACAGAAAAGTTTATTGGAATATCTCCAAGAATGGTACAAAGACAACGAGATGCATAACGAGAAGAATTATCCAAGAGGTTAACGAAGAAGAGTTTAGTCAAGTCATAAGAAAGATGGAACACAAAAATAATTATGTCCAAAAAGATAACATGAAAGCAATCATGTTGGAGAGTCCTAGAGAACCTATAATCCTAGTTGTAGATGTAGATAGGACAGAGTTAATCAAGACGGGGAAGAATGATAATAAGAATTTATTCTTGCTCATTCGGTCATAACAAAGTGAACCAAGTTAAGATATGATCTGATAACCATACACGTCTTCCTGAAATCATGTTGCCAAAATTTTCGCCACACCAGTAAGCTTATATACAATAAACGATAGAGTCATAACTAAGGTATACACCCTATAATCATGTTATCGAGAATTCTCGTCACGCCAACCGGTATGGCTGCGAGAAAATCTAAATTCCATAACTAAGATAAGTATACCCAAAATCAGGCCCTATGTTTTTGTCATACCAGCTAATATGGCTGCGATAAATTCTAAACTCCATAAATAAAGTAGACATTTACCTTATCAGGATATATCATAATTCAATCCACAAAATTTATCACGATGCAAGATCAAAGTCAACAACGAAAATCAGAAATTAAATTCAACAACGAATTTAAGGAAGGGCAAATGGAAATAAGTGGAAACAGATTTCTAGGTAAGGTTTAGAGTGAGATCCTCAGGGGTCATCCCAAGGGTACTATCCTGATCAAAATTGTAACCCACTGAATTTCAAGCAAAAGACTAAATACAGTTAACGGTCCTATGCTGTGATGAGTTCTCATATGTTGCAATCCTAGATATCCTCTAGGTGTTCTAAATATTTACTCCTAGTGTTATCAAGTTGTCCTAAGATCCTAATTGCAGGCATGCTTGGTACAATAACGTAACCAAACAACTTAAGTCTGGACCTGTATGGACCGCCACTAAAAGCATGTCACTTTTGAGCAAGATATACTTGCCTAGGTTAAGCTCCAAGCTAATCTTCTACTCCACCACCAAGAGGGGTACGAAACCACACTCTAGACCTCAAGGCCAAGCTCTTGGCAAGCTCCAAGGGAAGAGAAAGGAAGAAAAATGAAGAGAGAGTGAAGAGAATGAAAAGAGAGAGGAGAGAGAAAGTGAAATGGTATATATAGAAGGGGGAATTAATCTTAGCCGTCGGATCATGATCCATGCCAAAAATCTAAGTCAATCATGGCCATTCAAACAAAACCAAATATCCATTGGGTAATAGGGTGCATCTACACTATTCACGAAAATATCTTAAACACTATTTACGAAAATATCTAAATACTATTCATGAAAATATCAGAAACCGAAAATATCTAAAGTGTAGAAAATATGTCCGGGCGGTATGCCGTCGGTATACATCGGTATACTGCCGGTATGCCGGCCAAGAAGAAAATCTATAAGTTAGGAAAAATTTAAAGCATTCCGAAAACCAAGAGAATACGAAATACGCTGTAAAATACGTATTTAAATTAATATAAAATACTTATCAAAAATAATTCATTTAGAAAATTTAAAATAGACCCTGAAATTTAGGGGGCTTACATAAGTGGACCCCCAGAAGATAGTGGCCATATAGACATGGCCAGTACCTAGCACCAGCGCAGAAGTTCGGAGTTTCCTTTGATTCTACACTATTATGACAAGCATTCATTTACTTCACATATTGATTTTGAAGTAGAGGGACGAGACGAAGGAGGTCAGCCACTCGCCTTAGACTTGCTTCAATCGAGCGACTGGTTGGCTGCGCTGACGTCGCCTACACGATCACCTGCAACCGCATAAGCAACTGATTAGAACGCTGTGTAATTCAAGGAATTTTGTTATGAATGCGAAGCTCGAACATGCAAGTCATGAAAATCCATTGAAAACATTCACAAAAAATGCATTCACGAAAACCAAAGCCAAATCCAAATCAAGTACGACATGAATATCAGAGCAATGGGAGGTCTCTCCCGACTTAGCTGCAGAGCCAATACTTGAGGCGCAATCCGCTGAATACGGGACTTGGTTCTAAAGAAGCCATTCCATAACGTGGAATGGATCTTAATTCAACCATTCTCGTTCGATCGACTCGGCCGATTCCGACCTATCGGTCTCGACCGAATCGGTAGCGACATTGTTCTTTTCTTGCGCACCCCGTGGACGAAAACGGGGGACGATGTAGGGACGGGGCACTACAACAATCTCAAAGCTCGTCATACGTGGGTGCTTCGATCTATCATATGCAACTGCAAGGGTCTTCGCGTGCTCGACGTACGTGGGTGCTTCAACGTGCACTTCGACGACGATCTCAGTAAAATTTGTGATTTAATACAGACGTTTAAACGACCCTTTGATGATGTAATTCCAGGGGAACCTGGATACGAGATGTATAGTGATTTGGATATCATCAATCATTTCTGGGGTGAATGGTTCTTCTGAAATTAGCATGAATGCATGCATACATTTCTTTCTATTTTTCACTAGTCTACATATACGTACTTTTTCGTATTTTAATTAGAATATTATAAAGTCAGTAGAATAGATATAAAAACGTATGGAATATTATAAAATCAGTAGAATAGATATAAAAATGTATAGAATATTATAAATTCACCACCAAGTTTTCTTATTATATAGTAGAATAGATATAAAAACGTATAATATAAATTTTATCCAATTATAATTAAATACGCTTCTACCTCATTTGGTTAAGGTGCAAGGTGCAAGGTATTTTTTTTTTAGTTCGATTCTCCATTTTGACAAAATTTTACTTTTGTCAACAATTTTTTACATGATTAATTTTTTTAAAATAAATTGGACTGTGATATAATGACGCCTAAGACAGCTCACTTCTGAGCTGTTTTGAAACCTCATTATATAGTGGAAGATATGATATCAGTATCTTAACATTAATACAACATATCAGTGTAATCATATCCAAGAGATTTCGACATTTTCTAACACAAATTTTACCTTCTTCAAGATGAATTATGGCGGTGCAAATTCTACTCATATTAGTGGTATCAGTGCCATTCACCATAATTAATGGTGATCGATACGAAAACATTAGTTTCTTTTTCACAACCCTTTAAAATCTATTTATACAGCCAAACAGCCAAACTATTCATCTTCACCAGCCTTCAAAACCAATTTATATAGATTAAAAAAAAACTAAACAGCCAAACTATTTAAAATTCACAACCCTACAGAACAGTCTCAAATGTATCATTCTCCGTCCTAAATGTACCATTCTCCGTTCTAAATGTACCATTCTCCATCCTACATGTACCATTTTCCGTGTTAGAGGAACGAAGAATGGCCATTGCCCGTCCTAAATTGTTCCATACTAAGTTAAAAGCATATAATAGCACCCAAAAAATATTAACAATAGAAAAATTTTACAGAACCCACACACAAGACTCGAACCTTGGCCTTCCATGTAAAAGCCAAACAACACAACCAACTAAGCTTGGAATAAGAAGAGTCACTGGAGGTCATTGAATATCCCCAACTTCCAATATGGAATAAGAAATTGAATATCCCCAACTTCCAATAAGGAATAAGAAGAGTCGGTTAGGAACGTGTATATATATACATAGGGGTCCCCATTCATTTGAGTAGGTTGTACATTTAACATGGCTCCAAAAAGATCATCTGGTTGGGAACCATAGCCAGAGTCTTCTTCCAGTCGTCGTCGAGCCTCTCCGTATGGAGCACCCTCTATGCCGCCTCTGGCCCATGACTGGCTGGCAGAGGCTGCAGACATCCTGACCTCCTGCGGATTGTCAATGGAGGTCATCGCTCGACCTCTTCATTCGGCGCCCAACTTTGACCTGTTGCCGATCACTCCGGAGGAACGGGCTTCTCTGGAGAAGAGGGAAGGGTTGCGCTGCCTGTGCCATAGGGCGGGTGTGCGCACCCTGCAGGACTTTGCGAAGATTCTTCGCTAGGCTAGTGAGGGGTAGACCCCTTATTTTTCTATTTTTTTTAGTTTTTTACAGTTTTTTTCCTCCTCTTGTATCCTTCGCCGGAGAATGTTTCGGCGACGAAGCTAGGATTTAATGCAACATAATATTTTGTTAACTCAATTTGGTTTCGGCTACAAGCAACTAACTATTTTATCTATTTTTTAATTAACAAATCTTGTTACGTCAAATCCATATATCAGCGACGATATCCCCATCAATGACTTGTTACGTCATAGAATTGATTATGCTGCCAGCGTCAATCTTGCCGTTAAATTCATCTTAAATATGATTACAAAGTAAACTAGAGGACAACTTTGAGGGTTTCAATTTTACTCTTTTCAAGTACATAGTCTTCTTACCAAGTCGTCAAACGTGAAATATTCGAGATAGCAAAAATACGAGTATAGAACGGCTCAATGCAAAAAAAAATACGTTTAAAAATTTAATCAAATATTCAAAAAATGGAAATGTTGAGATTAGAAACTTCACATTCTTAAATATGTTATCAAAAACACATTAGAATGTTCATTCTCCGTTTTAATTTAAACGGAGAATGGTGTTCTCCGTGTCATTTGAAACGGAGAATGCTATTCTCCGTGTTGAATTACACGGAGAATGCCGTTCCCAGTATTAAAACGATTGAGAATGTTATTCTCCGTTTAATTTGAAACGGAGAATGACATTCTCCTTGTTAAATTACAATGGTCCAGATTTAGGATGTATCGATAAATCTATTTTTTATGCCAAATTTTTCAATAATTTATACGGAACACGAGGATATATACTAGTAATAATAGTAATAAATTTAATTTTGAAAAGTAGTTTTTAAAATTAGGGTCTCAAAATCCTAAAGGTTTATGTAGTCATTTCACATGGATATATACTAGTAATAATAGTAATAAATATAATTTTGGAAAGTAGTTTTTAAAATTTAATAGTAATAAATTCGACCATCTTATACTAGTAATAATAGTAATAAATTTAATTTAAGACTCAAAACTATTCTAATTTCGAAAATTCCTGCTGAACTGAAGGGGGGATAGCAGCTCAAACCGAACGATGACGTGTCCCCCCAATTAGCTACACCCCCAAACCCCCTGCTAATGTGGGGCCGCCTGCCCCCACCCGTCCATTGAAAGGGGGACACGTCAGCTCGGTTTGAGCTGCGGTTCCCCTCTCGGTTTGTAGAGCAGAGCTTTTCTAATTTTTTCCACTTCCCAAGGTCATATAAAGATGGTCAAATTTTTCCTCTTCTTCTCTCAAACCCTCTTCGTTCTCCCAAACCCTCTCCCAAACCCTCTTCTTATCAAAATGCTACCGAAGAAACAACGACCGTCTCCGAAGGGGAAAAATTCACAAAGGGATACGATACAGGCCCAAAGGGCAGAACTTGCAAGGGCGGCGAAAGCCAAGATTATAGTCGCTAGGGCAGAGGCCGAAAGGGCAGAGGCGGAAGCAGCGGCGGCAGCAGCGACGATGAAAGCGGAGGCGGCAGGTAAGCCACCTGCAAAAAAGGCTAAAAAAAACTCATTGCTCGACAAAGACCGAAAAATCTATCTTCGATACAGAGTCATCGGAAGACTCAACTTATGAAGATCGAAGGCGTACTCAAGCGAAAGCTAAGATGGCAACGGATACAGAATCATCAGCGTACTCTGAGGATTTTGAATCCTCATCAGAAGAGGAAAATAAAGAGGAAGAGCAATCATCAAATAAGTCCCAGGATGGAAAGGAGGTAAAAAATTTTAAAGACTCTAAATCTAAGAAGATTTACAATAAATATTTCAAGAAAAAGGCTGTTATGCCTGAAAGATTAATTAAGATGGATGATGTCGAAGACGAAACTTTCCTGGATATATTAAAATTCTATTAATTGGAGAAACTGAACAAATCCTGTCTTGAGAAAATCTCCCAAACAATAGTAAGAGAATTTTACTCAAATCTTCCAGCTAAAATTAAAGAAAAAGAAGAGGATCAACAACTGGTGTTTCTGAGAGAAAAACTGATTAGGGTAAATGTTGTTGTCATCAACGAATTTTATGGATTTGATCCAGTTCCTGAGTTTGATATGAAAGATATTGATATGTTTCCATGAGGGATGCAATTCATGAGATTACAGGTGTATCAGTGGGTGCCAAGACCCCTCAAAATGTATACAAAGATCAATTAAAAACTTTGTATAAATTGTTGCATGCCTACGTATCTCAAACACTCAACCCTACTGGACATGAGTTTTCCATCCATCCCGAGAGAGTAAAATTTCTTTATTATGTGGGGAAGAAAAAAAGGATGGATATAGGTTCTTACATGTTCAGTAGAATGATGCATCTCGTGGGAAAACCAACTGCAAGGACAGCTCTCCCTTTCGGAGGATTTGTATGCTTGATGGCTAGTAAACATTCTGTCCCAAGCTTAGCAGGGGATGTTTATATTAAAAACAAAGGCCCCATGAGAAAACTAACCTTCACTCGAATGTTTGGAAAACGGACAGCAGCAGCAAGCAAACCATCAACATCTGGAAAACCATCAACTTATGGAATCAAAAACACTAAGGACAGGGTTGATGATCTATACAATTTTGTTGCTGCAAACTTTGAGAATGTCTTCAAAGAGATGAAGACTATATCCGACAACCAGAAATTGATTCTGGATAAGATTAACCAGATAGAGGTTGAACACTACTAAAATACCCCATATTAGCGACGTTAGAATACGTCACTAAATGAGGAAAATCCGTCGCTAAACATAAACTGCGACGGATTTAGCGACGAAAATTTGACGTCGCGTAATGGCTTGTCGCAGATGACTAATTCGTCGCAGTTCGTCGCTATTTGTGACGTAAGCTAACTTGTCGCTAGACGTCGCAAAATTAGCGACGTCTAGCGACTATAGAGTATGTCGCCAGATTGGCGACGTAGGGCGACAACTTAGCGACGCATTGAACTTTAGATATGATGACATGGCATGTCAGCCACGTCAGCACGTTAGCGACGTCTAGCGACAAAGTTATCACGTCGCAAGTTAGCGACGTATAGCGACGTTCACTCTCCGTCGCTAGACATCGCAGAACGTCGCTATACGTCGCAGACTGTATAAAAAAAATTATAAAAAAAATAATTGCTATTTTTGTTATGCTGTGTGTCTGTGTTTACAGTGTGTGTGAAGTGCAGTGTTCGAACCATCGACAGTTTCGCTTACTGTTCTATATTTTATCTTGGATAGAAAGAGCAACAGTTCAGGGTGCACTTCTCAGAGCTTCCTCTTCACGTCCTTCACCTTCTCGGGATCCTTTACGACGTCCCGAGAAAGTGAAGGCCGTGAAAATAAAGCTCTCAGAAGTACACCCTGAACTGTTGCTCTTTCTATCCAAGATAAACATACAACAGTAATCGAAACTGTCGATGGTTCCGAACACTGTATTTCACATTCACTGTAAACACAGACACACATCATCACAAAAATACACATTATATTTTTTAAAAATTTGGGCAGCACCTCCTTTGTATATCAGATCATCGCTTATAACCCAGCGTAGGTATATTCGTCATCCCCATCGCAGATAAATGGCAAAACAAGTCTACAACCAATAAAAGTTTACAATCAATAAAAGTCTACAAACAATAAAAGTCTAACAAGCAATACAACCAATAAAAGACGATGGAGCAATATCATCACCCAATACAACTAATAAAAGTCTCGCAAGCAGAGAAAGAAGTATCTCAACCAATACAAGTCAACCACAAATAAGAGTCTCACAAACAGAGAAACAAGTGTATCAACAACAAATAATAAAAAAGACATCACAAAGGACCCCGGCTGCGCATCTGGGATAAAATGATATCGTACTGCTCCTGTGTGAGCTGTGCAACGTCCGGAGGCAATGAAACGTCTGGAGTCGGCGCCATCGATGGACCGGGAGGACGCTGCTCTATCTCTCACAGTCGCTCAGCATGCACAGCCAGGGCACTCACCATCCTCCGACTACTATCCTCAAGCGAAGTCTGTACCTGATTGAGTGTGGCAGACATGGCGATCTGCGTCCCCTCCAGCTCGACCTATCTACGCTCTGTGCGCTGCGTAGACTCGGTGAGCATGTGCAAGTTAGCAGCTGTAGCCTGCTGCAGACTCATCATCTCCTGCATACTGTGCTCGATTGCATCAAATCGTCCGGTGATCGTCGGATCGTCGCTCTGCCCCAGCTGCCTCAGAAATCTGCTGCTGCAACTCGCGACGCAGCTCCTGGAGCTGACGAGCAATATCATGCGCCTGTGATGACGCCTGTGAAGCTGGAGACTGCGCACTGACAGAGGGGGCCCGGGATGACTCTGAAGCCAAATAGGCGCCGTAGGATCCCGTACCGTAGTATGTACCCTTCTGAAGACCACCAACGGCGGTCATCCAGAGGTCGTCCGGCGATGGAGCTGTAGGCGGCTGGAAGAAAGTACCAGGCCCTCCCTCTGCTGGCGCACTAGCAGCAGCAGCAGCAGCAGCAGCAGCAGCCGCCTCCTCTTGTAGCCGAAGAAACTTGGCCTAGAATAATGTTTGCTAACGTCTAAGTGTTTGCTAAAGTCTATATTGATATCTATTTTCCTGTTTTCTAAGTTATAGTAAATTAATATAAAGGATAGAACGTACATATGCCTGCGTCGCCCTCTCGTCAATGAACTCCCCAGCCCTCCGATGGGTGACCAGGAAGACGGTCACCATGTTGGGGTCCTCACCCTTTTTTACCTGTTAAAATATATATTTATCTATTATTAGTATTAAATATTCTTTCCAACTATATATAAAATGATGTCCGTCATAGGAAACGTACCAGACGACGAAAATGCTCCGTCATAGGAATGGAGCCACCACACCACTTACCGGCGCTCGACCGCGCCATCTTGGCCTTCTCAGACCGCTCCCGGTACCCGTCCTCGTCGAATCTAGCCTTCATCGCAGTCCACTGCTCTGGCGTGATCCAACCTTGGATCGGCTTTCCGGCACGGTCACATATATATCTATATATAACCACATATATATAACATGTAGGTATATATATATAGGTGACATGTGTGTGTGTGTCTGTGTGTGTCTGTGTGTGTGTGTCTGTGTGTGTGTGTCCGTGTGTGTGTGTCCAACTAAAGGCTAATAAGTAGGCTAACTAATGGCTAAAAGATAGGCTAAAAGGATGGGCTAATAAGTAGGCTAACTAATGTCAAGTGGGGGGCACACTGCTGCAAATTTCAGCAGCATATAGCTGCTGTCCCCCCCCCCCAAAACTGCTGAAAACAGCAGCCCAGGCTGCTGGTTGCTGTCCAAAACCCCCTCCCCATAAGCACACTTCTATCCTCCTTCAATCTCCATCATTTCCTCATCCTTTCATTGATTTCCATCCTACTTCCCACACAACAACAACAACAACAACAACAAGAACAACAACTACACAACAATCAAAACCTCTCAACATTTCCACAACCATAACCCCAAATAAATATACAACCACACACAAATATATATATAAATATATATATACATGTAAAGAGATACAACATATAAATAACACATGAATAATAATATGAAAAAGAGCACAAGAAGAATATGATAAAATCTGTGTCAGTGTGTGTGTGTCTGTGTGTGTGTGTGTGTGTCTGTGTGTGTGTGTGTGTGTGTCCGTGTGTGTGTGTGTCTGTGTGTGTCTGTGTGTGTTTGTCCGTGTGTGTGTGTCCGTGTGTGTGTGTGAGAGGAGGAGGAGGAGGAGGAGGAGGAGGAGGGAGAGGAGTTAGGGTTAGGGTTAGGGTTTACCTTAGGAAGAGGGAGGAGGAGGAGGAGCTAGGGAGAGGAGGAGGATCTCGGATTGGGGGAGGAGGAGCTCGTCGGAGCGGGAGGGAGTCGCCGGGGGCGGGGGGGAGCGAGTCGCCGGGGGCGGGGGGAGAGAGTCGCCGGGGGGGAGAGTCGCGGGGGGGGGGGGGAAGAGAGTCGCCGGGGGGGGGAGAGTCGCGGGGGGGGGGGGAGGGATTCTGAAAATTTTGGAAATTTTCGAGTGAGGGGGAAAAGGAAACAGCGTGCCCTAAGTAAAATATTTAGCGACGTCAACTAAAGACGTCGCTAAACGTCACAAAATTTTATTATATGGCGACATATATTAATACTCTGCCGCTGAACGTCGCTGTTCTGTGACGTAATTTATGTAATGTCGCTGAACGTCGCTAGTTAGCGACGATTTGCGACGTCACATGACGGGAGTCGCTATATTACATATATAGCGACGTTATTTTCTTACGTCGCTAAAACACGTCGCTAATATAGCATATTTTAGTAGTGGAATTTGCTGACCAAGAATAAGATTTTCCTTCCCTCGTGAAGAAGGTAAATGGGACTAGCCCAAACTCTTATGTAAAAATACACACTGTGCACATTGACACTTTAATGCTAGCCATCACTTTGATACTTCTATTTATGTTTCTGGATGTCATTTCTACGTATACATTGAGTCCATACTGACTATAATTTTTCTTATTCCGTCCCTCAAGGTGTAGGTGAAGGATATTTTGAGGAAGAAGAAGAAGAAAAAAAGAAGAAGAAGAAGAAGAAGATGGAGATGGCTATGAAGATTCATCTTTTGAGTTTTGAAGCTTTTATTTCAATTTGAAAGTAATATTTGAATTGTAATATGGTTCTGAATATTTGTTGGTCTTGACGGTCAAACTAAATTTTGTTTTTTGAAATATTGTAAGACTAAACTTTTCGCTTGTACTAAGTGCATAGTTCGTAATTTGTTTGGAAAATGTAATATGGTCTTGAATTTAGAGTAGGTCTGATATTTATTTGGATTATTGTATTGTGAATTATGCAGGTTCTATGTTGAATTACTAACGTGGATTGGACATATTACTGTAACGTGGATTATGCAGTTTATTGGACTTGGAATGAAGTATACTTAATTTGATTATGATTTTTTGGTTGAAGCGTTTATTTGATTTACAATTGGCCTTCACAGATGATATTGATATTTTGGTGTATTCTTTTGATTTGCAGATGTCCTTTACAGATTTTATGAGTCCTGGGTGCATTCCTAGGGTTTACAGATGACCTTATTACAGATGCATTCCTGGGATCACTAAAACTTTATTTCATTGTATTGTGTTTTGCTTTCTGTAAAAAATTATTACATCGATGCCATCAGTATGAATTCGATGCCAGTGTAATGCATAATGTAATCCTGCCTGTTCATCCCTTGTTATTGCTGAAGCAAAATTGTAATCCGTTCATCCTTTGTTATTGCCATCAGTACTCAGTATGAATTCGATGCCAGTGTAATGCATAATGTAATGTAAGAAAAATTCCCTTGGATAGTAGGTTAATTATATTCAAACACTCGCAAAAAATTTTGTGCAGCCATACAGTGGAAGCCTAATAAAATGATATTTCAGATTTTCTTGAACATAATTTAATATTAAATGAATATACTTTGGTAAATGATATTAAAATACTGTAAATATTTGGTGAAAAAAATATGAGATACTTGAACATTTCCAGTCCTAAATGTACCATACTTTGTTAAAAGCACAGATAGTGTCCATTCTCTGTTTTAAAAGAACGGAGAATGGCCATTCTCCGTGTTAAAGAGAATGGTCATTCTCCGTGTTAAAAGTAAAGAGAATGGCCATTCTCCGTCCAAAAAAAATATTCTCTTCGAAAATATTATCATTAGAAAAGTAAAAAAATATTTCGTCCGATCAATACAGATTTTTTTTTTTTTAAATATGTGAGCAGATGATCCGTCCGACCTCAGAAGCAGGTTTTCTCAGTTCACCACCACCACCATGACATGTAGCTTTATTAACAAAATATTAAATTGTTAGATGAAAAATAAGATTTCTGATAATGGCATGGATAGTAAAATTAGAGCAGCGTCGCTGGTACTTCTCCTTGTTCGAGGAGGTCTCGACGACGTCCGACGCAAATCGGACCGATTCTTCTCGGTGCAGCTGGTACTCCTCGTTGTTCTAGAAGGGCTCGACGACGTTCGACGCAATCCGGACCGATTCTTATTTCCTTATTCATCTCCGTTTCTCTTTCCACCACCACCACCACCACCAATGCCACCACCACCACCACCACTACCACCACCACCACGGCCTGTAACCAAAAATATATATACGAAATTTATACGTTGATGTACAAAATATTAAATTGGATGGACGAAAGAGAGAGTAAATATGAGTTAATTTAGGGTGTTCATTGAAAAACTTAAAGTGAAGAAAGACCTGCTAAAGTAAGTTACCAACAGGTCAAAAGTCTAAATCAGCATTAAATGATGTTTCTACTCTATTATTCAATCCGAACCATTGGATCAACATCCAACGGTCCAGATTTCGGATGTATCGATACATCCTTTTCCAGGGGATGTATTGTAGAACGATCACATATATATATATATATATATATATATATATATATATATATATATATATATATATATATATGAAAAAGAAAAAAAAATTAGGGGGGGCTATAGCCCACCCCATCCTATATGTGCCTCCGTCCCTGTTCAACCCCTTCCCGGGAAAGAACAAAAAAGAAGAAGCACAAACCTGGATATTTATGAGTAATGCTATATGTGTTTCCAAAAATTTCATCCCTCCATGTCCCTCCGTCACGTGGTACTCCTTATTGACCATAGCAAATGGGGTGGTGTGTGTTTTGGGAGGGAGGAGGGAGGTTGGAGGAAGACATAAACGAATAGGAGAGGACCACGTGGCGAAAAGACATGGAGAAATGAAATTTTGAAGGTACATATAGTATTTTTCCGATATTTATTGCCCTCTCAATTAATTAGCAAGTGTTCCTAATAACCACCTCCTCTTGCCTCCCCCCCTAGCCTATCTGATTATGGATGGAGGAGGTGTACCTGTCCACAGTTTTCATGCTAATCTGAGTTTAAAGACAAATAAGACTGTCGCGGTCAGGCCAATTAAGTAGGTTTATGGCACAATAATGATAAGTTTTTCCTACACACCATGATGTGTGTAAATGATTACAAAACCCCTTAAGTTGGGACCATGACTGCCCCTAAGTTAGATTGATGCATGATGCTCCATAATGGTCTTGCCGTGCACGCCACAAATGTTTCCATATTTGTGGGGCAAGATACTGAAATATCTTTGCCAAACCCAGATATTTTTGGATTTTGTTTTGTGTACGAACACAAGAATCACTTGGAAGAGGTGAATTTGTACATTTAGCATGTACTACTTTGAAGTAAAAAACTAGTTCAAATTAGTCGGAATATTTTTCAGATTTTAACCAAAATCCAACTCTTGTTGATTTTTCAGTAGGTAACCTAACTGGCTTACATACAAAAGATTAATTTCTTGATAATTATCAGACATCTGATAGAGAAAGATAGGGAGGGTTCTATATATATGTCGGAAGCGGACGAAAGAGAGAGGCATCATATGATACTAGTCCGATATCATCGATCATTCCCACACTGCGTCCATCATAAGAAGACAATTAAAATTGTGGGTGACCTATAAATTGAATCTTCAATATCAGACGGGTGGATCCAGCTAGCTATATGCTCGGGTGGGCTCACCCAAAAAAAAAAAATTTCCATTATTTTTTCCCTTTTTTTTTTTTTAAATTTTTGATTTTTATATCGATGTCCATCTTAGTCCACCCTAATCCACTATAGCCCACGCCCTAGTTTCAATTCCTGGATTTGTCCATGGTGAGATACCCCATGCTTTCATCAATCATGTCTAGTTTCTAACTTAAATGAAAGGGGCTCAACTCATTTCAAGATATCACGGGAAGAGCTACCCTTGTTTGTCGTAATTTATTTTTCCGATTTTTTAGTGAAAATCTATTTAGCTAAAGAAAAAGAACTTTTACTGCAGCAAAATATTCTCTTTTTTTCTTCAGTTGACGAACGAAAATAAAAAAAATGACTTGGTACACAAATGATCAATTGTTATGCGACTACGAAAAGATGGAAGATCTCACTTCAGTAGCAGAAGTAATATTAAAAGAAAATCGTGCTTCAAACACAGCAATTCTAGTGATTGCCATCTTATTTTTCTGGGTCTAGAAATAAAATTTATACAATACTGGACCCAACAATTAATTTATACACAAAGCAACCCAGTAATAAAATCTCTCTCAATCGCTGCTAGCTATATACGTTCGTCTACTGGTATACGTAGCAAATACAACGAGTTCTAGTAGTCCCAGAGGCAATCGGACGAAGAAATCTCCGGGTTGAGATCGGTGGTGAGTCCCGTCTCCTGAGAAACATTGCTGGCCATCTCCTTCTCCTGCTTCGTCGTCGCGTACCCACCGCTCCGCACCAGCTGCACCAGCCTCCCACCACCACCACCAGATGAGTAACTGTTATAAGCCTGCCGAATGTTTCCTGGGGGATACTGAGAACTTGGTGGTGGTGGTGGCAATGGCATTCTGGAGAGCAGAAACGAAGGTGGGGGTATTGGCACATCAGAAGCGTAATTAGCAGAGTACTGGAACATTGGACTCGTGCTGAAGTAGTCTGCCACAGCCAAACTGGGCTGTTGCTGCTGCTGCTCCTCGTCTGCTCCTTTCTGATCCTCCATAGCATTGGAGAAGCAGGTCACGTGGTTCGCCGATTCGTAAGCCAAGCTCACATCCATCAATGGTGGCAGAAGACGACTACTACTAGTACTACAACTCCCTCCCATCTCGGCTTTCGTCCCACCACCACTCTTGTTCATCACCCTTGAAATAACCCACTCATTCTGCACGAAGAAGAAGAAGAAATTAAAATTAAAACGTCAACAATTGAGTCGAGTTCACATACGAAGCGATCGATCGACATGACACGACACGAGCTATCTGTCGGTACCTTTGCGGTCTTGGGGAGGTTGTAGAGCGAGTACTTCCCCTCGAGGCGGTATTCGTGCATGACCCAGCTGCACTTCTCCCCCTTCGGCGCCCTGCCTTTGTAGAAGACGAGGGTCTTCTTCATCCCGACCAGGGCTTTCCCTCTGTAGATCTCCTTGTCCTTGCCCGTCGCCTTCCAGTACCCGGCCTCGGTGGCCCTGTTCGTCCTCAGACCGGTCGGGTACTTCCGGTCCCTCATGCAGAAGAAGTACCACTCCTTGACACCCATCTTCGCCCTCCCTTGAATCCGAAAAAGATTAATTAGCTAGCGAGATCACAATTATAGGGAGCTATTTGAAAGAAGTTTCTTACATGGCAGATCCCACGGCTCGACCTTGTTCAGGTCGACCTCCCCGATGGCCCTCGCGTCGAAGGTGGCGTCCAGCACCTTCTTGGAGAGGTAGTGCGTGATCAGCTCCTCGTCCGTGGGGTGAAATCGGAACCCCGGCGGCAGCTCCATTTGCTCCTCCTCCGCACCGTGCTCCATTGTTTCTGAACGTATCATCAGCAGAACTTGGTATCATTATAACGAATCAGTTCAACCAAGAAAAAGAGAATTTTGTCAAGCAAACCAATCATGATATATAACTTATAAGCCACTATTAATTAAACAGTAATATAGGAACAAGAAATTACTGGTTGGAAAAAGAAAAAGAAAAAGAGAGTATATATATACATGAATGAAATATGTATGTAATAAATTAAGGTGGCGGAAAGGAATTAAGAACATAGCAGAACATAAGCTAAGCTTAGGAAGTTGGAATTGAAGTCTTCAGACCTTTTGATTAGAGATTGAGCGAAGCCGTCAAGGAAATAAATGCTGAGAAGGAGATTCCCCTCTTCTTATATACTGGTTCTCGGGGGGGCACTGTGACGTGCTCCCCAAGGCAACTGGGTGATTAATAATTTTGGAATTTTGTCTCATACACAAATTTCTGAAATTGCGATACATGACCACTGTTTTCTTTGAACTGATTTCAGAAATCGCTGGTGGACTTATTCAAACTATTCCCGCTTTGCATGTGGACAATATTATCATGGCCCACATGTCACTGAAACCGTTTGGGTGATAAAGGAAATACTTGAGAGGTTCGCCGTTAAGTTTAGCATTTCACTTAGCTATGAGTGTAGTGTGTGTGCGCGCGTGTATATATATATATATCGCAAGTGGCATGGGAGGCTCTCTTCGGGTGC
>JANAVB010031423.1:25000-35307 GCA_029216955.1 Iris pallida
CATTCAACCTAACTATATGATGGTCCATGTGTGACTCCCCATAACTTGACTTTGGAAGGTAAAAGTCTAATCGAGCACTCCCCTAATTGCGGGGACGTAAAAGTCCCTAAGTGTTTCATCTCACCTAGGACGACACAATTTCGATGCCCCAAAGATAATTTGAGAGATTAAACATTGTACATGAATTGTCCAAGGCTAATACATGATATGCAACATATATATTATCAGTTAATTTAATACCGTGCAACATCTGTTGGAGTCCAATCTGAATTTGGTAATAGTATATTTATGGAGTCCAAATCTGATTAAATATTTGATTTAATTTGATTTGGATGTCCATAATTAGTGTTGGGCTATTTTAGATATAATATGATTCTTATTTGAGGGTTTCCTATTTAAGAGATCCTATTATAATCTAAAATAGGATGTTGATGGACTATTTTAGGTGTAGTAGGATTCTTATTTGAGGGCTTCATATTTAAGAAATCCTATTATAACCTAAAATAGGTTTTTTCATCCTATATATATATATAGGATGAGGATGGAGGCACAAAGCACAACACAAAAGTGGAGATTCTTGGTGCTCGTTCACAGGAAATCTAAGAGAAAGTTTCGTACTTTGCTCTTAGGACTTCGTTGTCCAAGACAGAAGGAAGAATAAATCTAATCGAGGGGTCGTCAACTTCGGTTAGGGGAGATTGTTATGGGTTGTGTGCGATTTTAATTGTAATCTTTCTTTTCTTCTTGAGTGTGGTGAGGGGGTTGAACCTATTAGGACAAAGGGTTCAACATTAGTTTTTGTCAATCTTGTAATTTCATCTGAGTTATAGAGATTAGAATTTGTTCAGGTGATGACGTAGTCACCGCCATATACTTATCTTTATCTGTAATTGGTGTCCGTTAGATGATGGTTGATTATTTCAGGTGGGTTGGCATAAGTTTTCTCTACAACAGCGTCTCAGACACGGTATCGGAGTGTAAGAAGGCGTATTCGATTCCCAACATCTGGTATTAGAGCTTTGGAGGTTCTGACAACCATGTCTATGGAGCAGATAAACACTCGTATGACCACTCTCACAGGGAAAAACTGGACGATTTGGAAGCCAAGGATGGAGGATCTACTCTGGTACAAGGACATGCATGGTCCGTTGGAGGGCGACAACGTAAAGCCAATGGACAAAGCTGCTGAAGACTGGAAACGACTGGATCGAAAGGCCGTTGGATTCATCCGCCAATGGTTGGATGATTCGATATTTTACCACATGTCCATGGAGAGTTCAGTAAAAGCATTATGGGAGAAGCTGCATTCGATGTACGAAAGGAAGACAACTGACAACAAGGCGTTTCTTATTCGCCAACTCGTCAACTCGAAGTACACGGAGGATGCTCCAATGGCACAACATCTGAACGAGGTTCAGGGTATCATCAATCAGCTGTCTGCGATGAAGATGGTGATTGATGATGAGCTTCAAGCCCTACTGCTCTTGAGTTCTCTGCCAGAAAGCTGGGAGACGTTGGTGGTGTCGGTGAGCAACTCCGTGCCTGATGGAGTTGTCACGATGGAGGCAGTCAAAAGTAGCTTGTTGAATGAGGAGGTCCGACGCAAGCAAGTGGAATCGTTATAGGAGTCCGCTCTGGTGACTTCCTACGGTAAGGGATGTAGTTTTCCGTCCCCACATCGTGTCCCATTTTCGTCCACAGGGTGAGCGAGAAAGGAACATTGTCGCTATCGATTCGGTCGGGACCGATAGGTCGGGATCGGCCGAGTCGATCGAACGGAAACGGTTGAATTAAGATCCATTCCACGTTATGGAATGACTTCTTCGGAACCAAGTCCCATATTCAGCGGGTTGTGCCTCGAGGATTGGCTCTGCGGCTGAGTCGAAAGAGACCTCCCGTTGCCCTGGTTTTTATGTCGTACTTGATTTGGCTTTGGCTTTGGTTTTCGTGAATGCATTTTTCGTAAATATTTTTGATGGATTTTCTTGACTTGCGTTTTCGAGCTTCGCATTCATATCAAAATTCTTTGACTTACACAGTGTTCTAATCAGTTGCTTATGCGATTGCCGGTGATCGCGTTGGCGACGTCAGCGCAGCCAACCGGTCGCTCGCTTGAAGCAAGTCTAAGGCGAGTGGCTGACCTCCTTCGTCTCGTCCCTCTACTTCAAAATCAATATGAAGTTAAATGAATGCTTGTCATAATAGTGTAGAATCAAAGAAATCGTGGCACGATTCTTCACGAAACACTTGCTATCAACTGTCGGTATTGAAAATAGAAAATGTACTTTCTTATGCAATTCCACTTAGCCTATGCAAATATAAATGAATCGATTAACGTTTATCGCAACGATACGGCTAAGTAAGCAAATCGACTAAGTTCAAAAGAACGGCTAAGTTTCGCACATAAAAGAGAAAGGATAATATTCTAGAAAAGACATAGAATTTTTCAAGACTCTGCAAAATGGTCATTGGACAACTTGTCGACAAGGTGTAGTTTTCTCGAATGGTTGTGTAGGCCAAGGGACCAATTCGGCCCGGAGGAACAAGTATAGCAAGCGCCAGCCTTTCATCAGCGTAGATTATGCGGGAACTTTCGTACAGGGCTCGCTACCCACCGCGAAAGGGTCGCCGTCTAATCCAGCTATAGTCCGAAATGGCTTGACATTGCCAGTGACCTCAACACCCTTTCACTGCTTAACAAATGCACGTGGCACAAGATGAATATGATAGTTGCTTAATGTTATACAATTTCATATGCTTGCCTCAAAATATGTTAACATGCAAATCGAACAGGATGGCTAGAAAGATCACATAAATAGCTAGCTAACATGTTTATGAAACTTCTTGAATCAAATGCAGAGCTTAGATTTTAATTAGCCATTCGCCAGTATATGTGATCGTACTGATCCTCGCTTTTTGCAGGTCCCGCAAACCAGGAAGGACGCGCCAACTAGCTCGACGATATTCGTGACTTTTGAAGCTTCGGCCACGCGTCAAAGACTTGTCCCGTTCTCTACTTTTGAAGACTCTCAACAGTCCAAGGAAGAATGGCTCAGCTTCCCTCCATTCAAGGTCACTGGAATACTTTGTTGTATATTGAGGGATGTGTGCAATGTATGGAAGTGCTATCTCATCGGCACTCTTTTGTAATTGAGTCTGTTATAGCCCGTGCGGCATGAGTCCTGTACTGGAGTCTGTAAATGATGTTCATTATCAATAAAGATCAAAGTTTCCTTTACTTAATGTGTGATTCAATTTGTCTGCATACTTTCTTAGATCTTGTGTCTCGGATTACCTTATGACTATGCCTTGTGCGATCGCAATTTAGGTTCGCACGGCTTCACGTTCGGAATCGGGACGTGACATAATGGTATTAGAGCACGGCTTTACGTTCTTGGCCTCCAGTGTCGAGTTTCTAGTCTCAAACTGTTGACTTCGTGTCGATGAGATGAGTTGTTCCATAGCTGAACCCAGGACATTTTTTGAAACTAACGAGAGTTGTCTTCTTTTTTTCTGTAGTTGTGGGAGCTCGGGCAGAGGACGTGTCACGCCCCAGAACCAGAATACTGGAGAGCGGGGGAATGACTCAGCCAGCTACGTATTACGGGTAGATGAATACCGTATAATACGATCAATGCTGTCTAACATGACGAGGGGGTGCATACTACATGAAAGTCTCCTATGGTCACTTCACATCTATTGTCTCAATCATTCAAACAAGAAACAGAAATAGAGAATATGTGAGATAAAGCAGTAAGGCGTCCCAAACGCTCAGTCAAAATGTTCTTGATATCTGGCTTTACAAAATACAGCCAGATGATGTAGTCAGTATACACAATTGTTATCAGCTGCAGCCTGACTTAGTTACGATTATGCAAAAGTAGGTACAAGACAATCCGACTAACATGTCGGTGCCAAACGGCAAAGTATAAAGTATTTAACAAAATGAGCGGGGAAGTAAGAAACCCACTCGAGCCCTCCTACGATCATCCCTCTAGTGTTGACCATCGTGGAGGTAGAAGTAAGCTGGATCCTCGGGGACCGGCTCTAAATCTGGCCATGCAAAACCAGAGAGGTTAGACCTCTAACAGCAAGTACCGCAAGGAAGCACGATATGAGGGATTAAAACCAGTAATGAGAAAATATGATAAATAGATCTCTGCTTTCTACTGGGATTCACATAGTATCACGACACTTCGAACCAACCTTCCAAGCAAACAAGGACAGAAGTTGGCACGTCATATCCTGACATTCTGATCATCTCAGTTAGGTAACAGAGGACAAACAGTACACAAACAAATTAATTTAAACGGCCATTCAACTACTACGGCTTGCTACTGTGAGTTCCAAGTTATCCTGGAATTATGCAATGGAGATTCCTCAGTTCTTACTATGTGCAAGCAAGGCTAGTTTACGCAGTCAATCAATTACGCCAATCATGAATTAGACGAGTCCCAGCGGGACGCCCGTCATCAATATACAATATACAATAGATAATATAACCAGATACCGCTCCCTGTGTGGCAGATTTGTAGTATCTGTGGGGAAACCGGCCTGTCGGGCACTACTAGTCCCAAGAGGGCTGCCATGTAAGAACTCGAGAATCCATTCTCTCCATGCAGTAATTATTTTATTTAACTTAATAGTCTCTACGTTAAGTGAAATCCCATGCCATGGGTCATGGTCATTCAAATGAGTACTTTCGTACGGGATACGATATGCACAACTCTACAACGATACCAGTGCGGTTAGGTTGCAGGTCTTACATAGCGTAATGTAACAATCAAAACTAACCACGGAGTAATCATACCTTGACCATAAAGTACACATGCTGCTTTTGTAAAATAAGTAAATAAATAAATAAATTGAAGCCAGCATGTGCCTGTATGTCGATATTCGGGATCAGCCAGTCGATTACAATAGTTCATAATTAATATGAACGTGTCTCATTCATTCAATTTAATAAGACGACTAGCCAGTCTCTTAGTTCCAACTAGGAACGCATGATCAATTATTAGTCGAAGTAACAGTCGGATCAATTTGTGACAAGGTATGAAAGTCAACTAGTATTAAGCATGATCGAGTCTATAACTAGCATAAAATAGTTGGTAACATATTCTTGAAGCCAAAAAAAAGATCTACAACTTTCATGTTGGAAGCTAGGAAAAATTTGGGCCAGAAAACAGTCAAAAAGAGCATCAAACAATCAAAATCAGCCAAAATCAGCCTCATGCGGCTCAAAAATCCTTATGCGGCTCAAAATGCTCATGCGGCTCCAAAAATCCTTATGCGGCTCAAAATGCTCATGCGGCTCCAAAAATCCTTATGCGGCTCAAAATGCTCATGCGGCTCCAAAAATTCTTATGCGGCTCAAAATGCTTATGCGGCTCAAAATGCTTATGCGGCTCAAAATGCTTATGCGGCCAGGAATGGTCATACGGCCAGAAAAGCTTATGCGGCCAGGAATGGTCATGCGGCCAGAAAAGCTTATGCGGCCAGAAATGGTCATGCGGCCAGAAAAGCTTATGCGGCCAGAAATGGTCATGCGGCCAGAAAAGCTTATGCGGCCAGGAACTATTCATCGTCCCTGCCAAAATCAGGACAGATGAACATAGAAGTTTGACCAAAATTGTTTTGGCCATAACTTCCTCAAATCAAGTCGAAATCTAACTTTTCAAAAGCTAAAATTGGGTAGAATTGAATTCTCTACAACATAGAACAATCAAAACATGGAAATGATGAAGTTTGATAGATCAAAATCCAAGAAAACTAAAAAGGGGGAAAAACTTAGATCTACACAAAGCTAACCATGGAAAACAAAAACTACAAGACCTAAACATATAGAGAAAGAAGAGACAAGTACAATAGACTAAAATAAATAGGGATGCATGAAATCCTCCATGATGTACAAGATGTACTTGCCTCTCACAAGTGGGTTAGGGTTTGGTGGAGGAGTAAATGTGAATGAATGAAGAGAGAGATGAAAGAAGAAGTTTTATATCAATGTCAAGTGGATCTCCACCATTCATTCTCTCCACCAAATCCAAGCCATCCATTCCTTTCCATGTTGAACCAAACCATACCAAGTTGGTTTACCATGAACTGAAATGAACCAAGAGCCAAGAAAAAGCAGAAAATAAAATACAGAAAATAATTAGCATGAAATTAAAGAATTAAATATAAAATAAATGCATGACAGATACTAAATAAATTCGGGCAAGCGGTATACGTATAAAAATACGCATTCCGAAAACGGGGAGTGACATCTCTACCCACCTTAGATAAATTCCGTCCTCGAAATTTCAAATCCAAGCAGGATAGAAAAAACCGAGCTGATCTAGGTACAAGAAACTTGATCAAGCAATCATTCTTCAATGTTTAACTAGCAGATAACATATCTATATTACAATCTACGATATCAAGTAGTTCTATCTATGAGGTGACAAGCATGAGGGGTTAAGGCAATCAAGGTACACGGGAAAAAATATACCTTGTGAGTCAAACAGATGCGGATACCGTGATCGGATATCATCCTCACGTTCTCACGTTGACTCTCCTAATGAGTGATGACCCCAAGCAACCCGGACAAGGCTAATTGTTCGGCTCTTGAGTCTTCTCTCTCCGGTCCAAAATGGACACCGGCTGCTCCTCGTAAGACAAGTTGGTACCAACAACCAACTCAGAATGATCAAGGATATGGCTGGGGTCCGATACATACCTTCGCAATTGAGATACATAAAACACGTCATGCACCTCTCGTAACGAAGGTGGAAGGGATAAACGATAAGCAACATCGCCTACCCTATCAAGGATAACGAATGGTCCTGCGTATCGCGGACTCAACTTCCCGCGAACGCCAAATCTAATGACGCCACGGGTAGGTGAGATCCGCAAGAACACGTGGTCCCCAACAGAAAACTCTAGCGGTCTACGATGCTGGTCCGCCCAATGACGATGCCGGTCCTGTGCAACTCGAAGTCGCTCTCTAATTCCCTTGACCAATTCAACTGTCTGAACAATCATTTCTGGGCCTAACATCTTCCTCTCCCCGATATCATCCCATGCTAGTGGCGATCTACACTTCTTACCATATAGTGCTTCGAATAGCGCCATCTGGATACTGGCTTGATAACTGTTGTTGTATGAAAACTCAACTAAGTGCAGGTGGCTCTCCCAAGATCCTCCAAAATCTAGGGTGCAAGCTCGCAACATATCTTCTAAAGTCTGAATTGTTCTTTCTGATTGCCCGTCCGTCTGCGGATGGTAAGCCGTGCTAAATCTTAACTTGGTGCCCAGACTATGATGTAAGCTCTTCCAGAAATGTGATGTAAAGCGGGTATCTCGGTCTGACACAATACTGACAGGGACTCCATGCTGCCTGACTATCTGTTGTATATACAACTCTGCCAACTTTTCTGTAGATTCCCTACTCTGAAAGGGAGAAAGTGTGCCACCTTTGTAAGCCGATCTACTATCACCCAAATAGCATCTTTACACTTGGTGATCTCGGTAAACCGGTCACAAAGTCCATTGTGATGTGCCCACTTCCATTCCGGGATAGGAAGTGGCTGTAAACCCAGCTGGCCTCTGCTGTTCTGCCTTCACTGGACATACCAAGCAACGGGAAATGAATCTAGCTATCTCCCTCTTCATCCCGTTCCACCAGAAATGCTGCTTGATATCTTGGTACATCTTGGTCCCTCCAGGATGTATAGAATACTGGGAACTATGAGCCTCTGCCAAACCTCCTGTCTGATATCTCCATAGGCACACATAGGCGTGATCCAAACCTAAGCATACCATCTTCGTGAATTCTCATCTCCTTCCTGAGCCCTGACTCACATTCTGCCCTAAGCTTCTGAATCCTTGGGTCCTGTGCCTGAGCTGCCTTGATCCTATCTACCAAGTCAGATTGGACTTGTAGACTTGTCAGAACTCCTACATCACTAGGGAGTATAACTTCGATGCCCTCTCCTGAAGGTCTTCTAAGATATGCCTCTGTGTTGTCAACATAAATGCGCCGCCTCTCCTGCTAAGAGCGTCTGCTACCACATTAGCCTTGCCTGGATGATACTGATGCTCCATGTCATAATCCTTGATCAACTCCAACCATCTTCTCTGTCTCATGTTCAGCTCCTTCTAAAGATGTACTTCAGACTTTTATGGTCCGTGTACATATCCACTCGATCATCATATAAGTAATGCCTCCATAGCTTCAAAGCAAATACTACTGCCGCCAACTCTAAGTCATGAGTTGGGTAATTCTTCTTGTGGTCCCGAAGCTGCCTAGATGCATACTATCACCTTCCCATGCTGCATGAGGACACATCCAAGTCCTTACCTGACGCATCACATATACTGTAAAACCTCTGGGTCCAACTGGCAATGTAAGAATAGGTGCTGATATCAACTTCTGCTTCAAGGTGTCAAATGATGCCTGGCACTCTGCCGACCAGATAAATGGCACATCCTTCCGTGTCAAGCGGGTCATGGGTGCTGAAAGTCTTGCAAAATCTGATACGAATCTCCTGTAATATCCTGCCAATCCCAAGAAACTCCGTACATCAGCTACGGTCTTGGGTACTGGCCAGCTCTCTACTGCTTGTACCTTCTTGGGATCTACTGCTACTCTAACTCCTGATATGATATGACCCAAAAATGAAATATGATCCGTCCAGAACTCACACTTGCTGAGCTTGGCATACAACTAGTTCTTCCTCAGAACCTGCAACACTGTCCTGAGGTGGTCTTCATGCTCCTCTTTACTGGCAGAGTACACAAGAATGTCATCGAGAAACACCACGACAAACTGATCTAGGTATGGCATAAAGATGCGGTTCAAAGTCCATAAATATTGCTGGAGCATTGGTCAAACCAAACGGCATTACCAAGAATTCATAATGCCCATACTTCGATCTGAATACTGTCTTGGGAATATCCTCCTTCTGAACCCTCACCTGATGGTACCCTGAACGAAGATCTATCTTGGAGAAAACTCTAGCCCTGCTCAACTGATCAAATAAGTCGTCGATCCTGGGTAATGGGTACTTGTTCTTTACTGTTGCCGTGTTAAGCTTTCTGTAGTCAATGCACAATCTGGATGACCCATCCTTCTTCTCCACAAGTACCACTGTGCTGTCCACGGTGATACGCTAGCTTGGATGAACTTCTTCTCCTTCAGTTCCTCTATGTGCTGGTATACCTTGGCCTGCTCTGAATCCGCCATTCTGTAAACTCGATCTGATATCGGTTTAGTTCCAGGTGCCAATTCTATACTGAACTCAATATCCCTAACCGGTGGTAGACCTGGAAATTCTTCAGGAAATACATCCAGAAACTTTTCAACTACCTTCGGAACTTGAACTTCTTCCATTGTCGTTACTCCCTGCTCTTGCTGAGTTACCTCTGATCTGACTAAGGTGAATCTCTCAATGCCTGGAATATCAAAAGATACACTCCCACTACGACAATCTATTGTCGCATGACTGTCTTTCAGCCAGTCCATGCCTAAGATAACGTCAAAATTTCCAACAGGAAATTCTATCAACTGGGCGGGTAAGGAATGCCCGTAAACTACAACGCTACACGCTAGAATAACTCTACTAACTCCTACGAGCCATTGCCAGTGAGTATATTCAACCTCCCTGGTAATGCCTCGAACTCTATTCCTAGCCGTGTCGTAAATTGTGCAGATATAAATGAATGTGATGCTCCTGAATCAAACAATGCTACTGCAGGATATGAAGCGACGAGAATGTTACCTGCCACAATATCTCCCGATGCTAATGCCTCTTCCAAGGACAGAGTGAATGCCTGCCCTCGACCTCCTTGTTGGTTTCCATGCTGTGGCCTAGCCTGGTGCTGCTGCTGGCCCCTTTCCTGATGATGCTGGGTGGTCTATGCTGGTGTTGCTGCATGCGGTCCCTGCTGCCGAAACATCTGAGCCTGTGGCATTAACGGACGCTGGGCCAATGGTCTCACTGCCACTGCTGGTCCTCGATACTGTCCTGCCCCTGGTACTGGCAGAGCAAGAAACTGCTGCACTGGTCCTCCTGACCTCAAATTCATGGACATGTGGTAACCCGATGATCTGGATTTCACATATCAAACACAGTCCGTTCAATGTCCGACACACATCTCTAGTGTGTCCTACCTTCCCACAATAAGTACAGTCTGGGGGTTGCTGGTTCTTTTTGTTGCTGTTGTTGCTGCCTGGATGGTGGTGCTGGCCCTCATATCGCCACATCGTAGATACGAATGCCAGGGGGTGGTGCTGTTGTCCGGGGCGCTGCTCCCCTCCTCCTTCA
>JANAVB010031424.1:0-125257 GCA_029216955.1 Iris pallida
ATGTCGCTTAGACTTTTATGTCTTTTTGACAGAATGACCATTTCGGCTTGTACCCAAAATAATTTCAATTAATAAATATCAAAATTTCAAGTTGTAAGAATTTTTATTAAACATAATGCATTATGAATCTGAAAATTCAAGTATGCCTAGTTCACATCGCAGATAATTGAAACTGTCTTCAACCAGCGATTTTATGAAATATCTGCTAATTAATGATCTGTATCAATAAATTCTAAACAAATATCCAGGTATTGTTGGTGATCACATAAAAAGTGATGACGAATCTCTATGTGCTTCGTGCGTGAATAACAAACAAGGTTCTTAGTCAAATTAATCGTGCTAGTTTTATCACAATATATGGGAATCTTAGAATAGTGCAGATTGTAGTCTTCTAAGGTTTGCTTTATCCACAAAATTTGAGCACAACGACGTCCTGCGACGATATACTCAGTCTCAGTCGTTGATAGCGCTACAGAATTTTACTTTTTGCTAAACCAGGAGACTAAAGCTTTTCCTAGAAAATAACACGTACCGTTGGTACTTTTACGCTCTACTTTGCATCCTACAAAATCTGCATCTGAATACCCGATTAGGTCAAAAGATGTGGTTTTGGGATACCATAAGTCGACTGTAGAAGTTCCCTTAAGGTATCGAAAGATACGCTTAACAGCACATAAGTAGCATAAATGCAAATACTAAACATGATATCAGGACGACTAGCAATTAAATATAATAAACTACCAATGATGCCTCGATACTTACGCTGGTCGACTGGTTTGTCACTTTCATTAATGTCAAGTCGAGTTGATATAGCCATTGGAGTTCCGATAGGCTTTACGTTGTTGAAGTCATACTTCTTCAGTAAATCCTTCATATACTTAGCTTGGTTGATGAATGTTCCCTGAGAGTGTTGTTTGATCTGGAGTCCTAGGAAGTAGTTTAGCTCTTCCATCATGCTCATTCCAAACTCACTCTGTATACACTTAGCAAATTCTTGATAAAGATTTTCGTTAGTAGAACCAAAAATGATGTCATCTACATAAATTTGCACAAGAAGAATATTATCATCTGAAGACTTGATAAATAAAGTAGTATCAACTCTTCCACTTCAAAATCTATTTTCAAGTAGAAAGGCACTTAGGCGTTCATACCAAGCACGAGGTGTTTGTTTGAGTCCATAGAGTGCTTTTTCTAACTTTGAAGACATGATCGGGATTTTAAAAATCTTTCAATCCAGGGGGTTGTTTCACAAAAACTTCTTCTTTCAGAAATCCATTTTAAAATGCACTTTTCACGTCCATTTGAAATAGTTTGAAATTGTAAAAACATGCAAATGCACAAAACATATGGATAGCTTCTAGTCTAGCAACAGGAGCATATGCCTTGTCATAATCAATACCTTCTTCTTGATTATAACCTTGCGCCACTAGACGTGCTTTGTTGCGTAGAACTTGCCCATCCTCACATAATTTATTTCGGAACACCATTTGGTACAATTATCGATTGACTAATAGGTTCAGGAACAAGTTCCCAAACTTGGTTTCTCTCAAATTGATTAAGTTCCTCTTGCATGGCATTAATCCAAAATTCATCATTAAATGCATCTGCTACTGTCTTAGGTTCTACTTGAGATATAAAAGCTACATTAGCTGCTATATCAGTGTCTTTAATAGAAGAACGTGTACTTACACCTTTTGATACATCACCTATGATGAGAACCTCTGGATGGTCTGGCAAGAACTTCCAAGATTTGAACATCTTTGTTAGACCTTCCACAGGGCTCTCTCTGGTAGCAATATCTTTAGATGACTTGAATTTAATCTGTGCATCTTCATCATCACTGTCGCTAGATCTGTAACTATTAAGCTCATCAAAGGTAACGTTAATAGATTCTTCAATAATCATAGATCTTTTATTAAAAACTCTATATCCCTTACTCTTAGTAGCATATCCGAGAAATATCCCTTCATCTTCTTTAGAGTCGAACTTGCCAAGTTGTCCTTGGTGTTCAGGATAAAACAGCGACATCCAAAAGCTTTAAAATATAAAATATTTAGAATCCTTCCAATCCACAGCTCATATGGTATTTTCTTCGAGATAGGTCGAATCAACACCCTATTTAAAATATGACAGGCTGTACTAACAGCTTTTGTCAAAAATATTTAGGAAGGTTATGCTGATTCAACATGACTCTAGCCATCTCACTTAGAGTACGATTCTTTCGTTCCATAACACCATTCTGTTGGAGAGTTCTTGGACAAAAAAAACTCGTGGTAATAACCACTATCATCACAAAACTTTTGAAATCAGCATTTACGAATTTGCCACCATGATCACTTCGGATACGAGTAATCATGAAGCCTTTTTCGTTTTGTACCTTTTTATAAAATATCTGAAATTCAAAAATAGCATCACTTTTATTTGATAAAAAGTAAACCCATGTATAACAAGAGAAATTATCAACAATCACAAAGGCGTAGAGCTTACCGCCAAGACTAGCGACTCTACTAGGACTAAACAAATCCATGTGAATTAACTGTAAGGGTCTAGAAGTACTTACAGCGTTGATGGATTTAAAAGTTGACCTAGTTGCCTTGTTCTTTTCACAGTCAGCACATACCATGTCTCTCTTGAATGTGATTTCGGGGAGTCCTTTTACCAACTTTTTGGTGCATAACCGTGAGATAGTATCGATATTGGCATGTCCTAACATCATGTGCCATAGCCAGCTTTCATCTTGATTTGCTACTAGACACCTTCCTGTATTGTTAGTACTTTCTAAGAAGAAATATAAATGTTGTCTTCCCTAATCCTTTCATATATGGGATTACCAAATGACATTTCATATATAGAGCATTTATTTTTTACAAAGTTGATACCATAACCATTATCTACCAAGTGACTTATGCTCAGTAGGTTATGTTTCAACTCTGTAACTAGACAAATATCTTTTTTTACTGGGTAAGGAGATATACCAATAGTGTCATTTCCAATTATATTATCTCTCAAGTTATTTCTGAAGGAAATGTATCCTTCTTTCTTCATCGATAGCGTAGAGAACAAAGATGCATCACCAGTCATGTGCCACGAACATCCGCTATCGAGAATCCACTTGCTTCTAGCATGAGAGGGTTGAGGGTCCACCTACAAAACGAGTAGATAAAACCTTTGGTACCCATTTCTTTGAGGGTCCATTTTGATTAGTCTTAGGTATCCAAACAAGTGTTTGATTGTCACCAAGCTTTCTTGCTAGACAATACTGTGATATGTGTCCATGAGTACTACAGTACGTGCAAATAAGTTTTGAAAAAGTGCTATTTGTTTCTGTGTTGACATGCATTTGTATCTTGTTTGAAAACGTATATCTGAAAGCATAATTATGATTAACGTGTTGCTTGCATGCTTTCTGTGGTTTAGTCCTCTTAGTTGTATGCTTAGCATTAGGACTAACCTTAGGCTGTATCACAGGAATAACCTATTTGCCTAACTTGATCTCTAACTTTTTAGAGACCACACAAGACTCTTCATATTTGGCAGTCATATCAATGAATCTTTGTTCTGTGACTAAGTGTCTCTTCTTTTCTATGTCATAAAGCTCTTGTATTTTGGCATAGTCTCTTTCCTTCTTTTTGATAGTGAGGATAACCTCATAATAGTCTACTTTGAGCTTGGTTATCTCATCCATGTTACCAATAGCAGATGTCTCTTTAATGTCTTCAAGAAGATTTGATAATCTTGCTACTTCGGTTGTGCATGCCTTAACCTCTTTGCGAGATTGCTTATACTTGTCTAACACATTTATGTGTTCTTCAAGTAGTTCACTAAAGGCTGTCTCTAATTCATCGAAAGTAAAGTCATCATACAGAGGGTTAGAAGATACCTTATCGAATGTCGTAAGACATATATTAGCAGTACTACAGGGTCTGTCTTCTTCATCTGATTCACTAGCATCACTTTCGTGCCAGATGCTTGTGTTTGCATATTTTTGACCTATTGTAGCTTTTCTGTTTGATTTTGATCTATCATATGGACTGCTTTTCTTTGATAGTGGACAGTCCTTCTTCATATGCCCTGTCTTCTTGCATCCAAAGCGTATAGTTTCTTCTTTATTGCTTTCATGGACGTCTTTCTTCTTTCGGTTTGATCTCTCAAACTTTAAGAATTTTCTGAAGTTCTTACTAGCAGGGCTTGCTCATCACCACTAGATGATTCTTTGTCGAAATCATTATATGCAACTATTTTGGCTTGTGCTTTGAAGGTGATAGATTTTTCCTTGGGGATTGCTTCTTCAAATTCTTACAAGTTCAACTCATGGGTCATCAGCTTACCCATAAGTGTCTCCAGAGTCATTGTGGTAAGATCGTTTCCTTCAATGATCATTGTTGCCTTTGGGTTCCAATTCTTGGTTAGAGCCCTTAGCACCTTTCTGACCTTCTCATGGTTACTGTAATCCTTATCAAGAGATTGCAAAGGATTAGTAATATCTAGGAAACGAGTAAACATCTGTGTAATTGACTCGTCGGGTTTTCATCTTAAATGATTCATATTCCTATGTTAGTCTGTTGATTTTGGATTCTTTTACTTGGAAGGTACCTTCATGAGTTACCTCAAGAAGTTTCCAAATATCAGGAGACGTAGTACAGATAGAAATATGATTAAACTCTGTCTTATCAATTGCATAGAATAGTGCATTGATGGCACGTGCATCTAGACTAGCTTTTGTCTTTTCTTCAACTGTGTATTTATTGTGTGGCTTGTCTACAAGTACACCCTCAATCGTTATAGGTGCCGGTTTGTTATAACCGTCAACTACAATAGACCAAAGATCAAACTCAAGAGACTTTAGAAAGAAACTCATCCGTGTTTTCCAATATATGCAGTTCGTCCCATCAAATAGTGGGGGTCTATTTATGGATTGCCCTTCACCGGTGAATATTAATTTCATGGCTGCCATATATACTCTCTAGACTATTATATAAGAATATAACCTGCTCTGGTACCAATTGTAGGACCGTTGAGCACCTCTAGAGAGGGGGTGAATAGAGTGTGGGCATGTGCAGCAAAAATAATCACTACTTAAAAAAATAACATAGTATAAAATATGACAGATATAAGAGACAGTAAATTAGATGCAGTAATCAAGAGATAGAAGATCAAACTCAGTGAACACCGCGATATATACTGGTTTCCCTCTGAGAGGACTAATCCAGTCACGAGTACTCTAGCCCGCTGTTAATCTACTATTTAAAAGCTAAATGAGAGCTTGTTGTCTCTTTACAATACCGTGGTTGGCGATAAGTGTACGAACGACTTCACAACACTGTGCTTGGTGATGAGCGCACGACAAACTCCAACAAACTTGAGTACGAAAACTGAGAAGTTTTTTTTGACTTACGACCTCTTTACAACTCTGTAAACCAAAGACTCTAAATCGAACAGAATGTTATTGGCTTTGGCTAAGAGTGTTATAGGCGAAACATGAAAGCTTTAGAACAATAAAAAAAACACTTAGAAAGAGATAGAGAGAAAAGTGAATAAGTGATTAGAAATATGAAAATCCTTCTCTATTTATAGTATTTTTCCTGACCAAACTCGGGCAGAGTTCAGGCTGAGTTCAGATGCTAAGATCTTGCAAACGAACGTTGCCTACAGATTTGGAGGAAACTAAATTTTGAAAATCCCATGATCGAACTCGGACTGAACTCGGACCGAACTCGGTCAGAGTTCTAGCCAAATTCTGTCTAGGCAGAATGGGATTTTTGGGGTCCAAATTGCATACGGTATTTGGATAAATGAATATGTGGAATTTTGTGGGATTGGGTAGGCTTTTTGGATTTTGTCGACTATGAAAACCTAAGCCAGTAATATTCTGATCGATCTCACATTTTATATTTTCTAGACTCAATAATGTAAAAAATACAGAAAAAATATAAAAAAGACTATCTGGATTCCAATGCAATTCCTTTTGGATGATGATTTGATTACACTTTTGTTGATGCAGGATGTAGAAGTAGTATGTTCTATGCTATTGATTTCAGTAACCTGTAACGCCTGTAGCATATTGAATATTTTGCGTATCGACTTAAGTTGTCGTTGGTTATCAAAATCAGGTGTGACCATTTAGGTAATGGGCCAACATCCTACACGTCGACAACATTCATACACATCTTTCGATGTTCATGGGTTGCGCCTGCATTTTCCGGTTTGTCGGGGCACACGCCGTATCGGTAATTTTCTAAAAATATTTTGTTTTGAAAAGCTGTTTTTCTTGTTTTTGGAAATCGATTTTCCTGACGCACAGTTGATGAAATTATAATCTATAAAAAGGGTTGTGAAGCCCTATTGGTTCTCTAGAAGTCTGTTTAATTTGTTTTCTAAAAAAACAAAATATACTGATAGGAATTAGGCTTCTATGTCGGGTAGTTTGACTACTTTTCTTACTATTTTGACACCCAGTTTTCATCGATTTTGAGGTCGATTTATCCGGGCAATCCAACTCGATTAATACAACCTAAATGTAGGGATCCAAGGTAGTTATATAGGCTTTGCATAGGAATTTCTAGGTAGAGAAAATATGAAGCGGTACTCAAGAAATTGTGGGTCGAAAGAGGATACCTCGCTATCGAAACTAACAGAAGAAAGCACTTTGTTCTGGCTGTGCAGGCGGTCCTAGCGGTGCTCTGGCGGGCTTTGTGGCAGCGAAGGCGGTTGAGCACATGCACAGGAGGTCGAGGAGGCCTCTGGGTCCAGGAGCCTCGATCACGAGAAGGATCTTGGCGTGGAGATTGAAGAAAAAGGAAATTTTTGAAAGGTTTAATATCTAAGTTTTCAATTGGATTTGATTTTTTTATTTAAATCGGGTGTTGATCTAACCCGTAAGATAACTGGGTTGGGATTGATTTGAAAGATTTGGCAAGGATTTGGAGTAGTTTTGAATCAGGAATTCGTTCATTCCTGCACGATTTTGGGTGCAGGAGATTCTGTGATAAGGAACTCGTGAGATATTCCTATTCTTGCGAGTATTTATCTCTCCTTTTTTAATCTTTCTATGTACATATATAATTCTTACATTTTTTTTTATATACATGTATATATATATATATATATATATATATATATATATATATTTTATATATATATATATATATATATATATATTATATATATATATATATATATATATTTATGTATATATATATAAAATATATATATATATATATTATATTATATATATATATATATATATATTTATATATATATATATATATATATATATATATATATATATATTCTAGTACCAAAAATACAAAAAAGCTATGTTATATTTCTAAAGTAAAATTACTAATATAATGGCATGTAACATATATATGTATATACAATAAAATCATTTTTATTGAAATTACTCATTTAAACAGTATAATAAAATAAAAATACAAAAATTATTTTAATAAATAATTTGCACAACTACACCCACTAGCTACCTAATATGTAGCAATTACCTGCTACTATCAATAATAGCAAAAATCATTAGAATTTAAATTCAAGCATTTTAATAATTAAGAAAATACTAAAAATTAATTAAAATAATAAAAATTTCCTAACCATTTTAAAAAATAATATAAATATTTTTCTAAAATATTTAGTACATAAACTTGTACAAATTTCTATGTATGTATTTATTGTAGCATTTAACTTGCTACCAAAATATTAGCAAGACTCTGAAATTAAACGGTCCAATAATTAAAAAAAATATTGTAAAATATAATAATCAAAATTAAAAATAATTCTAAAATTTAGGATGTGTACATCTTACCCAACTTATAAAAATTTCATTCCCAAAATTAAAATAAAACCAATATCTAAGAACAACGAGACTAAATACAAAGGGAGGACAGGTATGTCATATCGTAACTGGGTTTCTGAAACGATGGAGGAGGGGGTTATCACATGAATCTAAATTGACGTCATATTCTACAAGATAGGGTATTCTTGGTTCAAGGCCCTACCCAACTTATAGAAGTTGGCTAACTGTGAAATTCGTCGTTACAAGACTTCTGAGAAGGATAATTTCTAAAGGGAGAGGCACGAGAATATTAGACCCTTCTGACCGTAGTCACAGATTCCTAGTGGGCTTAGATATTTTCATGGCATTCTTGGTCAATAACTTCTATAGAAGGATTATTACAATTTTACATCATTACTATCCGCCATGCTTTCAACCAGATGGTAGGAATCTCTTGTTCGAATATAACTAAAACGTGTCGGTTCAAAGGAATTTCACTCTTCTCCTAACATGGATAATTAGGGATGAGAGTCCTTAGTAGTGCAGAACCTTGCTATAGATTTTGAATAGATAAGTGTCGGGAATCTTTAAGTCATAATGACTAGTGTATGCGGATTGGTGTTTGGTGTTGTGTAGGAAGCATATGCTATCATGCATATTCAGTTTGTTTTGAGGATGGGTCGATATTGCAGGGTTAAATCAAAAATGGAAAGAAAATGGGCCTCTATGGTTTGTTCTAAGGGAAAATGTTTCGTACATGTGGTGTAATTGAAATGGAGTACATGAAGGTGTATTTGTGTAGGACATGTATATCATGTGTGTAGCTTGACTAGTCTAGTTCATAATTGTAAAATTTGTTGGAACGAAAATGCTAGTATTGTGCTCCAAATATCAAAGTCACGGTAGAGGGTATCAATTGATACGGATAGGAGTGGACGTTATGAACCACTATTTTATTAGTTCAATTGGAACCATTCTATCTAATCATTTGCTAATTCTTAGAGAGGTTTGCCTATATACTTCTGTTCTCGAAATTGAAAGTAAGACACAATTCTATAATAGAACAGAATTTGAAGAATCAAGGTTGTGATCTTTTACTGCAGTTACCTAAATGCACGAGCAAAGAGATATAAAATGCAATGCGAAGATCATATCGCAACTTCCAAACATGTGGAAGAACGTCTAAGAATGGAATCCAAGATTGGCATCCCATTCTAAAAGATAGGGTATATGAAGTTCAAGGTTCTATCCAATTTACAGAAATTGGTTAATCGTAGAAAGCACAATAATAGGACTTCTAAGAAGATCAAATTTTTAGAAGATGTATGAGGATATGAGGTACTTCTGATCATAGTCATAGATTCTATAGGAAGTATCACTCCCCATTCTCGGTGTACGTATTTGCTACATAAATCCTGTATATAGTATTTTAACTTGTACACCATTTAATGTGTTAATTATTAGTTGTAGCATGTGACATTTAAACATGTCATTAGTTACATGTTAGAGCATGCTTAAGATTAGGGTTTGGTGGAGCCAACCCTCATCCACTATAAATAATCTCTTCCACACTCTCTTTTCTCATTCACTCTCTCATTCATTTTCCTCAACCACCAACCCACTTAGGTAAGTACATCTTGCACAAATGAGAGACCACTTGCATTTTTCATTTCTTTTTATTTCTTTGATTGTTCATCTCTTTATTCTCTACAATTTAGTCTTGGTGTTTTTTATTTTTAATGGCTACTTTTGTATAGATCTAAGCTTCTAAAATTAGGGTTTAATAGATTTTCGTGGTTTTGATCTATCAAACTTGGTTGGTTTCTAAAACTAATTGTCCTATGTTGCAGAGAATTTGATTTCATGCAGTTTTGGCTTTTACTTCGCTTGATTTCGAGCTCGGATGAGGAACTTATGGCCATGGCAAGTTTTTGGAACTTTTATGGCTGAACTTAATGTTTGGGGACGACAACCCCCATGCGCCGGGATTGTCCATGTGCCGAAATTTTCATGCGACTGGGAGGCCATGTGCCGTGAAGTCTCGGCAATGCATCCGTTTGACTCCGTGCGTATCATGCGCGTAGGTTCCCTATGTGCATGAACTGAAGACGCAACGTGAGTTTTATCCATGCGCTAAAATTCTCTTGCGCTAGAATTTTCATACGTTGGGATTCTCATGCACTAGAATTCTCATGCGCTAGAATTTCTTGCGCTGGAATTTCATGCGCTGGGATTCTCATGTGCTGGAATTCTCGTGCGCTAGAATTCTCATACGCTAAATTTCTCCAAATTTACTATTTTTTCCTGTTTGAGCTGTTTTGTTGATATAATCTTATAAAACTCAAAACATAAAAGTTGTAGATCCTTGGCTTGGCTTCAAGAATCTTTCTGTCTTACTCTAACTGGAGTTTATATACGATTGATAGTTTCAATTCTCCCATGGATGTTCTTGATCTTCCTTACATGTTTTTGTATACTTGACCTTCATTCCCGACCTGACTACCTATGCATGTGCTGGTTAATCCTATGCGAGTACTGAGGTACAACCTATGTGAGCACCGAAGTGCTATCCAATACGCTAAGTGTTCCTACACGATATATGTTAGTACATCCAAGTGTCTAACACGAACATAGTGAATGGTCGGTAGCAATGACGTGGTGTATTTGCGTGTTGTATTACACTAAGAAGGGATCCTTATGTATGACTCCTTGAGCCAGTACGGATCTTTTCTTAGGGTACTCGTACAATGTACGACATCTACATGAATGAGCATGTGACCACGACATGTGAAATTCCGAGATTAACCTAGGTTTTAACTAGATAACTAAATTTGGTAGATGCATTGACAGGGAAGAATCTCGAGATCATGATATACTAGCCACCCCAGGTCCCGTCCTGACGTGTCGGGTTGGCTACCACGGATGTGGTTTCATCCGCCTGTGGTAGATGACTATATCCGACTCTTATGTGCTATGTGTTATATGTTTTAGCGCGGTAGCCTTACGGGAGACCGGTGCATAATCAATGTGCCACGTATTTGTATATAAAATAGATTAGCTAGCCATGCTAGAATGACACGATCTAAGGATTCCTATAATTAGCATTACGGGGATAACTCTGCTGATATAGAAAGTCGTAGGAATGATTTGGCCGCTTGTAAAATGACTTGCGTGTGCCTTGCACCTTCCGTTAGTAGCCGAGGAACATAGACTGTCTTGGTGCGTGGTCCAACCCATGTCCTTGTTTGGTTGTTGGGTTGGACTTCTGCGACAGGCTATGGACCGAGGTTACGACCGGAAGCTTTTATTATTATTATTAGTTTGGGTTTTATCTCACTCTTTTGTGCTCCCTTGTGGTACTTGCTAATCGGGGCTGACTCCGCTGGTTTTGTTTGGTCAGATTACGTAGCTGAGCCCGAGGATCCATCATTCCTCCCTAACGTCAATAGTGCAAGCTAGAAGCATGGCTGACGGGGGACTTGAGTGGGTTTCTTCTCCACCACTCTAGTATTCATCGCTTATGTTCTAGCGTTTAGCCACCGGTACCTGTTTAGCCGGTTAATCTGGATATTTTGTATTTTGCATAATTGTAATTAAATCAGACTGCAGCTGCATACGATTATATACCTATGACTCTCTGGGCTAGCTAACTTATAGAGCTAGTTCCCCATGATCATTTTGATGAAGCGTCGAGGATGCCTTACTGCTTTATCTCATATGCTCATTAATTGTTGTTTTCTTGCTTTGAATGATTGAGACATAGATACTTTATGAGACCGTAGGAGACTTGATTGTAGCATGCACCCCCTTGTCTCTTGACAACCACGATCGTCGTATGACGTTTGTATACCTCATATGGAGTAGCTGGCCTAGTCCGTCTCCGTATTTCGGTACTGGGGCGTGACAGGAAGCCTACGTATTACTTATTAGTATTGACCTTATATTGACCATTTTTCATCAAGGCAGTAGGAGAGGTCATGGTCAAGCATAACCAGAAACAAGTTGGTACAACGGGACTCCCTCCGTCGCATAACATAGGCTACGAAGAGATACGGTTAAGGAATTTATAGAAGGAGGATTAATGGACTAAGAGTTGGGGACTACATAATAGGTGTATGGACCTATTTCATAAAGTTTGGTTTCATAGTCCAAATATGGCGATATGCATGGTGGGTTTAATTGGGTTTTAATGGGTTCCTTAATTGGACATCAATCTTTGGTTGAATAAATCTTGAGTTTTAATCCATATTGGCTGGACAAGATCCCATAAAATCAATCTAAACCATTCCTATTATGTTAGCGTAACCTATAATAGGTTCCAACTCAAGTGGTCGAGCTGATTGTCAATCGGGTTGGTTAACTAGGTTCCTTAAGCCTAAAGATGTGCCTTCTGTAACTTCTGTGTTTAAGTAGCACATGGGAACTTCATTGAGTGGAACACTAGCATTATGTGCATAGTGGGCTTCGAGTAGATCACAACCATATGTTGGGTTGAAAGATTGAGCCGAGGTTGGATCTCTAATTGAAGTCGAAAAGTACATCGGTATGACAGTAAGGTTTATACTTAGCCTTTTTGACCTAAAAGTCGCATCAAAAAATAGAGTACAAGGGGACGTGTTTGAGTGGGACATGATATACCTAAATGAAGGTGGACTTGTTTAGGTCTTGCATAAATTTTTTTTGGAAGTTAACAACTAGTATTGCGCTCCGAATATCAATGTCACGGTATATGACATCAATTGATCTAAATAGAAAGTGGGTGTCTATAAGGCACTGATTTATCATCCTAGTAGGAACCAACTTATCATAATCAATCGGTAATCCTAGTAAATCCTTAAATTTACAGGGGCTTTACAATCTATACATTTCAGAAATTCCTTTCTCAAAATTTAAAACCAAGGCACGATTCTATGATTTAGTGGAGTTAGAAAAATTCAAGTCGTGATATCGTACCTTGAATTTTGATTGTAAAAGAATAATACATGATGCAATAGATAATGTGACACGGTAAATATGAATCAAGTTTGAAGATCATTATCCGATTTTGAATAAATGGAAAACGATTGCGTATATATAGCTTTCATAGCAATAGGTGGTATGGCGAACTAAGGGGGACATTCTGTGTCTATCTTCCCTCAAGCACGAGCATTTGTTTTTCTAAAATAAGTAAAGGCGAAAAACAATAAAGAGTTCAAGGAAAAGGGGATCGAATGCGAGCACGATGTTCCAAAGGCGATTTAATAATTCAAAAAGAGTTGTCAAGGCAGTTGCAGATGAGATCCTAGAGGGCAAGTACATTTGTTAACTATATCTCAATCCATGTGTAATAATCATATGAAGAGCGAACCAAGTGCACTAAGGTTGATCAGACCATAATACACCGATTCTAATTAGATAAAATATTAGTGGGCATCCCCAATAAACATATGTCCTGAACAAGCTTGAGAAAGAATAAGCTTGCAAATTTAGGCTATAATAGCAGCATTAGTCAAGATAGTCCAAAAATATAAATAATTCAAGTTACTTAAGAATCTAAGTCTTTGTCCAATGTTCGTGCCTATACAGTCGTCCTACTGTCTTCTTGTCTAAGGCCTTGGTCAAGGTCAAAGGGAATATTAGGTCGTGCTTCATTCTACCCAACTTACAAGAGTTCAACTAGTAATAGATTTGAATCAATGGAGCATACAAGTCATCTTCCTAACCTCTATTAGAAATGAATCAAACAAGATGTAATAAAAGGTAGTCAAACGAGAGTTCGAAAATTGGAATCAAGAAAAGAGATGTGGATGAGATCCTAGACTCTAATCCTATATGCAGGCTTGCTTGGCACTGTAAAGTAACCAAACAATTTATTCGTTTACCTACATAGGCCACCATAAAATATGTAATGCCCCAGTCCCAAAGTACGTAGGACTAGGTACGTAGACATGCCAGCCGTATAATAAATATATGTAAGCTGTAAAATGCAGTATAACCATGACAACTAATCTCATCCACAAAATAAAAATAATAATTATATCATAAATCATCTATGAATTGTCACTTTGTACAAGTCGTTGGGCGTAGACAAATCCACTACCAACCATTTAAATGAGAAGAAATACATACAAGAAAGAATTATAAAAAGTAGCGAAGGACGATACAAGAAAGAGTCACCCTCGATAAAAAGAGAAGACCACGACCTTGGCTAGAACACCTGCAAAAAGTCAAGAACACACACCTAGAGAAATCACCAGGTCCTCTGTGGGATATAACAAGATACAAGAAGCAACATGCCATATAAACTATGAAAATAAATATGCATGCAATAGGGTGCCTAACCATACTATTGTGAATATGCAGTTAAGAACAAACCTTCAACGCATGGGCACTCTCACTATAATGGGTTTGGTATGGCCCCCTCTATGGGCACCAGGGACCTCAAAGCATGACATTCCACGAACATCAGAGGCCAGCATGAACATGATAAAGGGATAAGCAAGACCGTATCTCCAACGGAGCTTCCGGTATTAAAGGAAAGTGCATACTTAGTCCATACACTAATGAACTGTCTCCCTACCTATTGCCTATCTGTGTTATTTATATAACATATATGAACCTCTAATAACTGCCAAGTCTACTAATCATGTAATTCCTATTGACAGTTATATCCTAATCGTCGCACGTCTCATACGTATCGGTGGCCAGCCGACTACGCGTGTTCGTATCCTACATGTGACTCACAACTCGTGATAAAGCAGGTGTCAAGGCCATATGAGATATACCAATACATCATTTCAGTAGGTGGTCATCTAGTACTAAGTCATTATGTATAAAAATTAAAAAAGCTATAAAATGACTAATGCAATCGCTTGCACCCAAGTATGGCTTTGCATAGGAATTTCTAGGTTGAGAAAATATGAAGTGGTACTCAAGAAATTGGGGGTCGAAAGAGGATACCTCACTGTCGAAACTAACATCACAGAGCACTCTGTTCTGGCTATGCAGGTAGTCCTACCGGTGCTTCGGCGGGCTTTGCGGTAGTGCAGGTAGTCGGGCACACGCGTAGGAAGTCGAGGATGCCTCTGGGTCCAGGAGCCTCGATCACGAGAAGGATTTTGGCATGGAGATTGAAGAAAAAGGAAATTTTTGAGAGGTTTTAAATATCTAGGTTTTTGATTGGATTTGATTTTTTTATTTAAATCGGGTGTTGATCTAGTCCGTAAGATAACTGGGTTGGGATTGAGTTGAAAGATTTGGCGAGGATTTAGAGTAGTTTTGAATCAGGAATTCGCTCATTCCTATGCGGTTTTGGGCACGGAAGATTCTATGATATGGAACTTGCAAGATATTCCTATTATCGCGAGTATTTGTCTCTTCTTCTTTTTTCTTTTATCTTTTTTATATGAATATATAATTCTTAAATATATACATGTATATATATTTCAGTACCAAAAATACTAAAAAGCTATGTCATATTTCTAAAGTAAAATTACTAATATAGTAACATGTAACATATATATATGTATATACAATAAAATCATTTTATTCAATTACTCATTTAAACATTGTACTAAAATAAAAATACAAAAATCATTTTAATAAATAATTTGCACAACTACACCTACTAGCTACCTAATATGTAGCAATTACGTGCTACTATCAATAATAGCAAAAATCATTAGAATTTAAATTCAAGCATTTTAATAAATAAGAAAAATACTAAAAATAAATAATAAAATAATAAAAATTTCCTAACCATTTTAAAAAATAATACAAATACTTTTCTAAAATATTTAGTACATAAACTTGTACAAATTTTTATATATGTATTTAATATAGCATTTAACTTGTTACCAAAATATTAGCAAGACTCTGAAATTAAAAGGTCCAATAATTAAAAAATACTATAAAATATATCATGCAAAATTAAAAATAATTATAAAATTTCAGGGGTTTATAAGAGTCACCTGGGTAGATTATAAAGATGGGGTAGCAAATCTATAGAATTGAGACATGAAAGTTGGACGTATGATCTTAGGATGTTTTGACGAACGATAGGATTGGACTGGACTACGAGATTTGGATATTGGTTTTGGAATCGAAGAAGTCAAGTGAGTTCTTGAGGACGAAAATTGTACCTATTAGTTTTATGTGGATTCTCCATCATGAGACTTGGTGGAAATGTATATATTTCGGGGACGCCTTAAATATGTGCACGATCCAACTCAAGTGGTGTGCTGAAGTCAAATGAGATGAAAGGATTGATCGGATAAGCTATCACACGTTGATATAAACAAATCAAATTGTTAGATCAAATTTTTAGCGTATTGAAGGACGTTGGTGATCAAAAATAAATTTGTGTGTCGATGAAATCAAACGGGTTCTCGAGGATTGAATAAAAATAAAGTTTACTTGATTGGATTGAAACGATATTATCGGAATTGAAAATCTTATTTGTAAGAGTGTAATCGAGTTATGCAAAATAAGAAGATTCAGATTTTGATTGATTATTCAAAGTATTTGGAAAATTTTGAAAGACAGAACGTAGACGATGCAAGCAATAACTTCGAAAGATAGTGAAATTTGTAAGCGAGAATTGAATATCGATACGTGTGATTTTGTTTGAGACATTGATGCAGTCAGGTTTAAACGATCAGTTGGGATTTGTGTCACCTTCTTGTTTTGAAAAATAGGTATATGACTGTAATTTGTATTTTGATGATTTTCAAATTTTGTAATTGTTAAAAAAATTTATTTTTATTTTTTGGGTCTCGATTGACCTTAGTTTTTGAGGCCTGATTCTTGGTTAGTTGTTGTTATTTATTATTGGTATTAGTTTATCAGTAAAATTAGTATAAATTGTTGTTTTCATTTTATGATTATTCATTTGGTTGGTATCATACTAATTGTTATTATTATATAATTTTAATTCCTATAACTGCCCCCTCCCCCAAATAACCCTAAAGCTAAACTCTAACTCTCTCTCCCCTCTCCTCTGGCTCAGCTGCCAGCCCACCCCCACTCTTCTTCCTCACCATCTCACCCTCGCACTCTCCCCTCTCTCTCTCACTTCCGCTCACTACCTCTCTCTCCCTCTCATTCACTCAGCACAGCCCCCCTCACTCGAGCTCCCCTCACTCTTCTCTCTTCCCTCACTCCCTCTTCCGGCCTCTTCCCTACCTCCGGCTACCCCGAGCGCCGCCAGCACTACCATCTCTTCCTCTCTCTTGTTCATCTCCTCTATCGCTCGTCCCCGCCATCGTCAGCCGCGACCATGACTGCTAGCCCCACTCTTCCCTTCTCGAGCTTTCTTTCACGCTTTTCCACTTCTGGCACCACCGCCATCAACCCCGTAGCCACCACCATGACTTCTAGTACCACCACCGTCGTGGCTGCCACCTCCATCCGCCACCTACGCCATGGCATCCACCTTCGCCCCTCTTCTCTGTCTCCTTTGCGGTCGGGAGCCAACCCGCCTAGCCAAGCTCCTCCTCCGCCGTTGCTATCCTTCCTCTACCGCAGAGCCTCCCCGACCTAGCTGCACCGCCGCAGTTCCTGCTCTCCCTTCCACCCTTTCTCGATCTGTGTGCACCTCGGGCAGCGTACTGCCTCAACTGTTCGCTGCCTCTGCAGGGTATTGTCTCGGGCGATGCACCCTCGGTTGGAGTGCACCCCTCATTTTTTGTGCTACCCCGGGAAGGGAGCCCTCGATCTCCGTGCACGTCTCGAGTAGCGGGACACTTTGGGCCCCACGCTGCTCGGGCTTTGTGTAGTCTCAATTCGCGTATACCTTGGTATACGTGCTATCTCAATTCCCGTGCCACCTTGATTCATGTTCTTTCCTGGACAGCACGTCACCTCGAGCCCCGTGCTGCCTCAGCCACCGTGCCATCTCGGTTTGCACACTACCTCATTTTTCGTGTCTCAGCCTTTGTGCCTATCTCGCGATTTATGTTGCTCTGATTTGTGTGTCGCATTGATTTGTGTGCCACTTTGGACTCTGTATCGCATTGATTTGCGTGCATGTCTTAATTTGTGTGTCGTATTGATTCGTGCGCCATCCTAATATTCATGATCCTTCGATGTACGTGCGCGTCTTGATTTATGTGCACATTTTGCTTTCTGTTCGTCTCGATATTCATGCTATCTCGATTCACGTACATGTCTCAATTTATGTGTATATTCTGTTTCATGTTCTTATCGATATTCGTGTCACCTCTATTATCGTGCACGTCTCGGTTTGTGTATCCGTATCGATTCGAGAGCCTCGGTTTCTATGTCAGATCTTTGCACTACTAGCGGACATATGTGGTTTAGCCTTCTGCCATCCTCCGTGATTTTTGTCATTATTTTATTATTATATGCTAATGATTGTTTATTATGTGTTCTGAGGACCCCAATAGACGTGCTAGCCTTAGATCCCGGTCGCCGAAGACTTGCTTATCTAGTCGAGCCCTCTAGGCAAGTATCCCTTGCTCATCGACGGCTCTTGCCCTTCTGGATTTAATTGTATTTAATTCATTTGTAATTGTAAATATAAATTTATAAATGTGAGTATAGTAGTAGAACTACCATGATTAGGACTTATGCTATATGTTAGTTCGATATCGGGCCAAGCCGTAACGGACAACTCAAACGGGTCATCCACATCTCCGAGGACACGAGCATGACTCACAAGTATGGATTGTCCCAATGTCCCGTGTCTGACTCGTGGTCGGGTAACAGCTTTGGCTAACTGTTTCTGTGACTATGCTTGCGGATTGGATATGACTGTGGGTCTGTGATGCACCATGCATGGCAATTCTTGTTGTATGTGTTGGCTTGGCACCCAGCACGCATCATAGTGATACTGGAGGCCGAGACTTAGTATTCTCGGCTATGGTTTGGTTTCCAGTATGCATCATAGTACTGCTGGAAGCTGAGACTTAGTGTTCTCAGTTTGCAATTCTGCGACGGGTTGTGCCGAGTGGTTATAGCCCCAATTCGCAGGAAGCTCCCATTCAAAAATATAGAGGCGACTTTACAAAATTTTCTAGAATTCTGGTCGAGATTTGGTCTGAAGATTTGGGCAGAACTGTTCCTTTGGTTTACTGAACCAGACTCATACATGTTTATCGTAGTATAGTATACCTAATCCCAGTACCTGCCAGGTAGACTCATGACTAGATTTATCGCCTAGCTAATGACCTGTCTTGTCCGTCGGATAGTGTAAGGAGTACGGATCTACTCGGGAGACGGTTTGCGACCCTGGCCCTTGTCTGATTTAAGGGTCGTGGATTTGCTCTATAGTGGTTTATGCAATCCTTGCCATTTCTTGACGACATTAATTAATATACTCTTGTTCCCTGACCATTCCTACTAGACGATGTCCTATTTTAGTCAGATATGACTAGTAGTTCTCATATTTGTATCGAGATTGACTTTTAGATATATCTGTGGATTGAGTATTATAAGGAGTATGATCCCGGGATATTGATTTGGTAGACTCACGTGGATTTTTGGATAGTGTTGCCATTTCCTTTTTGATGGTGTTCTAATTTGATTAGATATGATTGTGGATTCCTGAATTTTGATGATTATGAGAGTGTTTCGCATAACGAGGAGAATATCGAGGGTATCCTTATATAATTTTTACCCGACTTCCAAGTGCCCAAAATCTGGTACCAATATTGTATTATGGTAGTTGGGAGACGTTTACTGATAGCCCGTGATATTGATAAAGAGAGTTCTTGTGAGCTAGAGGGCCTAGCATTGTTTATAGTGATTGGCTTAGTATCTGGTGATCGACTTTTCTGACATGATATTTATTCCATCGTAGATGGAAGAATACTGATAGATTGATCTGGTGGATAGACCGACTTGATGATTAGAGCTGTAGGCTTCCATGTGTGCTTGAGATGCTATTATAGTAGAGATCCCGACCGTGTACCTGACCTGATACCCATGACACGATGTGGGCAGATGACTTCATGTGACTGTCTGAAATATCCTTGTTCTTAACATAACTATTGTATCCATGCTATGATTCCAGCATACCTGTTGAGGTATTGGCCCTATTATTGCACTAAGGTGCTATTTCCTTGATTATATTACACTGCAGTACAATCTTGTTATTCTAGTTATATGATATGATTACTTGCACGGGTACCTTGGTAGTTGGCATGTAGTCTTAGCGTGGTCATGATTGATTGTTTGCTTGTTGCATTACACTAAGAATGAATCACAACTGGGACTCTAGGTTCCGAGGTTGATTTTTACTTAGCGTTTCCATACTGAGGTACGACATCTAGGAGGATGATCATGTGACCATGGCATGTGATTCTGGATAACTGTAGGGATAATCTACGTAACTTAAACTGGTAGAAGCATTGGGAGGGAACGGTATCTCGAAGTCATGCAATACTAGTCTATTTATTTTGGCTGGCCGCCACGGATATTGTTACCGTCCTCAATAGAGGATGGCAGTATCTGGCTACTTTATATACTATGTACTATATGCTTATCTTGCTCGTACGGTGGCCTTACGAGAGATCGGTGCTTATCTAGTTTTGTTATATTTGGCCCCGCTAGCCCGGCTGGATCGACACAATTTGAGAATTCCTATATTTTGCATTGTTAGGATAACCCAACCTCCACATAGAAAGTCGTAGGCATTTCAGAAGGCCACTTAGTTACTTAAATTGTTTGGCTTATTGCTTGCAAAGCTGGCTAATATCGAGTTCTAGTTGGCGATGCAGGTATTATTGGATGTTAGGAAGACTATGATGATTATTGGTTATTTAGCTACATTAGTTGTGGATTGTTATCGTGTCTTGGTACCGCACGATTCTTACCCTCATTTACTGTTCATATATATTTTTTCTGTCATATATTTTATCCTGCTGGGTTTTCTTCGCCCGTCTTTGAGCCTTCCTTTCTGGTACTTACTGCGGTTGGCCTGACCAACCCTAGATTAATCCAGATTGCCAGTGATCGACCCTATGGATCTTCCAGACTTGACTTGGATGATGAGCTTCAGTTCTAGAACATGTAGGAACTGTGCAGAAAGGTATCCGCATCTACATTATTTTATATTGTAGACTTTCTGGTTATCATATGTGTATTTCTGGCTTGCCATATGATTATCTCTCTTGCTGATTATTTTATTGATATTTCTTGTGGATATGAGATCAGATTTAGGCCATAGATTGATTGCATGCTAGGATACCCAATAAGATTGACAGCCGTAATCGTCGTATAACGTCTTCGTACCTTATACGGTGTAGCTGGCCTATATCCGACCCCGTATTTCGGCACTGGGGTATAACACGGTTTTAGTGGTGGCCATTCAAGTCTCTTTTGAGATATTGTTGGGTATCACATGATTATTGATCTCAGTCCACTATTCCTTGGTATTCTAACTTGTTACACTTGTCCTTCGCTGCCTTGATCTTGTGAATTGGTCCTCATCTCTACCTGGACCTATCTTGCTTGGCCATATCTTATTCGTTGTTATCTACCTTTATTCCTTATTTTGGGAGACATGGTCATGTTGTTGGCCATGTTGATCACCTTGTCAAATAAGACGTTGTTTTGTCTCCATCTTGGGTTATTTGTTATTTACCTTGGGTTCTGTACTCTCTACCGGTGTTTCGCCTTGGTTGATTTTTCTGTTATTCCCTTCGTGCGTTGACTTCATGTTGACTTAATGTCATTATCGCCCACTTTGAGTGTTGACTTGATTGCTGTGGAAGGAAGATTTTATCAGGACTCTGAGGTTGGATATTTTAACATTTGTTGATTATTCAGTGGATATTCTTGTATCAATTCAGCACCTTTGATTCTGGACAGTTCCACAATCATGATTATCTGTTTTAGATATTATTTTGATTATAGAGATACTTTCTATATAATATGTTTTGACATGGATTTTGAATTTGGAGTATTTTCCAAGAAAACTACCTTGTGTTATTATTGAATGTGTTTTTTGATGTATATTATGATTGACCTAGATTTTGATTATTTTCATGGAACTGTCTTGTTATATTGTTAGATGTTGTCAACCCCAGTTTCCAAAAACAGGGATATTTTTATCATTTTTCATTTTTAAATTATTTTGGAATTATTTATTTATTTATTGTAATATTTTGGGGTTATTTGAGTCGGGTTCGAATTTCAACTCATTCCGACTTGTATCGGGGACCCGGGGTAGTTTTGACTCTAGCGGGCCCATACACTAGTTAGGCATGGCCCACATAATATTAATTTTAGTCCACATGATATTAATTTTAGTTAGTGACTAGACTAATTATTTTGGTTAGTATTAATATGGATTAGTGTTTTAGGATTGACCAAACTACCCCCGACTTAACCCCTTACCAATGTATTAGTAAATAGACTAGAAAAGGGGCTTTTGGACTTTTCCTAATAGGACAAAACCACCTTTATGGCCAGCCACAATAAGGATAGGGTTGAGCCTCCCATTTGTCATTATCCATCTATTTTTTCTCTCTCTTGTTCTTCCCCAAATTCCTAGAGAGCAATCTCTAGCAATTTCTCCACCAAATTATTCCATTTCACCACCAAATCTTCTTCTTTCCTTCTCCATTCTGCCAAGGAGGAAGCTACCCAAGTTTGGGAGGATTCGGAGCTCGTTCGTGTCCTTTTGGAATCTCTTCGTGTCGGTGTCGCTCCGGAAAGGCTTTTCTTCGATTCGATCTACCGGGAGGTATAAATTCCTTCTTCTTTTCATTTCCTTATGCATATAGGTCTATTTTGAACCCATAGGAATGGCCCCATAGTTGTATCTCCATTTGTGTCCATTTCGTGTCCCTTTGGAGGTCATAGGAGTGTCCTTTGTGTTGTGGTTGTGTCCATGTGGGAAAATCCCAAAATTGGACACACTATGTGTTTTTGTTATGTATGAATGAATTATTACATGTTTAATCTCATATTTTTGTATTGGAGATGTGTTCTATAGTGTCTCATATATACATATTAGTGTAGAGAGTGAGTTCTTGATATATTATATTATATACTTGTGTTCTTTTGTCTCAAACTACCTAAATCCGTCATGATTCTATCCACGTTTTTAATTTCAGCCCTAACTTAGAAATGTCATAACTTCTAGCTCAAAGCTCGGTTTAATCTCCCATTTTTTTAAAAGAAGCGTATTGAAGTTAGCTTCCCAAAAACATATATTAATAGGCCTAATTCTTTCTGTAAATTTCTGGAGAATTATTTGAGTGTCAGCTGTACGAAAGACAAACGCGTTCTCGGTGTTTTTGCGATTTCGGGAGTTTCCGGAAACGAAAATGCGATCCGTTTAAAGTTTTGGAAAGCTAACACATAGATCTATAACATACTTTAATCCTAAATTTTAATTCATACTGAGATGGTACAGTATTGATTATTAGTAGGAGTTACTATTCGGTATATGCATTTTGTGTACCCTTGTGTGTAATATAATGTTCTATTTGATTTTAACCCATGTTAATATATATACATTATGTAATTAAATAGAGAATACAAGCATGAGTAAATGGTTAAATAAATGATGTATGAGGTGTAAGTATCTTATCTAATGTAAGCATGCATAAGTATGGCTTGTAATGAATATGTAGGTTCCATAGTATGTAATGTATGGTGCATATAGTGGTACAAGAGAATAATGAATGATGAATGAATGCAAGCATGAATGTAATGTAATAATAGATGTAATGTCTGCAATATACAAGTTAATGAGATGTAATGTTCTATGTTAACACAAATCCTATATTACCTCATGTACCCCCTTACACTATGTTGATACTATCACACTTGACACATTGTTCACTTACACTTTGACACTCTTTGATATGTATACACTATGTATGCCCATTTAATCCTTACTTGCTCCTTTGCCATGTTCACATACACACACATAGCCTCTTAAATAAGTATTTATGAATATAGTTAACTTAGCTATGTATGTATATTATATATATGTTAGCATATTGTGTTGTAATATATAAGTTTATATAACCATTTGAAATGCCATGATTATAGACCTAATGTTGAATACCAATATATGCATGTGTATATATGTGTGGACATATATAGCTTAAAGTAATAGATTACCTAGTGTATATCCAATGTAAATTCTTGCCTATTTGAGTATTGAATAATTACATGCTATATAGAGTTGGGTGTATGTTGGCTTGTATAGCCTTGTATTGATGTGTGCTTGCTAGGATAGTCTTGGTTAGGCCTAATAAGACTTACTGGGTTAGGACATGACCTAGTTTGACCTAATTTGACTAGTGCAGTTGACCAGAGTTGACCAATGGTTGACTTTGGCCTAGTTTAACCTAGATTCATGTAGAATGCATTGTAGTACTTTATATTACCCTTCTGGACATGTTGTGACTTGTGCTGTTCTAATTAGGAGCCAGACACCTTGTAACCTGTGTTGCTTTAAATAGGACTCTGTGGCTTCAGTTGGACCCCCTATACTTATCAGCTGTTCAGGTTATCGAGGCGAGTACATTCTCTGATCATTTCATATCCTGCTTAAAATTATTTCCTGCAGTAGATTACTTTACTTGTACTGTCACGTTGGTCACACGGATTGGTACTATATGGATCCCTTCTTGAGATGTTATCCTTAGAGAGCATCGGGTACTACATGTTCTGTGCGTTTCACTTACATGACGTATCATATGCTTCATTGGTTCTTTGATCACTTACGACATATACTCTTATGATCGTAGAGTCTTCCTAGAATCCTTATCCCATTTATGGGACTACTATGTATCACCTTCAGGGTTTATTTCCTTCGGGGTCTATTACCTTCGGGGTCTATCACCTTCGGGGTCTTATCACCTTCGGGGTCTACCACCCTTTGGGGGCTGTTACATAGCATCATATAACATAACCTGGTTGGATCCTTGTGTATTGATTGGGGGTACGGGGGAGTATAAATAGCTATGTGAACAATTCCAAAGTAGAATAGCCATGTACGCCTCTTTAGTATAGCCATGTACAATCAAGCCGTTCACATGTCGACTTTGTGCTCTAAATCACTAGTCACTAGTAGCTCTTTATTTATAGTAGATATTTCTATTACAGATCTCTCTCAGTTTATATACAGTATTTCTTTCAGTACCTGTATCTTACTTTACTGCATGATTATATTTTCTAACCTGCTATGAACTGTTGAGATGTAATGTGCTCGCTCCTGTCCTGACTGGACCTGTTGATAAATTTTACAGATGGCCTGGGATTGCCTGATAGCCTAGAGGAGACACAGTAGAGGTTGTTTAGATAGTTATTTCATTTTGTCTGGAGTTGTATTTACTTTGTGGATTACTGTATTTGAGTTTTGAGATGTATTTCTGGGTTTATGTATCTTAGACACTTAGACTTCTATCTCCTATATTTATTTTGGATTTCATATTTTATTTATCTTTATCATGCTCTACCGTAGATGTGATTGAGACTGTATCTGCTATGTCACCCCCATTCGGGGAGTATAAACTGTTTAGTCTTATACTGTTAGATGCATTGAGACCTAGGACAGCGTTCTACCGCCGATACTGCGGCGTAGGCTGGGCGTTCTTACGTTCTCGTGCCCTAACTCTAGGGTGCGGGTCGTGACACGTTTTTAGTGGTGGCCCATGCAGGTCGAGTTTGTGTAGTGGTATTCGAGCTAGAGTACCACTACAGCCTGCAGTAGGAATAGAATATATTTTTGAAGGTACTCAATCACAGTTAGGACCCTTGAAAGATTCCCGAGACGACCCTTGAGAATCTTATTTTAACTTCGATTTGAGAACTCTTTTTTCCCTTGATTTGATTTATTTTTACTTACTGTTGTTAAATTTGATTTTGATGGATTATGGTTGAATTTGAGTTGTATTCATTGATTTTGATGAATGATTGTCGAATTTTGAATCTTGATGATAGCTATTGCATCCGAGTTGTATTTTGATGGATTTTTGTTCATTTTGAATTTTGAAGTTCGTTGATAAATTTGATTTGATTTATGGGTATTCATTGTTGATTTAATTTAATTTTTTTGACAAGATGAAATTATATGGGCTAGGTCATCTATGTTATGGAATCTTGTCTTCTATAGTCACATTAGCCAGCATGGTGAGGACATATAGTCTGACTCTGGATATATTTCTCGGGTGTGGAAATTTAAGGTTTTTGCAGCCAAGCTAGCGGCACCGCAAAAATGTTAAATACTACGATTCTAGAGGTATGTGCATAAGTCAAGGACTCTGTGATTATCGTAGCCTTGCTTACTAGTATGACGAGGATTTAGTGTACCATGATTTTGGACAGACGCATATGATTATCAGATTGTACCTTAAATGTTTTCGAAACATGTTTTCTCTACTTTTGTTTCTGTCCTTCAAATTTTTTTTTAATTATTAATTGTTTTGTTTTGTTTGCTTCTCATTATTTAACTTAAGGGTAGGTTTGCCTGTTTTTATAAACCTTTGCGTAACTTCTTGCTATGAGTTTCTTCTTAATGCAATGAATCGATAATTTTGCTAGACTTTATCTTGAATTTGATAATTTAGCTCTGGATTTCAAAATGGTTCTTCTTTAAATAGATAAGCAAAACAGATTTTATCGTTATTTCTTCCTTGCTATTATTCTTGTATTAAATAATAATAATAAAACTGCCTTGATTACGTCAATCACCTGCTTACAATCTTGGTAGGAATCTAAATGTTAGTCTTAACGTAGAAATAATTTTTTTTTATATTAGGACATGAGAATATGTATATGAATATATATAGCATACACTTTTCCTAACACGTATGCATGCTACACTTGATTTTTCCACCTATCTAAATACATATTAATATGTTGTTGATGTTTAAATTATCAAAACCCCAATATTTTTGGTTCTCTGCTTTTTCATGTTTAAATTTGTAATTTAAATATAAATTTTATATTATTAGTTATGTTTAAATCACTGCACATGTATGTTATATGTGGGGTTTCAATTCAAAATTTTGGTTGAGTTTTGTGTTTAAATTTGTAAAATCTGAGACTGTGTGCATGTTAACCCTTGATGCAGGATTCCAAATATTAGTTCAAATTGCTGTTTTATTTCTTAAATGTAATATTTGAGCTATATACCTTGTGGGAAGTAGGGATATAAATTTATGTTTCATATTCTTACATGTTAGTTGTGATAAACATTGAGTTGGTTTTTAATGTTCAAATTTCTCCAAAACCCTGAAAACTAGTTACATGTTAACATTTTTACATTCATTTCCATGTTTAGTTAAATTTCAGATTTAACATGTAATATTGAACTGTGTGCATAGATAAATGTATGGATAGTATGTTAGGGTTTCATTTCTATCATGTTATGATGTATTAGGACCATTGAGATGGGTTGCGATGTTTCAAAACCCTAAAATCTGAGACTGCATTATGTTAATATTTTACTGTTTTAAATATTAGCTTATTTTCAGACTTTGCATGTAAATGCTGAACTAAAACTGGGTTTAACCTTTCAATACTAGGCTATAATCCTGTACAAGGACACATATACACCCTCTTTATATATATATATGTATAAGGTTAGCCATGCATGTTATGAGTAAATAAGTTACGTATTGTAGATTGTTTAACCAATATGCCATGATTAGTGTAACTTGATAGCCGTTGTTTTGAAACCCAATTTCTCATATACAATTTTATGTATATTTCGTCTACACATATGCCTACTATCTTACCATATTAACCTGTTTACATACACCCATACACACACAAACCATATAACATTACATAATGCCAGCTTTTCCCTCTCTAACGCTCTCTCTATATATATATATTGTGATTGGATTTCAATGCAAGTGACTTTCAATTCTTTAACTTTGAAATTGATTTTTCTGTACCCTTTTAGATTATTGGAAGTTACCTTTCTTAATTTTTTTTTTTTTGAGTACCAGCTTTCACATAGGATGGTAGACTGTCTTACAGTTTTGATGATTTGTTATTTATGTATCTTTTCCAGTTTAGCACTCTAGATTTCTTGTGTGTTTGATACCCTATGACCGTCTTGGTTTAGCATGACTAGTATACCTAGATAAGACTTTCACTACCACCGTATGCAATGACCCTGTATGTCATCATTTTGATCACATAATTTGTTTTAATCTGGGACTTTGATTTGTGGGGGTTTGACCTAGAGGGAGTATGGACATTTTAATTTCGAGGATGAAATTTTTCTAAGGTGGGTAGACTTGTAACACCCAATTTTCTAAAATGAGAGTAATTTTAAAATTTTATAATTTTAATCATTTATTGATTTGACATTTAAATCATGATATAATTTTGGTAATTTTTTAAATCATTTTAAAACTATTTAAAATCTTGACTTGTAATTTTGATGTTTTGCTAGTGAAACCCTAGAGACTGTTTGACCTAGAGCCTAACCATGTGATTAGGATATTTTAATGTCATTTTTGGCCTAAGGATATTTTGCATTAGACCTCCTTGAATTATTTTGATATTTATTGCGTTGGTGATTGTTAATTTTGACCTTTGATAGGTGTGATGGTTTTCTGTCCGTATCGGATACGTATCAGTTTTTATTTATAAATGTTTGATGTGCCTCAAGGAGATTTTTTTTTATTGCTGATTTTTTTTGAAAAGTATTTGAATGAGATTGTTTTCTGCATGTGTTTCCTGTGATTGCTTTGTTTTAATTTCGAGGACGAAATTTTTTAAGGTGGATAGATTTGTCACCCCCAGTTTCCAGAAACAGGGGTATTTTTGTCACTTTTCATTTTTAAATTATTTTGGAATTATTTATTTATTTATTGTAATATTTTGGGGTTATTTGAGTCGGGTTCGAATTTCAACTCATTCCGACTTGTATCGGGGACCCGGGGTAGTTTTGACTCTAGCGGGCCCACACACTAGTTAGGCATGGCCCACATAATATTAATTTTAGTCCACATGATATTAATTTTAGTTAATGACTAGACTAATTATTTTGGTTAGTATTAATATGGATTAGTGTTTTAGGATTGACCAAACTACCCCCGACTTAACCCCTTACCAATGTATTAGTAAATAGACTAGAAAAGGGGCTTTTGGACTTTTCCTAATAGGACAAAACCACCTTTATGGCCAGCCACAATAAGGATAGGGTTGAGCCTCCCATTTGTCATTATCCATCTATTTTTCTCTCTCTTGTTCTTCCCCAAATTTCTAGAGAGCAATCCCTAGCAATTTCTCCACCAAATCATTCCATTTCACCACCAAATCTTCTTCTTTCCTTCTCCATTCTAGCCAAGGAGGAAGCTACCCAAGTTTGGGAGGATTCGGAGCTCGTTCGTGTCCTTTTGGAATCTCTACGTGTCGGTGTCGCTCCGGGAAGGCTTTTCTTCGATTCGATCTACCGGAAGGTATAAATCCCTTCTCCTTTTCATTTCCTCATGCATATAGGTCTATCTTGAACCCATAGGAATGACCCCATAGTTGTATCTCCATTTGTTTCCATTTCGTGTCCATTTGGAGGTCATAGGAGTGTCCTTTGTGTTGTGGTTGTGTCCATGTGGGAAAATCCCAAATTTGGACACACTATGTGTTGTTGTTATGTATGAATGAATTATTACATGTTTAATCTCATATTTTTGTATTGGAGATGTGTTCTATAGTGTCTCATATATACATATTAGTGTAGAGAGTGAGTTCTTGATATATTATGTTATATACTTGTGTTCTTTTGTCTCAAACTACCTAAATCCGTCATTATTTTATCCACGTTTTTAATTTCAGCCCTAAATTAGAAATATCATAACTTCTAGCTCAAAGCTCGGTTTAATCTCCCATTTTTTTTAAAAGAAGCGTATTGAAGTTAGCTCTCCAAAAACATGTATTAGTAGGCCTAATTATTTCTGTAAATTTCTGGAGAATTATTTGAGTGTCAGCTGTACGAAAGACAAACGCGTTCTCGGTGTTTTTGCGATTTCGGGAGTTTCCGGAAACGAAAATGCGATCCGTTTAAAGTTTCGGAAAGCTAACACATAGATCTATAACATACTTTAATCCTAAATTTTAATTCATGCTGAGATGGTACAGTTTTGATTATTAGTAGGAGTTACTATTCGGCATATGCATTTTATGTACCCTTGTGTGTAATATAATGTTCTATTTGATTTTAACCCATGTTAATATATATACATTATGTAATTAAATAGAGAATACAAGCATGAGTAAATGGTTAAATAAATGATGTATGAGGTGTAAGTATCCTATCTAATGTAAGCATGCATAAGTATGGCTTGTAATGAATATGTAGGTTCCATAGTATGTACTGTATGGTGCATATAGTGGTGCAAGAGAATAATGAATGATGAATGAATACAAGCATGAATGTAATGTAATAATAGATGTAATGTATACAATATACAAGTTAATGAGATGTAATGTTCTATGTTAACACAAATCCTATATTACCTCATGTACCCCCTTACACTATGTTGACACTATCACACTTGACACATTGTTCACTTACACTTTGACACTCTTTGATATGTATACACTATGTATGCCCATTTAACCCTCACTTGCCCCTTTGCCATGTTCACATACACACACATAGCCTCTTAAATAAGTATTTATGAATATAGTTAACTTAGCTATGTATGTATATTATATATATGTTAGTATATTGTGTTGTAATATATAAGTTTATATAACCATTTGAAATGCCATGATTATAGACCTAATGTTGAATACCAATATATGCATGTGTATATATGTGTAGACATATATAGCTTAAAGTAATAGATTACCTAGTGTATATCCAATGTGAATTCTTGCCTATTTGAGTATTGAATAATTGCATGCTATATAGAGTTGGGTGTATGTTGGCTTGTATAGCCTTGTATTGATGTGTGCTTTCTAGGATAGTCTTGGTTAGGCCTAGTAAGACTTACTGGGTTAGGACATGACCTAGTTTGACCTAATTTGACTAGTACAGTTGACCAGAGTTGACCAAGGGTTGACTTTGGCCTAGTTTGACCTAGATTCATGTAGAATGCATTGTAGTACTTTATATTACCCTTCTGGACATGTTGTGACTTATGCTGTTCAAATTAGGAGCCAGACACCTTGTAACCTGTGTTGCTTTAAATAGGACTCTGTGGCTTCAGTTGGACCCCCTATACTTATCAGCTGTTCAGGTTATCGAGGCGAGTACATTCTCTGATTATTTTATATCCTGCTTAGAATTATTTCTTGCAATAGATTACTTTACTTGTACTGTCACGTTGGTCATACGGATTGGTACTATATGGATCCCTTCTTGAGATGTTATCCTTAGGAAGTATCGGGTACTACATGTTCTGTGCGTTTCACTTACATGACGTATCATATGCTTCATTGGTTCTTTGATCACTTACGACATATACTCTTATGATCGTAGAGTCTTCCTAGAATCCTTATCCCATTTATGGGACTACTATGTATCACCTTCGGGGTCTATTACCTTCAGGGTCTATTACCTTCGGGGTCTATCACCTTCGGGGTCTTATCACCTTCGGAGTCTACCACCCTTCCGGGGCTGTTACATAGCATCATATAACATAACCTGGTTGGATCCTTGTGTATTAATTGGGGGTACGGGGGAGTATAAATAGCCATGTGAACAATTCCAAAGTAGAATAGCCATGTACGCCTCTTTAGTATAGCCATGTACAATCAAGCCGTTCACATATCGACTTTGTGCTCTAAATCACTAGTCACTGGCAGCTCTTTATTTATAGTAGATATTTCTATTACAGCTCTCTCTCTGTTTACATACAGCATTTCTTTCAGTACCTGTATCTTACTTTACTGTATGATTATATTTTCTAACCTGCTATGAACTGTTGAGATGTAATGTGCTCGCTCCTGTCCTGACTGGACCTGTTGATAAATTTTATAAATGGCCTGGGATTGCCTGATAGCCTAGAGGAGACACAGTAGAGGTTGTTTAGATAGTTATTTCATTTTGTCTGGAGTTGTATTTTCTTTGTGGATTACTGTATTTGAGTTTTGAGATGTATTTTTGGTTTATGTATCTTAGACACTTAGACTTCTATCTCCTATATTTATTTTGGATTTCATGTTTTATCTATCTTTATCATGCTCTACCGTAGATGTGATTGAGACTGTATCTGCTATGTCACCCCCATTCGGGGAGTATAAACTGTTTAGTCTTATACTGTTAGATGCATTGAGACCTAGGACAGCGTTCTACCGCCGACACTGCGGCGTAGGCTGGGCGTTGTTACGTTCTCCTGCCCTAACTCTAGGGTGCGGGTCGGGACAGATGTTTTGTGAATTTTAGTGACTTGGACATTTGAGTCATGGATTTGATTCGTTTTGGGTATTTGTCAACAGTGACCGGGTGACCCTAGTATATCTTGATGGTGTGGTAGCGAAAGTTGTAGCCGCTCGATTATAGTACCATGGTGAATCTTTTGTAGCCATTCCGGATGGCGTGGCAAAGAATGATCGTGACACATATTGTGATCGGATATAAGGAAACTACGATTGTCGGTTTGAGACAAATATCCTAGATTTTATGATTTTCTTTGGATTTTCATGTAGTTAGGATTTCAGGTTTTCGGATATTGTTTTTGATATTTTGTACTTGTTTTGATTTATGGAGTTATTTCGTGCATGTGAGATTTTGATTTTTTAAATTCTTTCTATGTTTCGGATTTACTTTAAGAGTTGATTTGTGCGGCTAGATATTGTTATCCTCGATGTTTTCAGATTGAGATTTTGTTTATTTCTAGTTGTATTACTTGATTTCTGTAAGGTGGGTAGAGTTTTCATGATATATATATATATATATATATATATATATATATATATATATATATATATATATATATAGTTTTGAAACCCCTATTTTAAATTATTTCAAAATTTTGAGGACAAAATGTTTGTAAGGTGGGTAGGATGTCACCTCCCTATTTTGAAAGATAGGTATATGACTGTATTTTGTATTTTGATGATTTTAAAATTTCGTAATTGTTAAAAAAATATTTTTATTTTCTAGGTCTCGATTAACCTTGGTTTTTTAGGCATGATTCTTGGTTAGCTATTGTTATTTATTATTGGTATTTGTTTACTATTAAATTGGTATAAATTGTTGTTTTTAATTTATGATTATTCAATTGGTTGGTATCATACTAACTGTTATTATTATTGTTATTATTATTTAATTTTAATTCCTATAACTACCCCCCCCCCCCCAAACAAACCCTAACCCTAAACTCTAACTCTCTCTCTTCCCCCCTCTCATCTCCTCTGGCTCAGCCGCAGCACCCTCCCACTCTTCTTCCTCGCCATCTCACCCCCCCCCACTATCATCTCTCTCTCCCGCTACTGTCTCTCTCTCCCTCTCGCTCACTCAGCACAGCCCCCTCCCCTCACTCGAGCTCTTCCTCACTCTTATCTCTTCCCGCACTCTCTCTCTCCCGGCCTCTTTCCGACCTCTGACTGCCCTGAGTGCCGCCAGCACCACCATCTCTCCCTCTCTCTTGCCCATCTCCTCTCTCGTTCGTCTCGACCACCGTCATCCGTGACCACGACCGATAGCCCCACTCTTCCCTTTCCGAGCTCTCTTCCGCTCTCCCACTTCTGGCACCACCGCCATCCCCCCGCGACAACCACCACGAGTTCAAGCACCACCACCGCCATGGTCGCCACCTCCATCCGCCACCTATGCCATGGTAGCCACCTTTGCCCCTTTTCTCTGTCTCCTCCGTGGTCGGGAGCCGACCCGCCTGGCCGAGCTCCTCCGCCGCCACTGCCGTCCTTCCTCTACCGTGGAGCTGCCCCGACCTAGTCGTGCCATCGCAGTTCCTCCTCTGTCTCCCACCCTTTCTCGATCTATGCACACCTCGGGTAGCGCACTACCCCGAAAAGTATGTTGCCTCGTGCAGCGTGTTGTCTCGGGTGATCCACCCTCAGTTGGTGTGCACCCCTCATTTTCTATGCTACCATTAGAAGCGAGCCTTCGAGGTCCGTGCATGCCTCGTGCAGCGGGACGCTTTAGGCCCCGTGCTACTCGGGCTTTGTGCCATCTTGATTTGTGTACACCCTGGTGTATGTGTTGTCTCGGGTTTTTGTGCCACCTCGATTCATGTACTGCCTTGAATAGCGGGCCGCCTAGAGCCCCACGCTGCCTCGGGAACCGTACCATCTCATTTTGTGCACTGCCTTATTTTTTCCGTCTAAGCCTTTGTACCTATCTCACGATTTGTGTTGCTCCGATTTGCGTGCATGCACCGATTTGCATGCCACATTAATTTGTCTGCCACCTTGGACTCTGTGTCGCTCCAATATGTGTGCACGTCTCGATTTGTGTGTCGTATTGATTCGTGCGCCATCCTGATATTCATGATCCCTCGATCTACGTATGCATCTCGATTTATATGTACGTTCTGCTTCCCGTTCGTCTCGACATTCTTGCTATCTCGATTCTCGTCCATGTTTCGATTTACGTGCACGTTCTGCTTTTCGTTTGTATCGATATTCGTGCCATCTTAATTCTCGTGTACGTCTTGATATACGTATGCATCTCGGTTTGCATATCCGTATCGATCCATATACCTCGATTTTTGTGCCAAATTTCTATACTACTAGCGGACCCACGCGGTATAGCCTCCTGCCATCCTCCATGATTTCTGTCATTATTTTATTATTATATGCTAATGATTGTTTATTATGTGTTTTGAGGACCCCGATGGACGTGCTAGCCTTAGATCTCGGTCGCCGAAGACTTGCTTACCTAGCCGGGCCCTCTAGGCAAGTATCCCTTGTTCATCGACGGCTCTTGCCCTCCTCCTGGATTTAATTGTATTTAATTCATTTGTAATTGTAAATGTAAATGTATAACTGTGAGTAGTTTAGTATAGTAGTAGAACTTCCATGATTATGACTTATGCTATATGTTAGTTCGATATCGGGTCAAGCTGTATCAGATAACTCGGACGGGTCATCCACACCTCCGAGGACACGAGCACGACTCACAAGTATGGATTGTCCCCATATTCCCCGTGTCTGACTCGCAGTCGGGTAATAGCTTTGGCTAACTATTTTTGTGACTATGCTTGCGGATTGGATATGACTGTGGGTCTGTGATGCGCCCTGTATGGCGATTCTTGTTGCATGTGTTGGCTTGGTGCCCAGCACGCATCGTAGTACTGCTGGAGGCTGAGACTTAGTGTTCTCGGCTATGGTTTGGTTCCCAGTACGCATCGTAGTGCTGCTGGAAGCTGAGACTTAGTGTTTTCAGTTTGCGATTCTGCGACGTGTTACACCAAGTGGTTATAGCCCCAATTTGCAGGGATCTCCCGTTCATAAATACAGAGGAGACTGCCGAATTTTCTAGAATTTCCGGTCGAGAATTTGGTCCGAAGATTTGGGCAGAACCGTTCCTTTGGTTTGCTAAACCAGACTCATGCACGTTTATTGTAGTATAGTATACCTGATCCTAGTACGTGTCGGGTAGACTCATGACTAGATTTGTCGCCTAGCCCTTGACCTGCCTTTTTCGTCGGATAGTGTAAGGAGCGCGGTTCTACTCAGGAGACGGTCTGTAACCCTGGCCCTTGTCTTGTTTAAGGGTCATGGATCTGCTCCAGAGAGGTTTATGTAATCCTTACCATTTTTTGGCAACATTATTAATAGACTCTTGTCCCCAGACCATTCCTACTAGACGATGTCCTATTTTAGTCAGACACGACTAGTAGTTCTCATATATATATCGGGATTGACTTTTAGATATATTTGTGGATTGAGTACTATAAAGAGTATGATGCCGGGATATTGATTTGGTAGACTCACGTGGATTCTTGGATATTGTTGCCATTTCGTTTCTAATAATGTTCTAATTTGATCAGATATGACTGTGGATTACTGGATTTTGATGATTGTGCGAGTGATCCGCATAACGAGAAGAATATTAAGGGTATCCTTATATAATTTTTACCCGACTTCCCAAGCGCCCAAAACCTGGTGCCATTGTTGTATCCTGGTAGTTGGGAGACTTGTTTACTGGTAGCCCATAATCATTGATTCAGAGAGTTCTTGTGAGCCAGAGGGCCTAGCATTGTTTACAGTGATTAGCTTAGTATCTGGTGATCGACTTTCCTGATAAGATATTTATTCCGTCGTAGATGGAAGACTGCTGATAGATTGATCCGGTGGATAGACCGACTTGATAATTGGAGCTGTAGGCTCCCATGTGTGCTTGAGATGCTATTATAGTAGAGATCCCGACCGTGTACCTGACTTGATACCCATGCCGCGATGTGGACAGATGACTTCATGTGATTGTCTGAATTGTCCTTGTTCCCGACATGACTACTTGTATCTGTGCTATGATTCCAGCTTACCCTTTGAGGTACTGGCCCTGTTATTGCACTGAGGTGTTATTCCCTGATTATGTTGCACTACGGTACAATCCTGTTATTCTGGTTATATGATATGATTGCCTACATGGGTACCCTGGTAGTTGGCCTGTAGTCTTAGCGTGGTCAGGATTGATTGTTTGCTTGTTGCATTACACTAAGAATAAATCACAACTGGGACTCTAGGTGCCGAGGTTGATTCTTACTTAGTGTTCTCGTACTGAGGTACGTCATCTAAGAGGATGATCATGTGACCATGGCATGTGATTTCGGATAACTGTAGGGATAATCTAGGTAACTTAAACTGGTAGAAGCATTGGAAGGGAACGGAATCTCGAGGTCATGAGTACTAGTCCACTTATTTTGGTTGGCCGCCACGGAATTGTTACCGTCCTTATTAGAGGATGGCAGTATCCGACTACTTTATGTAATATGTACTATATGCTTGTCTTGGTCGCTCGGTAGCCTTACGAGGGATCGGTGCTTATCTAGTCTTGTTATATTTGGTTCCGCTAGCCCGGCTAGATCGGCACGATTTGAGGATTCCTATATTCCACATTGTTGGGATAACCCAACCTCCACATAGAAAGCCATAAGGCATTTCAGTGGCCGCTTATTCACTTAAATTGTTTGGCATGTTGCTTGCAAAGTTGGCTAATATCGAGTTACAGTTGGCGATTCAGGTATTATTGGATGTTAGGGAGATTGTGATGATTGTTGGTTATTTAGCTTCATTAGTTGTGGATTGTTATCGTGCATTGGTACCACACGATTCTTACCCTCATTTACTGTTCATATATGTTTTTCCTGTCATATATTTTATCCTACTGGGTTTTCTTCGCCCATCCTTGAGCCTTCCTTTCTGGTACTTGCTACAGTTGGCCTGACCAACCCTGGATTGTTCCCAGATTGCCAGTAACCGACCCTATGGATCTTCCAGACTTGACTTGGATGATGAGCTTCAGTCCAGACCATGTAGGAACTGCGTAGGAAGGTATTCTCGTCTACATCATTTCATATTGTAGACTTCCTGGTTATCATATGTGTATTTTCCACTTTCAATATGATTATCTATCTTGCTGATTATTTTATTGATATTGTCTTTGGATATGAGATCAGATTTAGGCCATAGATTGATTGTAAGCTAGGATACCCAACAAGATTGACAGTCGTAATCGCCGTATGACGTCTTCGTACCTTATACGGTGTAGCTGGCCTACGTCTGTCCCCGTATTTTGGTACTGGGGCGTGACAATTTGGAATTTAATAATTGAGGATTATTGGTATTTGGTTTAGGGGTAACACTGGATTTCGGCTAGAAGATAGTGAATGGTCAATTTGGTTATGCTTTGATTGGGAATGAATAAGTAACGACGCTCAGGTGCGTTTGCCCTAGAACTAAGTTGCCCGTGTGTGCAACAAGTTGTAAGTTACCCAGTGTTTAAGAATAGCAGCACGATACGCAATATAGATAAAAGATAGGACTTGATGATTATGTTGTGATATACTTGACCGACGAAAAAAATTGGCTAAGGCACGACTCTGATGGACGAACCAAATAGGAAGTATGTGTTCGAGAGATCGTCAATGTATGACAGATAAATGCAAGTCCAGTATAAGTGATAAGTTGATGAGTGCGTACTCAGTATATTTCGTGGACGAAACTTTTTCTGAGTGGTATATTATGTAGTGCCCCGTCCCGCTCAGGTCAACCGGAGGAATCGAAACGCAATGACATTTGGACTTAGCAATGCAACAACTTGTTTGAAGTTCCGCTCGATCGAGGCAACTCCTCGCTCATGTGGGTGGCTTCGGTGAACTTGCCTTAGCTTAGCCTTCATACTAATAAATGAATGTTTTCAATTGTACTAGGTAGGCATTCTAATAAAAGGGACGAACCCACATAGCTAAAGGGAATAATCTCGCTTTGAGTCAAATGTGTATAGAACATGGAATGGTTAACTTGTTGCCTAGATACCACTCCATGATGGCTTTAAAAGTTAGCACTTGGTCCTTCGATCCCACGGCTTGGGTAAAGAAGAGATGACTCGGGCAGAGTAGATCACATTTATACTGGCAGATAGACTATCGACTTGCAGTCATAGTCTAGATGTACCACAGTCACATTATTTATTATAGCATGAGCGCCCCTACGGTTTTAATGTAGGCCATACAGTTTATGGCACGGGTTAAGGCACTAAAAGAACCCAGTTGTTCAAGTTGAGCACGTGCACATTCCCACGATCGCAAGGCTTGGCATAGCTCTTGTTCGTCCTATGAATTAAGTTGTATCACATGGTTTATGGCACGGTCGTAGCACTAAAATGGAACACGGTTGGATCAAGTTATATTGGAAGGCTATCAATTAGTTACTTCTGAGTTTGAATCAAAAAGGTATGAAAGCATTGGAAGTTCTCGTAAATGATCGCCATCTAACCCATCAATGTCCAAGATGGCTGGAATTGCCAATGACCCTTCATATAAATGATTCGGTATGCTGCACGACAATTTGCATGCAGGGTGTCAGTTGAGTCAAGAAGTATAAGCACAACATGAATGAGTCAAAGAAATGTGTGCACGGTTGCAATACAAATATGGAGCCTAAGATTTGGCTATATCAGAGACACGTGCTTTGGCACGAGATGTGGCATCGGTTGTTTGAGTCAACAACACAAGTTTACGAGTATGGTTTGAGTTGGTTGTATATTAAAACGAGAAAGACCATAAGACAAGTATGAATGGGTTACACTGTGTTGCGAGGCACGGCCTCGAAGTTGTCACATAAATGAATCTTATGGCACAGCCATAATGTTTGTGCAACTGGGTTTTGTAGCACAATCACAAAGAATTTGGAGCACGATCACGATGTTGCAACAGGATAGTTCAGGAATGAAACTGATCCTAAGGTAAGATTAGAAAGACTAGCTAGAAAAGAACTGGTGCTTTCACTAAAATAACACATCAGTACAATAATGAAACCGAAGTTATTTATCGCAGAGGTGACCTGCCAGGGCCACCACAAAAATATGTAACGCCTTAGTCCCAAAATACGTAGGACCAGGTATACGAATACATGCTAGCAGTACTTTACCAATAGGCCAAAACACACAACAAGCTCATTAGCAAAATACTTAAGCTGTAAATCATGATAACATCCCAGAAATACAACACAGTCCACAGGTATATATCTAATCACATCCACAGAGTCCACAAAGATATCAAGTCTGATAATGATAACATAGCAAATATCTAGCAGTAAAAGTGATAATGTATGTGCGGGTAAAAAATATCATGAAACCACATAAAAGAGAAATAAAGTAATAATCAACTACAAGTCTGTCTGAAATGAAAGGAAATAAATAGAAAGTCTAAATAAGGAAATGACATGATCACTAGAAATCCTTTAGCACTATCTCGTCCTCTTGTGCCGGTACGTCTCCTGTCTCGGCTCCTGAACCATAAATCTCAAGGTAGTCTTCAGCTTCGTCTAAGCCTGGAAAATAGTCAGGTCCTCAGGAGACTAGAAAGGTACATAATATATATGCCAAGGTACAAATATGGAAATATGAACTAAGGCAATCTATGTATCCGGTCTATGTGTTATGCAAGTAAGAATCTTTCCTAGAGTATCAGACCTCTCCACTGAGGCTCACAAGCTCCTTAGCAAGATATTGTCCCCAGTAGCGTGTCTCAATATCGACATTGATAATCTCTACTCTGCTACAGAGCTAACGGGTCACTAAAACAACATGCCACACGATAATAGGTCTGATACTATAGTCAAGTTCTCCCCAACCCATGTCTAGAGTCTAACAATGTCAAGTCCGTACAGTCATCTTGATAAAAATAGCAATAATGATGAACAATCTAGAATGCTAGTACGAGGTCAATACGACGAATAGTCATGTAATCTCGCATAATGAATATGTCAGTGTCCTGTGGTCAATCGTATTAATGGACACGTCAATATGCACGTATTGCCTAATATAAATACTCGGTCATGACATCGTTATACCCGTCTATGAAATGGACACTAAGTATCGACGTCCCTACGTCATGTAATTCTAACAAAGTAAACAACAAGAAAGAAAAGGAACAATCTGTAACCACGGCAAGGTACACTTGCTTGTAACTGCTGTCTGAGCGTATGCCTGACCAACTTCGGTGTCCTCGTCACTCCCTCCAAGATCACCTATAGTAATATACTATTATTAAGACTCTATATCGACTTACCATATATAGACTATCTTAGTATCTATACCTACTAGTCGCCATAATGTCGATACAACACATAAGTACTAATTCCCTTATACTAATAATTTATAACTATAATAAAATAATAAATTTAAATTATGGAAAATAATCACAAATATCTTTATATTACCAAAATTATTATTTTAATGGTGGAAACTCATGTACAATAGGTCCATGTCAATACTATGTCACTATCACCACAATTAACCTACTAGTTGAGCCCGAAACAATAATTAATTAAAAATATTAAATTTTGTAAAAATTTCAAAAATTAGTTAAAATAGTTTTGTTAACATTAAACCTTGCACAACAAATAGTTTAGTTAAGTTATTCGAAGTATCAAGGCTTTTGGACACAAAGAACATAGGATTTTCGGAGTTACACTGTTACAACAAATATCAAGAATTTTAATAAATAGTAAACAAATTCAAAACTTAACTGCGTTGGAAAGCTCTTGATGTCTAGTTTTTGATTAAAAATATTAAGAAGATCATTCTGACTTAGATAGGCAAAAATCCTCCAACAACAGATCTAGTCCGTTCTGGATACCTTGTTGCAGAATCGATGCCACAGACAAACTGCTTGGAACTATGTGATCCAGCAATCAGATATTGAAGTAGAAACATAGAGGTAACTTCTAGTTTTTGTTTGAAGAAAATTGGATGAGAAAAAGTAGATGAAACCTAGTCTCGAAGTCGACTAACCTGCTGTGACTTTCATATTTCACTTCAACGGAGTTTCGGCCCAAGAAACGCATCATGCACCTCTTTAATGGTTGTGAGGTTGCTTCCACGCTTGCTAGGGTGGAAGAGGACATCGGGGGGTCGTATGAGTGGTGGTTGTCACCTCACTTTTTTTTATATTTTTAAAAATTTTAAATAATTTTAATATAATTAATGATAAATTAATGAATGAAATTTTTTAAGTTGAATATTGTTTTCCTTGTGTAATATTGGGTGAAGCCAATATTAAGAAGCCTTGGTCCAACTTGTTACTTAGGCTTCTTCTATAATTAGCTTGGGCCTTCAGCCATTTAAACTAATTCCTTAGGCTTTTCCTTTCGATTTGAAATTTCAGTTTCAAATTTAAGCATAACCAACTTTCAAAAAATTTCCACAACTTTTCCCTAACCGTTTGTACTGTAGCATCCACCACAGTTTTTCCTGCCAATTTCATCTCAGCAAGGAGATCAACCTCCAACTGACTATAAATTTCATCTTTCTAAATTAGAATTCTCTCCACCTCTTCCTTTTCGTTCTCCTTCTCCAAGTTAAAATTCCTGGAGCCTAACCCTAATTTGAAGGCATCGGCAATGGCAGCTATCGAAGGATTCATCGGCGACTAGACATCCGACTACGACAACGGGAGCAGCAAGGTCTTCACCTCCGATCGACGACGACGACGTTGCGCACCCCGTCTCAGGCGAGCGGATAGACTTGTCTTCGAGTCTCATTCCAATCTCAATAAGTAATTTTGATTTTGCAAGAACTACTTCTTAATGAAGGTCGGATCCTCCGATTTAATTCTCTGGATTCATTTTTCCTTCCGATCAATGATTGTGTAGAACTCTGTTGCTTGATTGATCGGAGCATGGGATCTGGACTCATCCTCGGTTTGTTTTAAATCTCGAAAGTATTGTAAGTTCATCACTGAACGCTTGTTATTGATGGGTGATCCCATCCATTCCATATATGTCTTCGCTTGAATTCTAGAGCTAGACTGATTGATCGGAGTGATCGAACCATTCGCAGAATCGATCGTCAGACTCGATCAAGGTGAGTCAAATTGATTTAGTTCATTAATCTTTAATTTTGAATTCGACTGAGTTTGGTTTATTGCTTTGTTTGATTTCCCTAAATTCTAGTTTCTTAGTCTGATCTCTGAGATCCACGAATTCTGAGATTTGGTTTATATAATTTTCGGCTTGGTGAAACAGAGGAAACAAGGGAGTTAGAATTTGTGTTGCTGACCATCACCTGTTTGATGGATTGTCTCAACTAGGGCGTAGCAGCAACTTGAGACGCAGGAGGCTGGTTCTGTAGAAGTTATTCAGTCCATTTGGATTTGTTGTCTTCAGGTACCATTTCGATTCTTCTCAACTTGCACTCATTTAATTCATGGCTTCAATTTAATAAACTTGGGCGGGGATGTGTTTGGAGTGCAGGTAGTAGAGTGTAGTGTTGATCGATGGTTCGCGGTAGCTTATGTCCTGCTTTAGTTGTGTCCGAGTCGTTCGTATCCATTGTGGTGAGCTGTGTGGAGTCAAGTGTCTGATTCAATCGTCTGTAGCAGTTATGTCCAAATTTCATGTTGGTGTTCAGGTTGCAGTGGGAGTCTTATTTAAATATAAATTTGTATAATTATTTCTCTATATAATTATGTGTTTTCTGTATTGGCTTTACAAATTGAATGGTGGATATGAGGATGGGATTCAACTGCAGTTGAGTTAATATTTTGTGAATTCTGTTAAGTTTTTGGGAGTGATAAATAGAGTCATTAGTGCATGGTGATAGCTCAGTTATAGCTAAAGTGTGAAGAGAAATACAAGCAGTATTTCAGGATTTAAAAGTGGTTAGTTCTATATATGTGTTCCTGGGATATGTTTAGGCTATAGTCATATATGGTGAGTGGGCCTATGTGTAATATGAGGAATTAGTTGGCTGGTTTGAATATGTAAAATCTGTTAGACTTGGTGGTGTTATATTGCTGTAACTTAATGCGGCATCTGGTTCTTTAGGTTAACTATCAGTAGCTAAAGTTGGGTTTTAAATATAGACATTGTCATAATTTGTAAATAGTAGGAACAGATATAAATTTCATTGGTATATCATTAGCTATTGTTCTGAACGAACAATTAGTATTATTTTTTTTGTAAATAACTAGTAGATCATTAGGCCTTAATTATTAACCAACTTGTAAATCATTATACAGGGAGTTATCCAGCTCCATTCATTACCTGTACTTTCCCAGAGAAAGGAAAGTACTTTCTATGGCCTTGTGCATTTACATATCTTATACTTCTCTTGGTGACACGATGTGACATGATATTTTGTACCCTTGTACTTTCCTGTTCTTGTACTTACTTGTGTCGGGGAGGGGAAATACACTAGCTATGTGACCAAACCCCGGTTCTAATATTTATGTAGATAGCTTAGGCCTCGTACTGTGTACGCGGGTCCTAAGCCGTACCGATATTCATGTACTCCTATACATATTCATGTACTCACCCCAGCCGGTCACATAGGCTAGTTGTATTTCAAATATTGTGCACATGTCATGTCTTGTACTTCAGGTTCATATTTACATTCCCGTACTTTATTTCCTGTACTTACATTCCTGTACCTTCATGTTCTTTTCTTGTATTTCATATTTCATGTTCTCCTGTACGCATTTCTATATCATGATGTTCTTCTTCATTACCTAGAACTGTATTTTGCTCTGCTATTGATTGGATAAGTTGCAGGTGATATAGAGGCAATGTGTGACACATACTATGGCCGTGAGCCTATTGACGTAGTAGAGCTAGTTGGAGCTGCACTGGACTTAGAGGCTGAGGAGGCCTAGTACTTTACCTTTATCAGTTTATATTCATTTGTACTTGAGACTGTCAGACTTTACTTTTCTTTTAGCTGGATGAATGTAATAACTCTTAGATATGTACTTGGATATCTGGGATCATTCTATAGATGCTGTGGTTTACATTCATTCTTATATGGATTTGTAGTTTCCCTAGAGTTTGGTACAGCTTATTTCATCGTGTCTAACGACGAAGGCTGGGTGTGTCCGACGCATGTCCGATTATTCGGAAGCGGGTCGTGACAGTGGTGAATGGCGCAAAAGTCGAAGAAAATGTGGTATGAAGTGGAGGGGGTCGGCCTTGCTCTCGGCCAAGGGGGTTGGAGCGCATGGGTTTGAAGGTCTATGGGGGATGTGGCGGCACAATGAGGAGAGGGGAATGTTAGGGTTTGATAGATATTTAAGTTACAAGGGTTTGGGCTTTGGTTTGTACTAATTTGATTAGGATTTGGTCCTCTAAAGGACTTCTATGGTAATGGGTTTCCTAATTTAGAGAGTTGTTTGACCAAGTCAAAGATTGAGAATATATTGTACCTGGCTACAATTTAATCACTAAAAATTACTTAAATATATGTCTAATTAGTTTTGGCAATCATATATAGGCTCTAACAAGTAGGGTTTTGTAAACCCCCAAATTTTTTCAAAGGTTTTATCCTATTTTATTTTGCTTAAATAATAATTTAACCTAGATTTTTGACCATATTTTTATTGGATAGATTATTGAAAGTATATGTAGTAAATACACATTTTATTATATATATTTGTTAGAATATTATAAATATTATATTTGGTAGTATGCTGAGAAAAACAATTTATTTATCATCTATTAGAGTTTATATATGAAGAATTATATGTAAATATGTTTCTATAAAATAAAGTATCAGTACGATGATTCCTCATATATACAAAATTATATTGGAGTGTAAGTCAAGATTTTATTTTGATAATATTGTAGAGACAATAGATAATTAATTATTTAATTTTTCCTCTATGGGGATTTTTATATATACATAATCTATTGGTAAAAGAATTCTCTTGTAGAAAGAAATACTTTTATTAGGGTTTAGTTATTGATTTTACCATATGAACAAATGAGTTATTTAATTCTAAATATTTTTACATAAATAGGAATTTGTTACAATTAATTTGTTTTTTTTTTTCTTCCCCTATAAATAGAATTTTTATTTATAAAAATGTGTTAAATAATTTAGGATATAATACTTGGTGTATATATCTATTGGCATACCTTTTTTCAATGTATATATAAATAGATATAGGTATATAAAAAAATGAATATCTCGAGAGTAATTGAATTACTCGCGAGAAACAGAATCCCATCCCACCCGATAGGGAAGAAGAACTATGTTCTTCATGCAATTTTTTTTCTTTCGAATCAAATCTCCAGATTTGAATTCAATCACATCATACAAAATATTCTCCAATTTCCCCCAATTCAAATCCCTATCAAGATTGGATCAAATATTTGGTTAAATCTCCAGTAAATTTGAATCAAATTAGGAGTATCGACAAGTATAAATACTGATGTCAAATGATTCAGAACATATCAAAAATCCTCTCGTGATCGCGTGCTTGCCTGTCACCTAGCACTACGACCCCAGGCACACCACCCTAACTGCTTGCACCGCTGTGCGGTGTCGGAGCACCGCCGCACCACAGCAGATGGCCGCGCTCGCACCGGACACAGTCACAGCAATACTCGTAAGGTACCCTCATTCATAGACACTTTCCTCTCAGTATATGCAACCCTTTCTTGAACCATAAATTTTATGCATTGCCTAGTTGAACCTCTTCAACCCCCTTCAATTTGTTTGACCATAATAGATCTGTACCAGTTGTGGAAATTCACGAAAATAGAGAATAATCATAGTTTCAAAAACATGAAACAGGACTTTAACCTATCCCATACCCTGTTTTGAAAGTCTGTTTCTGAACCAAATACTAGGGGTTTTCGAAAACTAATTAAAAAAATTATAGACAACATATACGAGATTAAAAACCTTTTTGTAGATCCTGATTTCATGAAGTAGGTGCAAAGAAATTCGATTGCAAAAATCAAGAGGAAAAAACAGTTTCTGAAAACTAGAATTTTAGAAATTTCCACCGATACGGCATGCATCCCGACAAACTGGGCAACATGGTCGCAATCCATAAGCATCAAAAGACGCGTATGGTTGTTGTCAACATGTGAGATACCCCGTATTGGCCCCTTTACAAACTGTAATTTTAGAAATTTCCACCGATTTTGTTGTGCTTGCGTGACAAAATCGAGGCATATCGATCGAGATACCCCGTATTGGTCCCTTTACAAACTGGCCCATAACTTCGTGCACATTAGTCATCTTGAGATGAAACTTACACCATCAGGACCGTGTCATTTTTTGGTCCTGTGAGCCAAGTTGGGTCTGATTTTGAGAAGGTCGACCGGAATGCTATTTTGGCGGGCCCACGACCCGATCCAACAGACAAATTTGTGCACGACCTACCGAAATCCAACTTTGGACATACGGTTGGGTTCGTATCGTCAAACTGGACCCTTAGATATATAATTTGATGACTTTAGAGACCGTAGGTATTAGTACGCTATTCGGTGTAAAGCGGATCCAACGGTGGATATCGTTTTGACCTGAAATTACGATTTTGTTCCTTTATCCAGAATTAGACTTTTGGGTAGGCAGTTTTAGACCTATCTTTTATACCAAAAACATTAGTGATGTTTATTTCAGCATCTGAGGGCGTTTGCGGGATTTGACTTTCATCGCTTCACTATTCGGACGGTTCAAGCTATTGCATATTATCGTTTTGCACACCACCTCAGGCAAGTATACCTTGCCTTTCTTTACAATTTATTTACATACTTATATTCTTTCTCCTTTTGTTGTATGTCATCATTTAGTTTCTTTGGTTGATTTGGTTGATATGTGTTTTTTTTATATTATGCATATTAGTTTAGTTGTCTCGTTCATATATCGTCATTGTTCATGGTTTGACATTGTAGTCCATACTAGTTTTATTTGAGCCTGTACCTTGACTGAGTCATATTGTGTAGTAGAATGAGTGCGTTATAACTGAATTGCTACTTTTGTTTTCGATTTTCTTAAACTGCGAGTCCACACTAGGGGCGAGGGTTGATTATTTAAACTAACCTGCGAGTCCATACTAGGGGCGAAGGTTAGTTATTTGTTCAAACATGCGAGTCCACACTAGGGGTAAGGTTTGATTGTTTGAACTAACCTGTGAGTCCAAACTAGGGACGAGGGTTAGTTATTTGTTCAAACCTGCTGGTCCACACTAGGGGCGAGGGTTTGATTATCCGTTTGATTTTTTGTCATGTGTTCACCTAGAAACTTGGCACTTGATACGTGTTTCCTTTCCAGCAGTTTATTTATGCGTAGTTGTTCTCATATTCATGTTTCGTTATTGCTTAGTCCTTTTCTGTTTATATCTTGGTTACTTTATGCATGTTATACTGTTAGATAGGCATGTTTTATGTATCTTGCTAGTCCCATGAGGACCTGGTGATCTCTCCAGGTGTGTGCTTTCTTTACTCTCTGTAGGTATTCTAGCCAAGGCTGTGATCTTCTCTATTCCTTCGAAGATGTTTGTCCTTGGATCGCCTTTTGCTTCGCTTGATAAATTCTTTCATTGTTTATGTATTTTCACCCTTTTAAAATAGTTGGTAGTAGATTTGTCTCCACACAACATCTTGTACAAATGATAATTTATATTGATTATAATATCTTTTATTCTTTAATTTGTGGATGAGATTAGTTGTCATGGTTATACTAATTTTTACAGCTTACGTATATTTATTATACGGTTGGCATGTCTACGTTCTAGTCCTACGTATTTTGGGACTGGGGCGTGACATGTTGGCAAGGTTGGGGTCCCAATATAATTTCTAGTCAAAATGAACCCGAAATCAACTTGTCACGATCCGCACCCACCGTGAGGGTACGAGTACGTAACAGCGCCCAGCCTTCGCCGCAGTGTCGGCGGTAGAACGTTGTTCTAGGTCATGAACTATAACTAACATAACATAAAATACTCTCCATAAGGAGGCCAACACAGATGTACAACTCAATCACAATCTGAAGATAGAATATGGCACGATGAAATAGATAAAGAAATCCTCAACTGAGTACAACAAGAAGTGAAATAATCAAAGTCTCAACAACTCTAAATATACAACTCTGAAAATAAAGACAACAGCTAAACATGAAAAGAAAGAACAGTCTAAGCTATCTACACTATGCAAGGTATCGTCCTCAGCAGCCGCCTGAACCTCCCCAGGGGTCCAGGTCGCGAGTGTCATCTAGGCAAGCTCCAAGGTAAGGGGTGCAGGGTTCCTCATCATCCTCTGTAAAATTTTCAATAGGTCCAGTCAGGATGGGAGCGAGTACAATACATCTCACGCAGATCCTAACAGGTTAGAGAATATAAACATACAAGAGAGTACGATACATGAAACTGAAAGAAAGTACATGATGTAAACAGAGAGAGAACTGTAATAGAAATATCTACTATAAGTAGAGAGCTACCAGTGACTAGTAATTTAGAGTACAAAGTCGACATGTGAACGGCTTGATTTGCACATGGCTATACTAAAGAGACGTACATGGCTATACTACTTTGAAATTGTTCACATGACTATTTATACTCCCCCATACCCCAATCAATACACAAGGGTCCAGACAAGTTATGTTACGTACATGGTTTTCACATGAAGCCCATAAATGGGTGCACATAAAGTATACATGAGAGCTCATAAATGAGTGCACATGAAGTTCACATGGGGGCCCATAAATGGGTGCACATGAAATTCACATGAAGGCTCATAAATGAGTGCACATGAAGTATAGGTTATACATGAGATACATGGAAAACATGACCGAACATGAAAGCACATGAGAGTACACGAGCATGCATGAACGAGCATGAAGCACATGAGAAACATGAATAACATAAGAGCGAGGAATACATGATGTACATGAAACACATGACATGATGTATCCGATGCTCCTGAGGGGGATAACATCTCAATGTAGGGATCCATATAGTACCAATCCGTGATAATATCATGACAGCAGCAAATAAGGTAAACTAGAGTAGGAATATAATTCTAAGCAAGTTATGAAATAATCAGAGAATGTACTCGCCTGGTATCTGAATGTCTGAAGTAAATTGTAATGTCCAAGATGAGGTACCTGACTCCCAGTTAAAGCAACACGAGTCAAGATGTATACAGGGGATGATAATTGAAATCTATAATGCATCTGCATGCTGTCTAGGTTAAACTAGACTAAAGTCAACCCTTGGTTAACTCCAGTCAACTATACTAGTCAAGGCTAGGTCAACTAAGTCAAACTTAACCCAAACAAGTCCGATAAGTCTCACTAGGCCTAACCAAGCCTAGTCTATCAATCATACACAATTACAAGCCACACAAGTTATCCTTCATACATATTTACATATATATACTCACTACATATAAGGCATACCTATATATAGGAAATTTATCCATGGCTATATGCCCACATACATATGTACATTCATATATTTATTCATACAACCATATTACATATATATATATTACATATATTATATATATATAGGCATACAATATATAGGGGTTACATTGTATTCATGCAAAAAAGTAGGGTTTAGTTAACATGTGAGGGGTTAAGGGTATACATGTGTGTGTATCTTTAGATGAATGATAGGAGGAATGTGTGTGAGTGAATGAGGGAAACAGTATATATAGAGCTTAGCTTGTGTGTGTGTAAAGTGGTGTAGGGTGTATGAGAGGTTCAGTTACATGCCAATGTGTGTGTGTCATATCCTGAAAAGGAAACCAGTGAAGGGAATCTGGAAATGGGAAAACTGTGTAGTACCAAAACAGTTAGTGATATGCATGGTGTAGTGTACTGAAAAACAGGGTGGTGTTCCTGGGGAAACAGGAAGCAATGGAAAAATATGAGCATTAGAAAAATCAGTGAGCTAACATTGAATCCAATTAAACAGTTAAGGATATAACATGAGAGTACATGGATATGTGAATTTAACAGTACATTTGTGAAACAGTGCACAGATTAATAAGGAATGAAATAACAGTTTTAATAGGAATTAAATGATAGTTGAATGGACATGGATTACAAATTCCAGTTCAGTTGAAACTGGGAACCACTTCTCAGTTTTTCAGTTTTATTCGACAGTACAATGTGTGTCTCGTGTGTATGGTATTGTGTCAATGTATGTGTCAATATTGTGTGTGTGTGGGAGGTATCACATAGGTTTGGTTCTCAGGTTTTTGTGCATGTGTCAATAGCTATGTGTTCCTCAGTTCTCAGAAAACAGGAACACAGTGGGAATATAGGAAGCAGTGTCTCTCAGTTTGTAGGGTAGTGTGTCATAGTGTCCTTAGTTAAATACATATGTGTGTGTGTGGAAAGAAAAAAACAGTGATGTGGATATATGGGTTTCCAGTTAACAGTCTAATTCTCAGGTTTAATAAAAGAACTCAGGAAAATGAAGAGTCCATGTGTGTGTGATGAGAGTACATGTGAGGGTGTGTCAAATAGGAAAATTCAGGAATTGACATATACCTATTCAGTCCCCACCAATTCAAAATCTATTTTCTGATTTGTATACATATAACTACCAATTGAAACAAGACTCAACCAAATTGAAATCAAAGCATGAACCCAAACTCAGTTTTAAATCAACATTTCAAAATCCCTAATAAACTGTGAACAACATAACCCCATTCATTCTCGGTTTACATTGAAAAAGGAAATTTCATTAAGGTGTGCGTGTGTGTGCACATGGTGTGTAATAGGGAATAGGTTAGTGTGTGAGTGTGTGTAGATGAGAGGGTAGATGTAGAGCTAATAGGGATGATTCTCAGGAGTGATTTACAGTTTAAGTGAAATAGGAATCTCAGGTATTCAAGGTTCTCATGACTATTAACTCATAGTCTATATCAATTGTTCAAAACCCATTCGAGTCCAAATTTCCAAACACAACTCATAACCCAACATTTAGTTAATCTAATACACAAGTCTACAAATTAATTCTTGGTAATTAACATCACAATTCAGTTTATTACAGAAAATCGAAATTCAGAAATTACACTGAAAACGTGTATCAGTGAACCCCAAATTTTGAACCCAAAATACATTAAAAATCAAATACATTGCAAACAAAAGGTTGGTAATGATACTAGAGTATGTGCACGTGTCTACTAATTCATCTCGTGTCCAAAAACTGGACACGAACGTGTCCCAATCAACCAAACACCCAAATACACTGTACTGGGTTCAGCCGTGTCGTGCGGCGAGGACAGAGCCTCGTGCTCACGACACAGAGCGACATGTGTCTCGTGCTTGTGCACAGAGGGTCGCCTAGGATAGGGCTACACCCCAGACACAGCACGACGTGTCCCAGTTGTGTCATACGCGGACACGAACCCCGTATCAGAGGGGAATCTTCGCGCGTGTGCACACAGTACGTGTCCAGTGCGTGTGTGATTTCTCCTCGTGTGGTGAACCATATGCTCCCAAATTTTTGGAGCATAGTGTCAGTAATTGCCCCATCATCCCCAAAAAATTTCGTGTCCGGACATGTCCTATGCAGTGAGTACTACGGCCCGATATGTAGGACACCTAGCCGATGCCCCGTGCAGCGTGTCCGACACCAATTTTGACACAACAATGACACCAAAATGATCTCAGTCTTCACGAAATATATTATACACACATAGATCTATAACTCCATGTATTTAGTTTTTCAAAAATCGAAAATAAAATCCTTTGTCACATTTTAACCAACACCTAGCTACACACTATGATACGTGTCTGATACGGACACCAAACGGACACGAATCGACACAAATCCAATACCTACGGCTAGGGGACACCTAGGGCTTCCTATCCATGTAAAGAAAACAAAATTTGGTGGAGGGAATAGGGATTTACCTATATGTGCAATTTGTATGAAAAAGCTTCAAAAGGGGGTGGTGCTGCTTGATGGCCAAGTGCTCCAAATTGGTCCCAAACTGAAATGGCTCTCCACCAACAGCCCATAAACACCAATTAGAACCCAATGCAAATGACTAGGATGAAAAAGGAGGTTAAATGAATAAAATGGAAATTTTGAAGAAGGGAACAAACCTTGGTTTTTGCCAAATGGGGAATAATATAAAAGAGGCAAGAACATTCAAGAAGGAGATTATTTATAGAGAGGGGAAGCCCTATGGCTGGTCCTAATGAGTGAAAATTAGGGTTAGGGTTACAAGTCATGGGCTATGGGCCAAGTCACATGAGAAATGGGCTCTCTACCTTAGCCTTAAGTCCAACATTAAAATCCTTCCTAATTTCTCAAGCGCTAAATCACTCAAGTCAAAACCAAGTCGACTTAAGTTAGATTAGGGTCTCACCATGCTAATCAAGTTACCTTAACTAGAGTCAACATCTAGGTTAGTCTCTTAAGTCACAACTAGCAAAAGTCAAAATCAACAATCGTCAATCCAACAAATAAATCAATAATTCTAAAAAGTCAAAATGACCAAATTACCCCTAGGCTAAAAATAATAATTAAATATTCTAATGACATGGTTAGACTCTAGGTCATACAGTCACTAGGGTTTCACTAGCAGCACATCAAAATCACAAGTCATGACTTAAAACCATATTAAATTGATTAAAAATCTCCAAAATTCATAATGTGATATGAATATCAATAAATAATAATATAATTACAAAATTTCAAAATTACTCTCATCTGGAAAACTGGGTGTTACAATCCTACCCACCTTAGAAAAATTTCATCCTCGAAATTAAGATGATCGTACCCCCTTCTAGGTCAGACCCCCACAATCAAAGTCTCAGAACTTAAACAAATCATACGATTTAAAAGGACAACATACAGGGTCATGGCATACGATAGTAGTGAAAGTCTCATCTAGGTATACTAGTTATGTTAAACCAAAACGGTCATAGGGTATCAAACATACAAGCAATCAGGAGTGTTAAACTGGAAAAGATACAGAAATAACAAATCATCAAAACTGTAAGTCAGTCTACCATCCTATATGAAAACTGGTACTTATCAGAAAATAAAATAAGATAACTACTAATCATCTATAAAGGGGTACTATTTAAGAAAATCAAAACCAAAAGTTTAAGGAACGAAAGTCAATAGTATTAAATCCAATCACAATATAATATATATAGAAAGAGAGTGTTAGAGAGAGAAAAGCTAACATTATGTAAAGGTTATGTGGTTAGTGTGTGTATGGGTGTATGTAGACATGTTCATATGGTTAGATAGTAGGCTTGTGTGTGTGAAATATACATGAAAGTGTATAGAAGGATTTGGGTCTCAAAACAATAGCTATCAAGTTACACTATTCATGGCATATTGGTTAAACAGTCTACAAGGCACAAGCTATTTACTCATAACATGCATGGCTAACCATATATATATATATATATATATATATATATATATATATATATATATATATATATATATATATATATATATATATTTTTTTTTTTTTTTTTTTTTATATATATATATATATATATATATATATATATATATATATATATGTATAGAGAGGTAGAGATTTAATTATGTATCTATATACATTTTAACATGTATGCATAAACTATATATATATATATATATATATATATATATATATATATATATATATATATATATATATATATATATATATATATAATATATATATATAGATTTATGAACATAACATGGAGATGAAGGGTTAGGTTTACATGGCAGTTGTGAACATTAGTGTAGAGTGTCAAGTGTACATGGGTTAAAACTTGAAATGAAGGGTTCAATCATTCAGTTTAGTTCAACATTACATATTATTTCAAAATTGAACTACACATTTGAAAGCAATGTAAAAATGTTAACATATATTCAGTTTTCAGGATTTTGGAGAAATTCGAACATCAAAACCAACCCAACGTTTACCACAACCACAACCTAACATGTAAGAGTATGAAACCTAACATTATATCCCTACATACAACATGTATACAGCTCAAAACATTACATTTAAAAAAAACTGCAAATTGACTAATCACTTAGAATTCAGGCTTAAAGGGTTAATATGCACACCGTCTCAGATTTGACAAATTTAAACATAAAACTCAACCAATTTCTTTAAAACTTGAAACCCTGTATATAATCATACATGTGCAGTGATGTAAACAACGACTAATAACTTGAAATTTACATTTAATTTACGAATTTAATCTGGAAAACAGAGAACTAGTCATTGATACTGTACTATATTAGAAATATTAGAATTTTGAGAAATTAACATCAAACATATTAATATGCATTTAGATAGGTTGGTAATCAAGTGTAGCATGCATACGTGTCAGGCAAGTATCTGTGTCTACTATATATATATATTTTTTAAGGTAATACAAGAAATAATGGCAAGAAGGAAATAATGATAAAATCTGTTCTGCTTATCTGTTTAAAAGAAGGAACCATTTTGAAACCAGAGCTATAATATCAAATCCAAGTTAAGGTCTAGCAAAATTATCGATTCATTGTATTAGGAAAAAAAATTATAGCAAGAAGTTACACTAGATTTATAATAACAGCTAAGCTACTCCTACTCATAAGTTATTTGATGGTAGAATACAATTTATAACAACAGAATGGTACGATAGAGATGATATGTTTAAAAACCTTCTCAAGATACAATCTGATAATCATATGCGTCGGTCCAAAATCATGTTACTCAGAGTCCTCGCCATACCAGTAAGCAAGGCTGCACTAAACGATAGATTCCATAACTGGGGCATGCACCTCTATAATCATGTCGTCTGGAATTCTCGCTATGTCGACTAGCATAGCTGCGAGAAATTCTAAATCTCATAACCAAGATACGTACATCCGAAGTCAGGTCTCTATGTTTCCGCCACGCAAGCTAATATGGCTGCGATAAACTACAGGTTCCATAATCAAGTAGACGTTTTACCATCCCTGTTATTTTTGTCAACATATGTTATCAGAAAATATCGTAACTCAGGCTATAAAATTCATCTCGATAGGAAAATCAAAATCAACAACGATCCATCAAAATCAAATTTAATAATCAAGGAGTGAGAGCGAACAAAACAAGGGAAAGGATTTCAAATTAAAGTTTAAATAAGATTCTCAAGGGTCGTCCCAGGAATCTTTTAAGGAATCCTAACTGTGATTGAGTACCTTCAAAAATATATCCTAATCCTACTGCAGGCTATAGTGATACTCTAGTTCGAATACTACTACATAAACTCGACCTGCATGGGCCACCACTAAAAATGTGTCACGACCCGCACCCACCGTGAGGGTACGAGTAGTAACAGCGCCCAGCCTACGCCGCAGTATCGACAGTAGAACGCTGTTCTAGGTCATGAACTATTACTAACATAACATGAAATACTCTCCATAAGGAGGCCAATACAGAGGTACAACTCAATCACAATCTAGAGATAGAATATGGCACGATAAAATAGATAAAAAAATCTCCAACTGAGTACAACAAGAAGTGAAATAATCAAAGTCTCAACAACTATAAATATACAACTCTGAAAATAAGGACAACAGCTAAACATGAAAAGAAAGAACAGTCTAAGCTATCTACACTATGCAAGGTATCGTCCTCAGCAGCTGGCTGAACCTCTCCAGGGGTCCAGGTCACGAGTGTCATCTAGGTAAGCTCCAAGGTAAGGGGTGCAGGGTTCCTCATCATCCTCTGTAAAATTTTTAACAGGTCCAGTCAGGACGAGAGCGAGTACAATATATCTCACGCAGATCATAACAGGTTAGAGAATATAAACATGCAAGAGAGTACGATATATAAAACTGAAAAAAAGTACATGATGTAAACAGAGAGAGAACTGTAATAAAAATATCTACTATAAGTAGAGAGCTACCAGTGACTAGTGATTTAGAGTACAAAGTCAACATGGCTATACTAAAGAGGCGTACATGGCTATACTACTTTACAATTGTTCACATGACTATTTATACTCCCCCATACCCCAATCAATATGCAAGGATCTGGACAAGTTATGTTACGTACATGGTTTTCACATGAAGCCCATAAATGGGTGCACATGAAGTATACATGAGAGCTCATAAATGAGTGCACATGAAGTTCACATGGGGGCCCATAAATGGGTGCACATGAAATTCACATGAAGGCGCATAAATGAGTGCACATGAAGTATAGGTTATACATGAGATACATGAAAAATATGACCGAACATGAAAGTACATGAGAGTACATGAGCATGCATGAACGAGCATGAAGCACATAAGAAACATGAATAACATGAGAGCGAAGAATACATGATGTACATGAAACACATGACATGATGTATCCGATGCTCCCGAGGGGGATAACATCTCAATGTAGGGATCCATATAGTACCAATTCGTGATAATATCGTGACAGCATCAAATAAGGTAAACTAGAGCAGGAATATAATTCTAATCAAGTTATGAAATGATCAGAGAATGTACTCGCCTGGTATCTGAATGTCTGAAGTAAATTGTACTGTCCGAGATGAGGTACCTGACTCCCAGTTAGAGCAGCACGAGTCAAGATGTATACAGGGGATGATAATTGAATTCTATAGTGCATCTGCATGCTGTCTAGTCAAACTAGACTAAAATCAACCCTTGGTTAACTCCAGTCAACTATACTAGTCAAGGCTAGGTCAACTAAGTCAAACTTAACCCAAATAAGTCTGATAAGTCTCACTAGGCCTAACCAAGCCTAGTCTATCAATCACACACAATTACAAGCCACACAAGTTATCCTTCATACATATTTACATATATAATACATATATACTCACTACATATAAGGCATACCTATATATAGGAAATTCATCCATAGCTATATGCCCACATACATATGTATATTCACATATTTATTCATACACACATATTACATATTTTTTTTTTACATATTACATATATTTTTTTTTACATATTACATATATATATATTACATATATTATATATATAGGCATACAATATATAGGGGTTACATTGTATTCATGCAAAAAAGGGGGTTTAGTTAACATGTGAGGGGTTAAGGGTATACATGTGTGTGTATGTTTAGATGAATGATAGGAGGAATGTGTGTGAGTGAATGAGGGAAACAGTATATATAGAGCTTAGCTTGTGTGTGTATAAAGTGGTGTAGGGTGTATGAGAGGTTCAGTTACATGCCAATGTGTGTGTGTCATATCCTGAAAAGGAAACCAGTGAAGGGAACCTGGAAATGGGAAAACAGTGTAGTACCAAAACAGTTAGTGATATGCATGGTGTAGTGTACTGAAAAACAGGGTGGTGTTCCTGGAGAAACAGAGAGCAATGGAAAAACATAAGCATTAGAAAAATCAGTGAGCTAACATTGAATCCAATTAAACAGTTAAGGATATAACATGAGTGTACATGGATATGTAAATTTAACAGTGCATTTGTGAAACAGTGCACAGATTAATAAGGAATGAAATAACAGTTTTAATAGGAATTAAATGACAGTTGAATGGACATGGATTACAAATTCCAGTTCAGTTGAAACTGGGAACCCACTTCTTAGTTTTTCAGTTATATTCGACAGTGCAATGTGTGTCTTGTGTGTATTATATTGTGTCAATGTGTGTGTCAATATTATGTGTGTGTGGGAGGTATCACACAGGTTTGGTTCTCAGGTTTTTGTGTATGTGTCAATAGCTATGTGTTCCTCAGTTCTCAGAAAACAGGAACACAGTGGGAATATAGGAAGCAGTGTCTCTCAGTTTGTAGGGTAGTGTGTCATTGTATCCTTAGTTAAATACATATGTGTGTGTGGAAGGAAAAAAACAGTGATGTGGATATATGGGTTTCCAGTTAACAGTCTAATTCTCAGGTTTAATAAAAGAACTCAGGAAAATGAAGAGTCCATGTGTGTGTGATGAGAGTATATGTGAGGGTGTGTCAATTAGGAAAATTCAGGAATTGACAGATACCTATTCAGTCCCCACCAATTCAAAATCCATTTTCTGATTTGTATACATATAACTACCAATTGAAACAAGACTCAACCAAATTGAAATCAAAGCATGAACCCAAATTCAGTTTTAAATCAACATTTCAAAATCCCTAATAAACTGTGAACAACATAACCCCATTCATTCTCGGTTTACATTGAAAAAGGAAATTTCATTAAGGTATGCGTGTGTGTGCACATGGTGTGTAATAGGGAATAGGTTAGTGTGTGAGTGTGTGTAGATGAGAGGGTGGATGTAGAGCTAACAGGGATGATTCTCAGGAGTGATTTACAGTTTAAGTAAAATAGGAATCTCAGGTATTCAAGGTTCTCATGACTATTAGCTCATAGTCTATATCAACTGTTCAAAACCCATTCGAGTCCAAATTTCCAAACACAACTCATAACCCAACATTTAGTTAATCTAATACACAAGTCTACGAATTAATTCTTGGTAATTAACATCACAATTCAGTTTATTACAGGAAATCGAAATTCAGAAATTACACTGAAAACGTGTATCAGTGAACCCCAAATTTTGAACCCAAAATACATTAAATATCAAATACATTGCAAACAAAAGGTTGGTAATGATACTAGAGTATGTGCACGTGTCTACTAATTTATTTCATGTCCAAAAATTGGACACGAACGTGTCCCAATCAACCAAACACCAAAATACACTGTACTGGGTTCAGCCGTGTCGTACGGCGAGGACAGAGCCTCATGCTCACGACACAGAGCGACACGTGTCTCGTGCTTGTGCATAGAGGGTCACCTAGGATAGGGCTACACCCCAGACACAGCACGACGTGTCCCATTTGTGTCATACGCAGACACGAACCCCGTATTAGAGGGGATTCTCCGCGCGTGTGCACACAGTACGTTTCCAGTGCGCGTGTGATTTCTCCTCGTGTAGTGAACCATATGCTCCCAAATTTTGGGAGCATAGTGTCAGTGATTGCCCCATCATCCCCAAAAAAATTGTGTCCCGACGTGTCCTATGCAGTGAGTACTAAGGCCCGATATGCAGGACATCTAGCCGATGCCCCGTGCAGCGTGTCCGACACCAATTTCGACACAAAAATGACATCAAAATGATTTCAGTCTTCACGAAATATATTATACACACAAAGATCTATAACTCCATGTAATTAGTTTTTCAAAAATCGAAAATAAAATCCTTTGACATTTTAACAAATACCTAGCTACACACTATGATACGTATCCGATACGGACACCAAACGGACACGAATCGACACAAAATCCAATACCTACGGCTAGGGGACACCTAGGGCTTCCTATCCATGTAAAGAAAACGAAATTTGGTGGAGGGAATAGGGATTTACCTATATGTGCAATTTGTATGAAAAAACTTCAAAAGGGGATGGTTCTTCTTGATGGCCAAGTGCTCCAAATTGGTCCCAAACTGAAATGGCTCTCCACCAACAGCCCATAAACACCAATTAGAACCCAATATAAAAGACTAGGATGAAAAAGGAGGTTAAATGAATAAAATAGAAATTTTGAAGAAGGGAACAAACCTTGGTTTTTGCCAAATGGGGAATAATATAAAAGAGGCAAGAACATTCAAGGAGGAGATTATTTATAGGGAGGGAAAGCCCTATGGCTGGTCCTAATGAGTGAAAATTAGGGTTAGGGTTATAAGTCATGGGCCATAGGCCAAGTCACATGAGAAATGGGCTCTCTACCTTAGCCTTAAGTCCAACATTAAAATCCTTCCTAATTTCTCAAGAGCTAAATCACTCAAGTCAAAACTAAGTCGACTTAAGTTAGATTAGGGTCTCACCATGCTAATCAAGTCACCTTAACTAGAGTCAACATCTAGGTTAGTCTCTTAAGTCACAACTAGCAAAAGTCAAAATCAACAATCGTCAATCCAACAAATAAATCAATAATTCTAAAAAGTCAAAATGACCAAATTACCCCTAGACTAAAAATGATAATTAAATATTCTAATGACATGGTTAGGCTCTAGGTCATACAGTCACTAGGGTTTCACTAGCAGCACATCAAAATCACAAGTCATGACTTAAAACCATATTAAATTGATTAAAAATCACCAAAATTCATAATGTGATATAAATATCAATAAATAATAATATAATTTCAAAATTTCAAAATTACCCTCATCTGGAAAACTGGGTGTTATACAACTAATGGGTCTCATGTGCCACTTATAAATAAATAACACCTGGGAACTCAATTGGATGGTACACCCAAGGCATGTGCAAAGTAGACTCAAAATGGATCAAAACTATATATTGGGTCAAATGATTTTGATCTATGTCGAGTCTCGAACTCAAGTTGAAAGTTAGGTCTAGAATTACGATAATGGTCAAAAAATAACCTAAGTTGACCCGAAGTTGTGCAAAGTCAAAAGAATGTTGGAGAACAAGTTTTGTCACACCCATTTTTTTATTTAAGGGTAATTCTTTTGATTATTTTAATATATTATATTATTGGTATTGTGATTTTGGCCTGTGACAGTATAGCCTTGGTGCGACCTAGCCTAGTGTCTCACCATGACTTAATGACCTAGTAGCATGATTTGTTAGGATTAGTAATCCTATTCTAAGGTTAGAAGCTATTAGCATGTTGGTTAAGGGCTAGTTAGCAACTTCCTTTTAATTAATGTTTATTTTAGCCATAGAAAAGAGGCCCAAGCCCAACCATTAGGAAACCCTAGCCCATTCAGGTGTGGCCGGCCAAGCTAGGTTAAGGGGGAGCTTATTTAATACCTTAGGTTGAGAATTCTTCTCTTTTCATTTCCTTCTCTCCTAGAAAAACCTAAGTATCCCTCCTAACTTTTTCATTTCATCTCCTTTTAAACCTTATCTTTTGCATTTGGTTCTGATCATTGTTTATGAATTATTGATGGTGAGGAAATTCAGAATTGGAGTGCATTGGAGTTTCGGAGACACAAGGAGGATCTACACAATTAAAGCTTTCTATAGGAATTCATCTAAATAGGTAATTTCTCCAAAACTCTATAATTTCATGAACTATTCATGTAGATGCATCCATCTAGGTGTCCCCTAGCTGTAGGATGAGTTTCACAGGAATTTGTATTGATTTGGTGTCCGTATCGGACACGTATCAGTGTTCTTGTATTGGTGTTTGATGAAATGCCACAAAGGAATTTTTGTTCGTAATTTTGAAATCTAATTGAATGGATTTGTAGATCTATAAATAACTTTTGATTTTGTATTGTACTTAGCACGTTTTGAGTTATGTTCGTATCTAGAATCGGATACGAACCACAGTACGAGATACGCACGTGCGTGCCCTGCTGATCGGGTGGCAGTGCGCAGTGTCTGTGTCACTTGGACATGCGAAACTTGGTGTATGGCTTGGGGACATGACCGAAACATCAGCCCCCAAGTGCCATGTCATCTCGTTTCGTATCGGACTCGCAAATCGAGCCGCACGGTCAGGGCCTGTCGTGCGCGTGCGGTTCAGTCGTGTCTGATACGCGTCTCATACGACACGAGGACACATCGTGTTTATGTTTCATGGTGACACGTCACTAGCCCTAGACCCCCTCTAGGACTGTGTACGAGATCGACTCGTCTTGAGCTCTGTGTCGTGTCCACGAGACACGAACACGCCTGCACGATGCAGCCTGTGCTGACTGTGTCTGTACGTATTTTTTTGTATTTTAATGGTTTGGACACTTCGTGTTCTACTGTGTGGACACGATACACCCTGTGGGACACACACACACACACGTACATGACATGATCTCGGCCCTTATTTTGGTTTTAATTAAGTTTTCAAAATGATTTTGTTTGTTATCAAGCCCTTCGGCTGGTACACTGTTCAAATGGGTAAATTGTAGGATTTATACGGATTTTGATTGTTTAGAATGCAAATACATGTTAGATTACATGCTGAAGAATGTGTAGAAGTATCTGAGATTCATATGAGTTTAGTTGTTTTTGATTTTGGCTCATTATCGAGTTTACGATACGGTGATACATTAACAGTTTAGCACTGTTTTGAAATTCCTGAAATTATTCACCGATGCATACCTGAGAGCCATAATGAAATCTAAATTGTTGGTACACATATGTTTTAACTGAAATGTATACATATTTGTATATGTCATATGAATATGTCATGTATCTCTATCTCTATAGTTATATATATTTTAATTGAATGTATTTCTATCTCTATGTTTATCCACATTATCTCTCTCTTTCTCTCTATTTATATATGTTACATATAAATGTACCCATACATATATGTTTAACTGGGAATTCAATGCACTGTTAACCTGAGTTTAACCTCACCTATACACTAGCACACATTGACACTAAATGCCATTCATGTGACACTTCACTTTACATTGGTACTTTACCTACCTATATATATAATGTGATATATATATACAAAGTGTATAGGATAGTACTTATGTAAAGAAGACCCTACCTAAACAGGGCCTATTTTATAGGCTTGTACCATTGTATCCTTGAGTTCCAAGGAGACAGACAACACAGTCTAGGGAATGTAAATGAGTCATGTATGTTGTATATATATGTTATATATATTTTGATATTATATGTGATAGTGCGATGGCCTATAGGGTTCTATAGGGTAGTATAGCCTAGTATGACATTCTTATATGCTATTGACATTACACACACATTTTAAACCACTGTTATGTTGGCATATATGATTGTCATTGTCAAGCTCACATTACATTATATGTATATATATCCACTTGTGTGTGTGATTGCTTGGTTTGACATTGTACTTGTGTTTATGTACTAGTACAGGTTTGGTTAGGCCTAGTGAGACTTGTTGGACTAGGATTTGGTTTAGTTAACCTAGCGTGACTTTATAAGTTGACCAGAGTTGACCAAGAGTTGACTTTAGTCTAGAATGACCTAGAAATCATGTAGAATGCATCGTAAAGTTCAATATTACCATTTTGGACATGTTATAACCTGTGTTGCTCTAAATAGGACTCAGATACTCCAACTCAGACTCATATTCTTATCAGACAGTCAGGATATCAGGCGAGTACATTCTCTGACCGTTTCATACTTATTAGGAATTATATTCTTTTCATAGTTTAATTTACTTGATGCTGGCACGACATTATCACGGATTAGTACTATATGGATCTTTACATGAGATGTTATCCCCCTCAGGTGCATCGAATACATCGTGTCATGTGCTTTTCACGAACATCATGTATTCTGTGGACTCTTATTATTCACGTATACTCATGTGCTCTCATGTACTCTCATGATCTCATGAGCTTCATATATAAACTATCATGTACAATAACATAACTTGTCTAGATCCTTGTGTATTGATTGGGGCATGGGAGAGTAGGAATAGTCATGTGAACAATTCCAAAGTAGTGTAATCATGTACAAACTCTTTAGTGTAATCATGTGCAAATCAAGCCGTTCACATGTCTATCTTGTACTCTAAATCACATAGTCACTTACAGTTCTATATTATTATATATATATACTTGTTTATCAGTTTCCTCTCTTCTTTCATGCTTATTTCTTACAGCGTTTCATGTATCTTAGCCTATCACATGCTTTATATTCCCTGTCAAGATATGAACTGCGTGAGATGTATTGTGCACGTTCCCATCCTGATTGGACTGTTGAAAATATTACATGTGATGAGGAGGAGTTCTGTCCTACGTATTATGGCACAAGCTTAGATGACACCGGTGACTTGGACCCTCAGAAGGATCCTACAGTTGCTGAGGACTTGCCAATTGTCTACATTAGATTCTAGACTAGTTTCCATTAGTTGTCTTATTCGTGTACTTTCAGTTTCTGGATATTGACAGATGTTTGTATATTCATATTTACCCTCATTTTTAGCTGGTTAGAGATTGTTTCTTTTATCTTATCTTTACATCTTTTCTTTTTATTCCACCTTAGATGCTGTGATTGAGTTGTACCTTATATTGTTCTTCTTTTGAAGTGTATATCATTGTACAGGTTTGGTTATTGCTAGATGTTGTGACCTAGGACAACGTTCTACCGTCGACACTATGGCGTAGGCTGGACGTACCCACTTCTCGTGCCCTTACACTGGATACGGGTCGTGACCCATTTTTAGTGGTGGCCCATGCAGGTCAGTCGCAACTAGTACAATTTCGTAGCGGTACTCGAATTAGAGTATCATTATAGCCTGCAGTAGGATATAGGATATAAGTTAAGGTACTCAATCACATTAGGAAAACTCTTATCAAATTCTTGCTGCTAATTGCCTTCTTTTGAAATGAGTTGTCCTCATTTGATTATATCGCTTCCTTCCCAGTAATTGATTCTTTGTTTTGATCTGTCTTCAGGATGGTGGAGACACGATCGTAGTGCTCTGGTCAAAGGGATACCGCTGGGAGGTCTGCTACTTCTCGCCCGACTCAGCAGGGCCCGGGGACCACAGCACCTCTTGTTCCAGCATAGGTGGGACCGTTTGCAACTTTTGGGGGTGCTTCTCCATCGGTTTCGAGGACTACCCGAGGGGTTCAGGGGATGCCACCACCACCACTTCAGGGGACAGTTGAAATGGGGCAGTTCTTTGCCTTCATACAGTAAATGATGGAGACCCAACGACGCCAGACGAAGGATATGAGGCAGGGTATTAACAATGTCCATCAGTTAGCCATGGTGGTAGTAGAGAAGGTGACTGCCCAACCACAAGAAAGACAGATACAGCCGTACCAGCCAAGGACTCCGGGCATTCAGGACTTCCAGAAGATGCGACCGTGAGACTTCAAGGGTACCGAGGGTATCCTATATATCGACGACTGGATCGAGCATATAGAGAAGATCTTCGTCTCGCGGAGATACCAGCTAGGCTTCAGATAGAAGTAGCGGGCAGCCAGATGCAGGACCTTGCCCGCACATGGTACCAGACCGACCCCAGGGTTAGTATGCAGGGGCAGACTTGGGAGGCTTTCAAGAAGCTCTTCAAGGAGAAGTTCCTTTTCGACATAGCACTTGGCACTTTGGAGACTCAGTGCGAGAATCTGGTCCAGGGGAACCAGATAGTAGAAGAGTACGCTGGAGAGTTCTGCTGACTGGGCAGATTTGTGGAGGGCCTGAGCGAAACAGCGAAGGCTAGGAGATTCAGGAAGGGCTTGATTAAGGAAGTCAAGTCCTTGACCATGAGCAACAGAAATGCTACTTTTGAGGAGATTTTAACGGAAGCTATGGCAGCGGAGGACGACCTCGAACTGAAACTGAAGAGAGGTCATGATTCATTTAGAGCCAACAGCAGTGGAGGCCAAGCCAAGAGGCCCCATTATCAGCAGCAGCATCAGCAAAAGCCGTTCCAGCAGCAGAAGTTCCAGAGCCAGGGTCGTGCGCCCTTTCAGCAGAAGCAGATACAGCAGGCGCCTAGACAGCAGCAAGTCAGCAGTTGCACTTTCTGCAAGAAGCTAGGACATGTGTGGAACGAGTGTAGGAAGAGGCTAGGCAAGTGCCTCCTATGTGGTTCAGCGGAGCATCAGCTGAGGGACTATACCATGTCTTCGGGACGTACAGCACAGGGCGCAGGAGTCAAGGCTCCGACAGGGCAGCAGAAGAGACCATTGTCGACCCAGCAACAGAAGTTTATCTAGCACCAATAGAAGACCAGAGGAGGTCAGCAGGGGCGAGCTTTCACCATGTCAGCCGAGGATGCAGAGGCAGTAGGAGAACTGATAGTAGGTTCTGTTCTTCTTGACTTCTTTCCTGTATTTACTTTGTTTAATTCGGGGGCTTTCCATAGTTTTGTGTCTATATCTTTTATTGTTAGACACTAGCTTTTTTCTGAACTATTGCCTAGGACTTGCAAGATCATGACTGGGGGTGGTATCATCCTTGTCCGTGATATTTACATGGATCGGAGAGTAGTTCTGGGAGGACGAGAAATAGATGTGAGTCTGCTCGTAATGCCATTACCGAACTATGATATTGTACTCGGTATGAATTAGTTGAGCAGACACCATGCCAGTATAGATTGTCGCGGTGGTAGAGTTCTCTTCAGAGTGACAGGAGAGCCATAGTTCGAGTTCACCAGACGAGAGACAGACCAGAGCGGTAGAGTCTTCTGCGAAGCTTCAGTAGAGGAGCAGAGCATGCCACATCCATTGATAGCTAAGTTCATGGATTTATTTTCGGAGGAGTAGCCAAGGTTACCTCCGGACATAGATATAGATTTCTCTATAGATTTGGTGCCCGACACAGAGCCGATATCTCAGCACGTCTATAGAGTGAACAACAATGATCTAGGGGAGTTGAAGAAGCAGGTGGATGAGCTGCAGGATAAAGGCTTCATCCGATCGAGTTCTTCAACATGGGGTACACCAGTACTTTTTGTACCGAAGAAGGATGGGTCGGTACGGATGTGTATCGACTACAGGGCTCTCAACAGCCTCACGATCAAGAACAAGTATCCGCTATCGAGGATCGATGATTTGTTCGATCAGTTAAGCGGAGCGATATAATTCTCCAAGATTGATCTGAGGTCAGGTTACCATCAAGTGAAGGTAAAGAAGGAGGACATTTCGAAGACCGCATTCAGGACACGGTATGGCCATTTTGAGTTCATTATGATGCCATTTGGGTTAACTAATGCACAGCGGTATTCATGAACTTGATGAACAAGGTATTCCACCAGTACTTGGACAAGTTTGTGGTGGTGTTCATCGACGATATCTTGGTATATTCGAAGACCCCAGAGGAGCACGAGGAGCATCTGAAAGTGGTTCTGGAGACTCTCAGGAAGGAGCAACTTTACGACAAGCTTTTGAAGTATGAGTTCTTTCTGAATCAAGTTGATTTTCTGGGTCACATTGTGACCGGGGATGGGATCTCAGCAGACCCGAAGAAGATTAGAGCAGTTGAGGCATGGACAGCACCGAGTTTAGTTACGGAGATCATAAGCTTTCTGGGATTAGCAGGCTACTACAGGAGGTTCGTTCAGGATTTCTTCCGGATTACAGAGCCATTGACTAGACTGACCCGGAAGGATGCAGAGTTTATCTGGTCAAAGGAATGTCAGATTACTTTTGATGAGTTGAAGAAGCGACTGACGACAGTCCCGATTTTGATATTGCCATCAGGATCAGGCGGGTTCACTATCTACAATGATACCTCAGGAAAGGGTATGGGCTGTGTCTTACAGCAGCATGGGAAGGTGATTGCCTATGCATCCAGGTAATTATGTCCGCATGAAAAGAACTACCCTACCCATAATTTGGAGTTGGCGACAGTTATCTTTACTTTTAAGTTGTGGAAGCACTATCTATACGGAGAGCGTGTGGAGATCTTCACAGACCACAAAAGCTTGAAGTATGTATTTACACAGAAAGAGCTCAACATGAGGCAGCACAGACGGTTAGAGTTGATGAAGGACTTTGATATTTTCTTGTAGCATCACCCAGAAAAGGCCAACGTGGTTGCCGATGCCTTGAGTAGGTATCCGATAGCTATATGTTTGACGATAGATCTTCACTTGTTAGTAGATTTAGAGTGCCTGGGCATCGAGGTGATTGTGCCAGGAGTTCAGATACAGATGTGGGGCCTTCAGATCCAGTCGGACCTGATAGAGAGGATCAAGTTGACTCAGTTCGAGGATGTTACCCTACGGTGTATCCGAGAGCAAGTTCGAGCAGGATTGGTGGATGATAAATTTATTCTTGCAGAGGACAGCACATTGAGGCACGGTTCCAGACAGTATGTGCCTAGCGGAGAGCTTCGGGAGCAAGTTATGCAGGAGGCCCATCGTTCTCAGTACTCTATGCATCCAGGTGCCAACAAGATGTATAGGGATCTGAAGGATCATGTATGGTGGTATGGGATGAAGCGGGAGGTCGCTCGCTTCGTAGCTAGATGTTTAATCTGTCAACAAGTTAAGACAGAGAGGCAGAGGCCAGGAGGATAGTTACAACCATTGTCCATTTCAGAGTGAAGTGGAAGCAAATCACGATGGACTTTGTTTCTGGATTGTCGCATATACTAGGAGAAAAAGAGGCGATTTGAGTCATCGTAGACAGGTTGACCAAATTAGCCCACTTTTTGCCATTTAAGGTGGGTACGTCGACTGAGAGGCTAGCGGAGATATATATATAACAGATTGTCAGGATACACGGAGTTCCAGTGAGTATTGTCTCGGATTGGGATAGTCGCTTTACTTCTCAATTCTGGCAGAGTTTGCAGACTAGTTTGGGCACTCAGCTCAAGTTCAGTACTGCATACCACCCTCAGACGGACGGACAGTCAGAGAGGACTATTCAGACACTCGAGGACATGCTGCGGACTTTTGTTTTGGATTTTGGAGGCTCCTGGAAGGATTTTTTGCATTTAGTGGAGTTTGCATACAACAACAGTTTCCAGCCAGTATTGGGATGTCACCATTCGAGGTACTGTACAGACGTAGATGTCGTACACCCTTGTCTTGGGATGACGTTGGAGAGCGAGCTTTATTGGGACCTGAGATGGTTGTTGACGCAGCCGAGAAGGTAAAGTTCATCAGAGATTGACTTCGCGTGGTGCAAGACAGACAGCGGCATTGGGCCGACAGCCACCGATGACCTTTGTAGTTTAAGGTACAGCTTAGACTTAGGAGTAGGATTTAGTTTATTTTATGATTTTATTTTGTTTGATCATGTGATCGTTATGGTTAAGCTTGAGACCATGTTTGTTCTAGGTTTGAGATCTGGTGTTCCTGAGGATATCTCTGACGCGTGGTACTATTCGCTTTGGTGGAGGTGGAAAGCTTAGTCTGCATTTCATCGGACCTTTCGTCATCAGCGGAAGAGTCAGTGACATATCATACAGACTGGACTTGTCCCCTGTATTAGAGGAAGTCCATAATGTATTTTACGTGTTGCAGTTGAGACGGTTATTTGCCATAAAAAAATTAAAGACAGGTATTACAGAATACTGAAATTGATTACAAACTCGCTTGTACAAAGAAAAGCCTAGAAAGAAATCCTAGGAAACAATATAAGTACAATTGTTTAGTTTTGATTCTGGGGGGGTGACGATGGAGGCTAGGGAAAGTGCTATCAACTCTGCCTTACTCCGTGGACTATCTGATGCAGTCTCTAGCTCGTGAAGAAATTACTTTTTTTTTAAGGTTGCCAGTCTTTTGCAGGGGTGTGGCACCCTGCTATTTATAATAGAATATATATTGAGCTGCATAGACGGCTTACGGCCACATGGCTGATTAGCATGTGAAGACCCGCTCTTTGGCTGCCATCTATCGATTTGTTAGGATTTTGTTGCAGTAAATCTGGGTAGTTAAGGACTTGGTCAGATTGCCACGTATCCTATTGCGGGGAGCTGCATAGTTTTTTCAATCTTCGATCTGTATTTTGGCCGCATAAAGCTCATGCGGCTTGGATCACAGTTATTCTTGGCTGCATGAAGTTTGGAGATTTTGGGGCCGCATAAGTCTGAGTCGCATAAGGTTCATACGGCTTAGATGACACTCTTCTGGCCGCATAAAGGCATACAAACCTTGCTTTTGGGCGACGTCCCACGTCTTATCTTTTTTTTTGTCGAAGTGTCAGAACTGTCATTTTTGTCAGTTTTGTCAAGACTTGTCAGCTTCCTTCTGCAGCTGTTTGTTGACGGGCCGTATATGTCAATGAACCAGTCATGCGGCTTTCCTTCATGCGGACCTGTTTGGCCCAAAGTACCTATGTGGCAATTTGTAATCCGCCTGAACCCTATATTTTTTATGCTTCTACAAGACCCCCTTTAAAGTTTTTAAATTGCAAATTTAGAATACTTTGAATAAGAAGCATGAAAATCTATCAAGTCGCAGGGAAATCCTGAGCCACAGAACAAATCTTGAGTCGCAGGGACATATTGAGCCGCAGGGAGATTCCATCACCCTGCCAGCTGTCACTGCTGCATTTAATTTTCCTGATTCGGTTGTGGATCCATTTTCGAGATGAAGCCGACGGTTACTGGGGATAAAGTCCCCAAACATCGACATTATCTTTAATGATCTCAAAAACCGAAGAGACGTTCGACGGTTATTAGGGATAAAGTTCTCAAACGTCGTCCCTATCCTTAATGATTTCGAGACTCGAAGAGTCTCTTTTTAGCAACTCTATAAATAGGAGTCATTCAGAGAGAGAGATTTTCCTCTTTCACCTTCTCCTCCTTCGACTTCATCATACTTTCTGCTATGTCTCCAAAAGCTTCTAGGTCGACTGGTACGACGGCCAAAGGAAAAGACTTGCTTCTCCGTCGAGAGCGGCAGACGCTCCTTCCATTCATTCCGACATGCAACCTCCTCTCAAGAGTAAGGATGGTGAGCAGACAATTGACTGTAATTTTGAATGGCCATAGCACATATTTTCATGCGCGGGCCTATCATATACTGCCTCTGCTGTAAGCTTGGTCGATGCATGCCCCATCTCATCTGGACCACATATGTTCTGTACGATAGGGCCGTATGAACTAAGCCGCATAACCGCTGCTCATTCGAACTTGAACCGCCTGAGTGCCTCAAGATTGATCTGTATGAACATTTCATGACTGAGCCTCATGGGTGCTGCATGAGCACTTTATGATCGGGCCACATGAATACTGTATGGCTGGGCCGCATGATTGTCTCGTGACTGATCCGCACGAGTATTGGGCCGCATGAGTATTTCATAAGTACCTTATATTTGAGCCGCATGAACACTTCATGACTGAGCCGCATAAATGCTTCTCAAATTGAGCTGCATGAGTACTTCGTGAAGCCGGCCTCATGACTTTGAGCTGCATGAGTTTTGTTTTGGCTAGGCCGCATAACTGGCAAGGCCGCACAGAGTCCTTTGTTATTATATGACTATCTTCTTTTCTTTAATTTTTTGTAGCATCCGTGTCGAAGGCTGAGACTATTGCGAAGGAAGAGGTGCTGCCCCCTTTCATCAAACAAGAGTCACCGTTTGTTAAAGAGGAGGTGATACCAAAAGTTGAGGTGAAAGAAGAGCTGGCGTCCATTGGAGAGGGAATTGCTCTCAAGGAGGAGCCCAAGTCTGAGGGCAGTAGTATTGGGAGTTCTGGCCCTCCTGCCCCCGCCGAAGACTCTGGTCAGATAGATTTTTCGTATGCAAAATGGCTAGGGAAATGGTATATGCCTCAGCACGGCTATGATCCTTGACTGTAGGGATCCGTGGGCTACTATGTACTTGTTTCTGGAAATACATGTAACTAGACATTCATATCTGTCTTTGTATTTTCGACTGTCTATAGCTGTAGCTTACGTTTTGCTTCTTTTACAATCTTTTACTGGAGGTGTAGTCCTGTGAATATAACTGATTTTGAATAAACAGGGTATGCTCACCCCATACTTTATTTTTGGTATTTTATGGTGCTTATACTAGAGGGCCTAATACAGCATTTGTATTTGATAAAGGACATCCCATTGGAAGATTTTTGTGGACCTGTTGCCCTTTTGTGCTTTTAAAAACGCGAGCAAATAGGTTTGAATGATATTTTGTGGACCTACTACTCTCTGGTACACCGATGGTGCGAGTAATAGATTAGGATAACTTTTGTGGACTTATTACCCTTTTTGTGTACTAGCGATGCGAGTACGAATAATAAGTAGGAAGGAAACCAACATATTTACTCAGAGATAATAAGGAACTGTTAAATATGGGTCAAAACAGAGCCTTCCTACTCAGAGGTAATGAGGACATGGTAGGAGTAGGCATAATAGGGGTACACAGAACAACTCAGAGGTGCTATCAATGTGGAAGTTCTATGCATTGGGTGATTTGTTTGTGATGGATGGAAAAACAACTCAGAGGTAATATGGACGTTGTTGTTTTTTTCGTCGGGGGAACTTTGTGGACCTATTACCCTTTTTATGTACTGATGGTGCGAGTAATAGATTAGGACAAGTTTTATGGACCTACTACCCTTCTGCGCACCGGTGGTGCAGGTAATAGATTTTGAGGCAAATTCTTGGTAGAGAAAAGCTATGACCAGAAAGTTCATAGATACGACCAAGAAATGAGATATGAATTCATTCGGAATAGTCAGAGAGTAAGTTCATTGGTACCTGAGGGTACATAACTCAACAATCTGGGATATTTGAAGTCAGAGTGTAAGTTCAGCGATACCAGAGGGTATATAACTCGCAATCTGAGAGATAGTTGGAAGGTGTCGTTTAGACATAGTATTTCTTAAGGAACTTGCCATTGATGGGCATCATGAGCAAGTCTCCATTTTGTTTTGCGAGACGGTACACACCGTTGGAGAACACGGTCTCAATGATGAATGGGCCCTCCCATTTAGGCTAGAATTTGTCGGGGGTCTAGTGAGTCATGACCATTGGTCTGCGAATGGCCAAGATAAGATCGCCGACTTAGAATATTCTCTGTTTGACTTTCGTGTTGAAAGCCCAAGAGATGAGCGCTTGGTAGAACTCTATGCTTTGTTGAGCTTGTAAATGCTTCTCATCTAATACTTCCAACTCTTGTAGCAGTCGACAGTAGTTATCGTCCGCCGTTAACCGGTGGGTAAGGACCACTCGAAGTGAGGGATCTGAGTCTCCAATGGGAGGACTGCCTCGCTTCCGTAAACCAAGAAGAACGGTGTATTTCCTGTGGCCGTCTGAATTGTCGTCCGATACGCCCATAAGCACTCACCAAGCTTTTCATTCCAGTCGCGTTTGTTTGCAGACACAAACTTTTTGAGGAGCTTGATTGTGGTTTTGTTGAAAGCTTCAGCCAGACCGTTGGCCGATGGGTTATATGTTGTCGAGGCCATGTTCTGAATCCGATTCTTGTCACAAAATTGATAGAAAGCGTGGCTTGCGAACTGCAGACCATTATCGTGAATAATCCTCCGTGGCAGTCTAAAACGGTAGATGACGTGATGTTTTATGAAGCTAATCACATTCGATGTCTTGACCTCTGCCAACGGAACAGCTTTTGCCCATTTGGAGAAGTAATCGATGATTGCAAGTATGAACCGATGCCCTCTGGACGATGGCAGGGTGATTGGCCCAATGATGTCCATTCCCCATGCTTCGAATGGCCAAGAGGCCACTGTCGGATGCAAGAATTCAGACGACAAATGTATAAAATCTGCATGGATCTGGCAAGCCTTGTACTTCTTTGCATAATCAACTGTATCTGCAACCATTGTGGGCTAGTAATAACCCATCCGGCGAAGACGATCTTGCAATTTCGGGCCAGGTTGGTGAGCCCCACAAGTACCATCATGAGCTTCACGTAGGGCTTCTTTGGCTTCTGCATTTGACAGGCATCTTAGTAGTAGCCCATCGTAGGATCGTCGATATAAATTTTTTGTCTCCGTATCGTAGAAGAATCTGAGGGAGCGTCTTCTGATTGAGGTGCTTCCTTCACATTCTCTGGAAGAATTCCATAGACCGCAAAGTCGATGAGCGGGCATCTCCAGTCTTGTATGTTGTTGGTTATCTGGGCGGAGTAACTCATACCCAGTTGAAGATTGTTCCTGGGGCAGACCAGTTTATGGCCTATTATGTCGACCAGATGATGAGTGTCATTTGGAAGCGCCAAGGAAACGACGAGACCTGCTAGGACATCGGCTTCGATATTTTGAAGCCTAGAAATATGCTCTATAAAGAACCCCTCCAAGGTTGTAATGATGGCAATTGCTGTCTCATAATAGGGAATCAGGTCCTCGTTGTGAACCTCGTATGAACCTCGGATCTGGTTAACAACCAACTGCGAGTCACCATATGCTTCCAGGTATCAGATCCCTACTTCTTTTGCGAGTTAGAACCCGATGACTAGAGCATTATATTCGGCTACGTTGTTCGAATAGGGTTCTGTAAGAGAATACGCCCGATTGACTACTAGTCCAGAGGAAGAAATTAATACCACCCCGACTCCCGTGACGATATCACCTTGTGGCCACATTCTTGAAGCACCGTCGAAGAACATTCGCCAAATAGCGTCGTGCGAAGTCATATTCGGGGCGACGACTTCATCAGGAATTTTTTTCATAAATTTTGGCTGTTTCTGAGCCTGGATGGGCTGCTAAGAAGTCAGCCAGGGCTTGACCTTTGATAGCCTTCTGCGGAACAAAAACCATATCGTATGGGAATAATAGTATCGCCCGGGTGGCCAGACGAGAACTGAGTGCGCCCGGCTTGGTCATGAGAACCCTGAGAGGATTAACTCGTGAAACAACATGGATGGTCTGCCCTGTCACATAGTGTTGTGTTTTCTGAATGGCAAACACTATAGCAAGGCACTCCTTCTCCACGATGGTGTACCTATGTTTTGGTCCTACCATCATCCGCCTGAGATAGTAAATAGCTTGTTCATGTCCTGCATCATTATTTTGTGCTAACAAAGCACCGAGGGAGTGTTCCATCGCCCGTACATAGAGTAGGAAGGGCTTTTCGGCGACCGGGGCTACCAGAACTGGCAGATTCATCAGGTACACCTTAATATCATCGAAGGCACGCTGACATTGAGACACCTTTTCTCATGAGTTGAGTGAAGGGTTGGCATCGCCCTGAGAGGTTAGATATAAACCTTCTGATATAAGCTAGTCTTCCCTGAAGGCCGCAGAGTTCGCAGAGGTTCCTTGGTGGATTCATCTCCAGGATTGCTTTTGTTTTGTCGGGATCTATGTAAATGCCCTGGGAAGTAATGACAAAGCCCAAGAACTTTTCGCTTGACACCCCCAGGAAAGACTTGGTAGGATTCATCTTCAGGTTGTGTGCCCGTATAAGGTCGAACACTGTTCTCAAATTATGTAAGTGATCATTTTTGGGGCAAATCTTGACGGCGACGTCGTCAACATAATACTCTATCGTCTTGTGCAAATGATCTTTGAAGATGATACTCATAGCCCGTTGATATGTGGCACCGGTGTTCTTCAGGCCAAAGGGCATGACCGTATAATAATATACGTCGATCGGCGTTCAGAATGATGTATGCTTCTCATCATCAAAAGACATCTTAATTTGATTGTATCCTGAAAAGCCATCCGTAAAGGACATGCGCTCGAAGCCATACGTATTATCGATCGTTATATCGGTAATTGGAAGAGGGAATTCATCCTTCGGGCATGCCGCATTCAGGTTGTGGAAATCGATGCAGATTCAGATTTTCTCGTTCTTCTTGATGACTGGCACTACGTTGGCTACCCAGTCTGGGTGCTGTTCTTCACAGATGAACCCACTAGCTATAAGCTTGTTCACTTTTGCTTCGATAGAATTCATGATGTCTTGATAAAATTACCGCTGCTGTTGCTTGACTGGTTTTGCGTCCGGATAAATATTGAGCTTATGGAGTGCAATCTCGGGGTTTAGCCCTGGCATGTCTTCATAGCTCCAAGCAAAGACGTCGATGTATTCTCAGACGAGTTGTAACAACGACTCCCGTTCGTCGTCTGTTAGACTTTTACTGACGAAGATTGGCTTTGGAGAGGATTCATCGCTAAGGTTAACTTGCATAACCTCATCTTCAGTGGGAGGATCACGAAGTTCAAAGCATTTCTCCTATTGTACATCTAGTTACTGGACCCACGGCTCCAACTCAAGTGGTTCAAGTAGGTCTTCGTCTTCCTCTTCGATACCAGCGGATGTCATATTGGCAGATAATGTCTATCTGAATATATCTCTAATACTGCTATCGAAGTCATATATGGGTGACTCGAACGAATGAGAGTGCCACTCGCATTCTTCATCAAAACTTTCGGGCATTACTGGTGGAGTAACATACCCGAGGCCGCGTCTGGATTTGTGATAATGATCCTGAGGTTTCTCTGTCGGTGCCGGCGACTGTAGAGTAAATCGTCGACCACTACCATAATTTAGACCCGGGGTAGCCTCCATGTCGTACCCCTGCTTTTGCATGAAGTATTTGGCTTGAGGACTATACAAGAAGAGCGGTAGTCTTCCAGCGTCGGGTCCGAGGTCGGACTCTTGTGGCGTAAAAGATTGAGGACCTTCTTTTCGGCCAAAGATGATTGTGTGATCCCATCCTCTTCTGTCTGGGACAGGAAAGTAAGTGCCTTTTATGGAAGCAAGTCAATTTGGGGTATGGACGGTTGTCACCCGTGTGTGTAGGCTAACGTCTAGACAATCCCGTACGGCATACGTTAGATTAGGCTTATCATACTCAGAATAGTCTAACGTTAGCCTCTTATTGATGAAATAAGGAATTTTATCCATAGGGATTACATCATCAGGAGAGGGGCTATCCACCTGCGTAACCACGGATTTGGCGAGTTCTTCGTCCTCCTTGGCTACCCCTTACGCTTAGAGGTCGGGATGCTGTCTTGGGCAACTTGACCACCAAGGGTTCCGCTTGAGGTATTGATTGGCTTGAGAGTGTTGGATCGACACTTAGAGGCTGGCTCGTCTTGGGAAGATGGATGACAATGGGCTCAGCAAAGGACTTTGTGTCTTTCGATCGCCTTGGAGTAGATTTTGGCAATCGGATTACCATCGGTGTTACAGAGGGCCTTGCATCTTCCTGTTGCCTTTGATTGGGCTTTGGCAGCCGGATCACCATTGGTCATATGACAGGTTTTGGCTCCCGGCGGGATCTCGGGAGACGGATGACCATTGGTTCCAACTGCGTAGTGTGGCAGGAGAACCGAGCACCTCTTTATGCAAGGTTGCGACAAGGGGTACGGCCATACCCGGTTTGCGGGCTGGGAGACAAATTCTCAAGGGTTCTTCTGGCCCTGTGATGGCTTCCAGCTCGTCAGTTATATGTTTTATGGATTCGTCATATAGACAAGCCACCGAAGAGTAATAAGATTCAACCCCTTTGAAGGGATCAATGTCGGCGAATTCAGTCTTCACGGAACCGTGCTTACTGACATACTTGAAATACTGGTGAAGGGTCGATGGCACGATCATATAGTCATGTATCCACGGATGTCCCAGGAGGATGTTGTAGGAGGTGTCTGCATCTATGACGTAGCAGGTAACTTCCGTCTTCAAGTCACCAATCTGGCACTTCAACCGGATCTTTCCTAGGGAATAGCTTCTTCCCGAGTTAAAACCTCTAATAGCAGTATTGGTTGCTGCTAGCTGATGCATAGGGATGCCAAGAAGTTATAGTAGGTTTTTCGGGATGATGCTTATTAACGAGCCAGGGTCGATATGCATTCGATCTGATGGAACTGGAGATTCCCAGGACCCTTTCTTTGGTGTGCGTATTGATCGATAGAAAGTTAAACAAATCTAATACGTGTTCTAACCCTTCATAGGCGGAAACTAGGGTTCAGGAATTATACCTGCGGCAGAAAGGAGATAAGTAATTCCTGGCAATCTCGAGCGTACGACCGCAAGATCTTCTGCACGTATTCCTTCCTCGAGTTGGACGTTGTGTGGGCTACGATCTCCCAACCTTTTTTTTTCCTTGGCAGCCCTCTCTTTCTGTAACGCCCCAGTCCCAAAATACATAGGACCAAGTACGTAAACATGCCAGCTGCACATATACGAAGAATACTCCAATATATGGAATCCTCATATACGTACATAAGCTGTAAATAAATAATCACAGGCCAGAATAACATATCTAATCTCATCACAGCTCAACACAGAAGATAATAAAGTCCAAATAAATGAATGAGAGTATCAAAAGATAGCCGGATGAACATACTCACTCCAAACAGCTATGAAAAATAGTCTCACAAGATCGGAGTCCGACCTCCGCAAATAGAAAGAAAAAGAGATGTAAAATAATGTCTACAACTGTCTCAGATAAGAAATAGGCTAGGAATCATAAGGCACTGCCTCATCATCAATATAGGATAGCTCTAATGCCGCTCCGTACTCCTGTAGAAAATCCTCTAAACCTGGAGAGATAACCAGGTCCTCAGGGGATATAGCAAGATACAAGAAAACACCATGCCATATAAACTATGATAATATAATAAGAGAGAAAGGTATGCATGCAACCGGGTTCCTGACCATTCTACTGTGAATATGTAGTTGAGATACATTCCTTCGACGCATGAGCCCTGGCTAAATATAGGATCCGGTATAGTCCCCTCTTGGGCACCAGTGACCAAGAGCATAACGTTGAAAAACGACAGTGGCCAACCTGAGAGGCTCATACCCGTATCTCCAGCGGAGCTTCCGGGTTACAAGAGAAGTGCAATCGAAGCCCATACGTCAGGTAATGTTCTTCCCACCCAATGCCTAGTATCATCATCTCCATGACTGACATGTACCTCTAGTAACCGCCAAGTCTTCTAATCATGCAATACTATTGGCAGTTACTCCTATCCGTCGCACGCTCCATACGTATCGGTGGCCAGCCGACTACGCGGAAATGTGTCCTATATGTGACTCACAACACGTGATACAACCAGTGTCAAGGCCGTATGAGATATACCAATACCTCAACATCAATGGGTGGTCAATAAACTAAGTCAATGCAAGAGAATAAATAAAGCAGGAATACGACCGATAGAGTCGCTTGCACCCAAGTGTGACTTGGACGCACAGTTTAAATAACATAAATAAAATGCTGAAAATAATTACTGAAAATAAGAATATAATAATCACAGAGTAAGGTGGCAAGGTATCTTGCCTGGTGGTGAAAAGTGGCAAGTCCAAGAGTAGCAAGCGTCAGCACCAAAACTCACAAATCACAGATGACTCCAAATGCTGAAATAAACAGCAAAAATGGTCTCGAAGAAGAAGATATACCTAGGAAACGCCTGTCCAAAAGTCAAATTCTGGAACAGGGGCAAAATCGTAATTTCGGGTCAAAACGATGTCCGCCGTTGGACCCGCTTTGCACCGAAACGCGTGCCAAAGTCTACGGTCTCTAAAGTCATCAAACTACATGTCTACGGTTTCAGTTTGAGGAGAGGAACTCAACGGTATGTCCAGTTTTTTATTCCGAGGAGCCGTGTACAAAATCGCCCGTTTGAGTGGGTCGCGGGCCCGCCAAAAATGGGTTCTGATTCGACCTTCTCAGAATCGAACCAAACTTGGCATACAGGACCAGAATTTTGATCCGGACCTGTTGGCGCAAGTTTTGTCTCGATCCGACGACTGTACACGAAGTTATGGGCAAGTTTGCAAAACGTCGATACGGGGTATCTCGACGGATACACGTTGATTTCGTCGCACACACGCGACGAAACTGAGTTCCGTCAGTTCCCACACGTCCGCAACGTCCATACGCGCCTTTCGATGCGTATAAAGCGCGACCACGTCGCCCGGTTTGTCGGGGCGACGTCGTATCGGACAAAAATTTCAGAAATTTATTATTTTGAAATCAGTTTTTCTCACAAGTTTAACATAGAATTAATACACACACAGAAATCGAAATACTAATCTACCAGTTACGTTTCCATCGTGGTTAGGTTGTCTTTGAATGTGTTCAATTAGTTTTACAAAACAGTCGAAGGATCGCCAAGAATTTGGCTTCCAAATAGGGGTTTGGGACTGCCCTGAAACTGTTCTATTTCGACAGTTTTTCGGGAAGTTTAGGTTCGAATACCGAGCGATATATGGGGTTTCGCTCGATTCTACCAAAAATGGTTTTGAGGGGGGTTGTGTTGTCTACGTACAGCATTCGATAGATCGAATTTTCGTTGGGTAGAATCAAAAATATTTGAAGTTGAAGACGGGTACCTGAGTTCTTCGAAAACAGAGTATTCTCTGTTTATCCGTCGATTCTGAGTGATCCCGACGTTGTCGACGGCGAGTAGGCGGCCGACTGTGAGCGTGGGGGTGTTGGAAAGGTCCAGGAGTCGAAGCTCTAGGTGGTAGATGAGTAATAGGGGTTAGGGTTTGGTTTCGGATGAGCGGTTTATATATACTCCGCCGACTGCTTCCTATTAGTATTAGGACTTGTATATAGGTCGGGCTCGGGTTTGCTAAACAAGCATGCTGCTTGTTTGGGTTTACATGGGATGGTGGGGTCGGTTGCTGACAAAGCTGCTACTGGAGCTGCTAAGCCAATGGGGTTAAGGGGTCGGGCCAATTGCAGCCATAGCTGCTGCTGCTATGTGGGGGTCGGGCCCCCCCTTTCCAATCGCAGCTGTTGCTGCTATGGGGGCTCGGCCACCACTGCTTTTCTTTCTTCTTCTTTTTTACAAACTATATATAATACTTATATATATATATATATATATATATATATATATATATATATATATATATATATATAAAATATATATATATATATATATACATATATTTATATTATTTAAGCTACAAAAAAAATGTCTAACAATTACAATAAATTCCTAAAAATCCTAGATTTCATCATACTCCTTATTTAATAGAATTATGAACAAGGACGCATATAGTAATATATGTATACACCCATACCTTAATTATACTATCAAACTAGTAGTAACTAAACCCATAATTAATGAACTACAATAAAAATAATTAATTTATAAAAAAATCAATATAAATTATCGGGGTTTACATCCTACCCAACTTAAAGAAAATTTCGTCCTCAAAATTAAACTAAGGTCGGAGGATCAATGCAATGCATGAAAAATATAAATGCAAGACATACCTTCGCCTTCGAACAACTGCGGGTAGCGATTACGGATGTCGTCTTCGCGCTCCCAAATAGACTTCCCTGGCGAGTGATGCTTCCATGCCACGCGAACCAACGGGATAGATTGATTCCGTAACACCTTCACTCGGCGATCGAGGATACCTACTGGTTGCTCTTCATACGACAAACTCGGTCCAACTGTGATCTCGGAGTGGTCAAGCACATGATTGCTGTCCGCCACGTACCTCCTCAGCTGAGATACATGGAATACGTCATGTACTCCCTCTAGCGACGGTGGCAATGCCAATCTATAGGCAACCTCTCCAACACGTTCCAAGACATCGAAAGGCCCGATGTACCTTGGACTCAACTTGCCACGTCCTCCGAATCGAATCGTGCCTCTAGTGGGGGATATCTTCAAGAACACATGGTCACCCTCTTTGAACTCCAAGGGTCGACAATGACTATCTGCCCACTGCTTCTGACGATCCTGCGCTGCTCGCAGGTGGTCCTGAATCTTCTTCACTGTCTCCACTGTGCTCAAGACCAACTCGGGACCCAATAGCTGTCGCTCTCCTATGTCGCTCCAACAAACAGGAGACCGACACTTCCTACCATACAATGCTTCAAATGGAGCCATCTGAATGCTCGCTTGATAGCTATTATTGTAGGTAAACTCAACAAGATGAAGATGGTCCTCCCACGAACCGCCAAAATCAAGCATACACGCTCTCAACATATCCTCTAGCGTCTGAATGGTACGCTCCGACTGGCCGTCTGTCTGCTGATGATACGATGTGCTAAACTTCAATCGAGTGCCCAAACTCTCTTGCATGCTCCTCCAAAAGTGTGAGGTAAATCTGGAGTCACGGTCCGACACAATACTAACAGGCACACCATGCAATCTCACAATATGCTCCATATACATCTCTGCCAATACCTCTGTCGACTGGCCCACTCTAAAAGACAAGAAATATGCTGACTTCGTAAGTTTATCAACAATCACCCACACTGCGTCACGTCCTCTAGGACTCCAAGGAAAACCCGTAACGAAATCCATAGTAATGTGCTCCCACTTCCACTCGGGAATAGGTAGCGGCTGCAATAATCCGACCGTCCTCTGGTGCTCCGCCTTCACTTGCTCACATACCAAGCACTTGGCAACGAAACGAGCTATCTCTCGCTTCATTCCATGCCACCAATAATACTGTCGTAAGTCATGATACATCTTGGTCCCTCAGGGATGAATGGAGTAAGTCGAACTATGAGCCTCGGTCATCAGCTCCTGTCGTAGATCTCCATTGGGAACATAAATACGATCACCACATCACAATGTCCCATCGGTGTAGATCCTCAATCATGTCTGCTCTCCTGCTTCAGTCCTCTCTTTGTGCCACCGAAATCTAGCGTCATTGGACAATGCTGCCTTGATGCGCTCTACTAATGATGATTGCACCTGAAGGTTGGCTAATACGCCATCTGCTTCCGGTAATACTACCTCAATACCAAGCTGCTCCAAGTCTCTAATCAATTCCTTCTGTGTAGTCAAAAAGTGTGCCATGGGCTTACGGCTTAATGCGTCTGCCACGACATTAGCCTTGCCCGGATGATAATGAAGCTCAATCTCATAATCTTTCATCAACTCCAACCAACATCGCTGTCGCATATTCAACTCCTTTTGTGTGAACACGTACTTGAGGCTCTTATGATCAGTGCAGATATCAACCTTCTCGCCGTACAAGTAGTGTCTCCATAGCTTCAAAGCAAAGATAACCGCTGCGAGCTCTAGATCGTGGGTCGGATAATTCTTCTCGTGCACTCTCAACTGTCGAGATGCATATGCTACTACCCGACCGTGCTGCATCAATACACATCCTAATCCCTTCCCGGATGCGTCGCTGTAGATCATAAATCCTTCTGGGCTCGATGGTAGTGTCAAGATCGGTGCTGTGGTCAACCGCTTCTTCAACTCGTCAAAAGTGGCTTGACACTCTTCTGTCCATACAAACTCATGATCCTTGCAAGTCAATCGAGTCATAGGCCCCGCTATTCGAGAGAAATCTTCTACGAACCGTCGGTAGTAACCCACAAGTCCGAGGAAACTTCTCACTTCAGAAGCTGTTGTGGGAGCGGGCCATGATTTGACTGCTGTGATCTTCTCTGGATCCACCGATATACCATCGCCCATAACAATATGACCAAGGAATGATACCTCCTTGAGAAAGAAATCACACTTGCTAAGCTTCGCGAAAAGTCGCTCATTCCTCAATGTTCCCAAAACTATCCGTAAATGCTGCTCATGCTCCTCTTGACTCTTGGAGTAAATCAAGATATCGTCTATAAAGACTACTACAAATTTGTCCAAGTACTGGTGAAAGATCTTGTTCATTAAATTCATGAAAACTGCGGGAGCATTGGTCAAACCGAACGGCATGACCAAGAACTCGTAGTGTCCATACCTCGATCGAAAGGCCGTCTTGGCAATATCTTCCTTCCGAACCTTCAATTGGTGATAGTCCGATCGTAAGTCAATCTTGGAGAATACTTTTGCTCCACTCAGTTGATCGAATAAATCATCTATACGTGGCAAGGGATACTTGTTCTTCACCGTCACTGCATTCAACGCTCTGTAGTCAATGCACATGTGCACTATCCCGTCTTTCTTAGGTACAAAAAGAACGGGTGCTCCCCATGGTGACGCGCTAGCACGAATAAATCCCTTCTCTAATAAGTCATCAATCTGCGTCTTCATCTCTACCAACTCCTTGGGTGCCAGACGATATACTCGAGATGAAATAGGCTCGGCTCCGGGAATAAGCTCAATAGAAAACTCAATATCTCGGTCAGGTGGTAGTCCTGGCAACTCCTCGGGAAATACATCCTCGAACTCGGTGATAATAGGGTGCTGAGGGGTGTCATGCATCATCATATGAGTCCCCGATGTGGGTGCCTCACAACTATCTCCGTCTTCTTTGGTGAACTCAAACTCTGCCGTATTCGGAGGTCTAAAGATAATACTGCCCCTATGGCAGTCTATGAGAGCGAAATGCTGGCTCAACCAGTCCATTCCAAGAACCACATCAAATGTCGGCATAGGGAATACAAAAAGTCATGCCATCATCTCTCTGCCATTTATTACTACTGGACAAAGTCTACAAATACCACTAATAGGTACAACTCCTCCTCCAGTGAGGATTTTAACATTCTTAGCTAAGGGTGTGATGGGAATGTTGTGTCTAGTGGCAAAACTAGTGGCTATAAATGAGTGTGTGGCTCCAGTATCAAATAATGTAATAGCAGGAAAAGATGCTACTAAAACCATACCTGCTATGACCTCTGCCTCTGTCTCTACATTCTCAACAGCTAGAGAGAATGCCTTTCCTTGGTTCTGTCCTGGGCCTTGAGCTCTGGCCTTGTTGTACTGTGCTGTCTGTGGAGGTAATGGTGGACGAGGTGCTGGGGCTGTGGGCCTCTGGGCCTGATGTGCATGAACTAGAGCCTGCTGCTCAGGACAATCTCTGGCCAAGTGCTGTCCTGATCCACATCTCATACATAAGCCCAAACGAAGTCGACAGTCATCTCTAATATGCCCCTGCTTCCCGCAAAAGTTGCAGGTGGGCTTCTGATAAGGTGTGTGCCTCTGCTGGTACTGTCCCGTGGTCCTCCTGATAGGTCCACTCTGAGTGGCTCGGGCTGGTGTAGCTGCTGGGGTATGGTGTCTCGATGTCTGCTGCTGTTCCTTGCGAAGAATCTCCTGAGCACGAGCTTCTTCCAAGACAGCTGAATGGGAGACTCGAGACTGAGTAGTCGTATAAGACTTGAGCTCCGGTGCAAGCCCCTGGTGAAATCTCCTCGCCTTCTCTAACTCGGTCGGAATCAATCCCGCACCAAATCGACTCAGGCGATTGAACTCTGAGTCATACTCATCAACTGTCATATTCCCCTGCTTCAGATGAAGGAACTGGTCGTAGAGACCATCTCGAACATGAATAGGGAAGAATCTCTCATAAAATGCAACATAGAACTGCTTCCAAGTGATCCCAGTGCCTAATCGTCTCTCTTCCGTCTTCCACCAGTGGTGAGCATTGTCTTCTAACGTAGGTCCATTGCTGTCATCCAATCTCGAGCTGGCAACTGGGATGCCTTCAGTAGCTTCTCTGTACTAATAAGCCGTTGTGACACCTCTAATGGCTTCTCCGTCCCTCTAAAGGCCTTGGGGTTCATATCTGTGAAATTCTTGATAGAGCCTTCATAGGGATGCAGAGCCGGTGCCGGTGCTGGTGCTGGTGGTGGAGGTCTAGCCATAGCTGCCACCATCATCTGTCTTATCATCTCAGTCTGCTACCAATGAGCCTGCATCATGGCATACATAAACTGAGTAGTAGGGCTCCCATCAGTCGGTGGTGGAGGCATCTGAGGTCCCGACTGTGGAGGAAACTGCTGAGGGAATGGTGGTGGTGGAGGCAGTGGTATATTCCCTCCCGGTGGCATGGTAGTAGTCTGTCCAGCCTAGCTGCCTGGGGGTGCTGCGACCTCTGGGTACTCCGTCGTCGGTGTCGTAGTAGGCTGCGATAGTCCTGGCTGGTAAGGTGTCGCTGGAGTCATGGGAGGATTCTGTCCCTCCGAAGAAATCTCCTCGCCAGATGTGAGGGCCAAGACAGAAGTGCGTCCGCTTCGTAGATTCATACTGTTGGCACGAGGAAGATAAGTTGATATTAGAAAAGATTAGATATGAAGTAAATCGAATAATCAAGGAAGTTTCAAAAAGATTGGAAGTCAAGGGATAGTAGTAGTTCTGGATGAGATATTCCTATTCCTATATGCAGGCTTGTTGGGCACAGTCATGTAACCCAACAATATTAAATCTGACCTGCATGGGCTACCACAAAAACATGTAACGCCCCAGTCCCAAAATACATAGGACCAAGTACGTGAACATGCCAGCTGCACATATACGAAGAATACTCCAATATATGGAATCCTCATATACGTACATAAGCTGTAAATAAATAATCACAGGCCAGAATAACATATCTAATCTCATCACAGCTCAACACAGAAGATAATAAAGTCCAAATAAATGAATGAGAGTATCAAAAGATAGCCGGGTGAACATACTCACTCCAAACAGCTATGAAAAATAGTCTCACAAGATCAGAGTCCGACCTCCACAAATAGAAAGAAAAAGAGATATAAAATAATGTCTACAACTGTCTCAGATAAGAAATAGGCTAGGAATCATAAGGCACTGCCTCATCATCAATGTAGGATAGCTCTAATGCCGCTCCGTACTCCTGTGGAAAATCCTCTAAACCTGGAGAGATAACCAGGTCCTCAGGGGACATAGCAAGATACAAGAAAATACCATGCCATATAAACTGTGATAATATAATAAGAGAGAAAGGTATGCATGCAACCGGGTTCCTGACCATTCTACTGTGAATATGCAGTTGAGATACATTCCTTCGACGCATAAGCCCTGGCTAAATATAGGATCCGGTATAGTCCCCTCTTGGGCACCAGTGACCAAGAGCATGACGTTGAAAAACGACAGTGGCCAACCTGAGAGGCTCATACCCGTATCTCCAGCAGAGCTTCCGGGTTACAAGGGAAGTGCAATCGAAGCCCATACGTCAGGTAATGTTCTCCCCACCCAATGCCTAGTATCATCTCCATGACTGACATGTACCTCTAGTAACCGCCAAGTCTTCTAATCATGCAATACTATTGGCAGTTACTCCTATCCGTCGCACGCTCCATACGTATCGGTGGCCAGCCGACTACGCGAAAACGTGTCCTATATGTGACTCCCAACACGTGATACAACCAGTGTCAAGGCCGTATGAGATATACCAATACCTCAACATCAATGGGTGGTCAATAAACTAAGTCAATGCAAGAGAATAAATAAAGTAGGAATACGACCGATAGAGTCGCTTGCACCCAAGTGTGACTTGGACGCACAGTTTAAATAACATAAATAAAATGCTGAAAATAACAACTGAAAATAAGAATATAATAATCACAGAGTAAGGTGGCAAGGTATCTTGCCTGGTGGTGAAAAGTGGCAAGTCCAAGAGTAGCAAGCGTCAGCACCAAAACTCACAAATCACAAATGACTCCAAACGCAGAAACAAACATCAAAAATGGTCTCGGTAAAGAAGATATACCTAGGAAATGCCTGTCCAAAAGTCAAATTCTAGAACAGGAGCAAAATCATAATTTTGGGTCAAAACGATGTCCGCCGTTGGACCCGCTTTGCACCGAAACGCGTGCCAAAGTCTATGATCTCTAAAGTCGTCAAACTACATGTCTACGGTTTCAGTTTGAGGAGAGGAACTCAACGGTATGTCCAGTTTTGGATTCCGAGGAGCAGTGTACAAAATCGCCCGTTTGAGAGGGTCGCGGGCCCGCCAAAAATGGGTTCCGATTCGACCTTCTCAGAATCGAACCAAACTTGGCATACAGGACCCTTAATTTCGAACCGGACCTGTTGGCGCAAGTTTCATCTCTTTCCGACGACTGTACACGAAGTTATGGGCAAGTTTGCAAAACGTCGATACGGGGTATCTCGACGGATACACGTTGATTTCGTCGCACACACGCGATGAAACTGAGTTCCGTCAGTTCCCACACATCCGCAACGTCCATACGCGCCTTTCGATGCATATAACGCACGACCACGTCTCCCGGTTTGTCGGGGCGACGTCGTATCGGACAAAAATTTCAGAAATTTATTATTTTGAAATCAGTTTTTCTCACAAGTTTAACATGGAATTAATACACACACAGAAATCGAAATACTAATCTACCAGTTACGTTTCCATCGTGGTTAGGTTGTCTTCGAACGTGTTCAATTAGTTTTACAAAACAGTCGAAGGATCGCCAAGAATTTGGCTTCCAAATAGGGGTTTGGGACTGCCCTGAAACTGTTCTGTTTCGACAGTTTTTCGGGAAGTTTAGGTTCGAATACCGAGCGATATATGGGGTTTCGCTCGATTCTACCAAAAAGGGTTTTGAGGGGGGTTATGTTGTCTACGCACAGCATTCGATAGATCGAATTTTCGTTGGATAGAATCAAAAATATTTGAAGTTGAAGACGGGTACCTGAGTTCTTCGAAAATAGAGTATTCTCTGTTTATCCGTCGATTCCGAGTGATCCCGACGTCGTCGATGGCGAGTAGGCGGCCGACTGTGAGCGTGGGGGTGTTGGAAAGGTCCAGGAGTAGAAGCTCTAGATGGTAGATGAGTAATAGGGGTTAGGGTTTGGTTTCGGATGAGCGGTTTATATATACTCCGCCGACTGCTTCCTATTAGTATTAGGACTTGTATATAGGTCGGGCTCGGGTTTGCTAAACAAGCATGCTGCTTATTTGGGTTTACATGGGATGGTGGGGTCGGTTGCTGACAAAGCAGCTACTGGCGCTGCTAAGCCAATAGGGTTAAGGGGTCGGGCCAATTGCAGCCATATCTGCTGCTGCTATGTGGGGGTCGGGCCCCCCCTTTCCAATCGCAGCTGTTGCTGCTATGGGGGCTCGGCCACCACTGCTTTTCTTTCTTCTTCTTTTTTACAAACTATATATATATATATATATATATATATATATATATATATATATACATATATTTGTATCATTTAAGCTACAAAAAAATGTCTAACAATTACAATAAATTCCTAAAAATCCTAGATTTCATCATACTCCTTATTTAATAGAATTATGAACAAGCACGCATATAGTAATACATGTATACACCCATACCTTAATTATACTATCAAACTAGTAGTAAATAAACCCATAATTAATGAACTACAATAAAAATAATTAATTTATAAAAAATCAATATAAATTATGGGGGTTTACACTTTCTCTCCTTACGTGAATCACGAATTTAGAGAAAGTTTCATATTTCTGATCAGTAATCTGGCGATAAGAGAATATGGGATATATATAGGCTACGGCAGGGACCATGAGAAGAAATTAGGGTTAGGCCTCCTAACGGATCTGGATATCCCATGTTCAGCCCGAACACACAATCCAGGCCCATTAACAATAGCTCGGTCCACTAATGAGCTATTGTTGCACTACCTCCCTAATCCCAAATTATGTTTGTGGGCTCCTTTTATTATATGCTCGTTTGGCTCCCCATGTGTTCGTCGATCAAATTAAGTTACTGACAACTATATTGATTTGATACCTTTTATCCTTAAGTAGTACCGCTCAACTTTATTTATCATGTCGGATATAATCCACCTGCAGGGTTTATATAACAATCCTTATGAGCTCCTTAAGGGGACATCATCAACCCGATGTATCGGGACATGGATTCCATTTATAATCAACAGCCCATCATACATACAATATTATTACACAATTCATAGAGGTTGTTGATCCATAATGAATCTCACTCGTTTATGAGTCAAAGTAATGCACACTGCATATACATGTCCGTTATTATATCCGAATTAAGAGCACAAGCATCCAAAATAACAGAGGTATTTGTTCTCTTATGTAGTCAATATAAAGAGAACAACCTCAAGTGGTCCTGTTCAATACACACAAAGTGTACTAATGTAAACATATAGTCAAGATAGACTAATACCAGATTACACTACAACCTTTCTAATAGATTGTCCAAGTCCATCTAGGTTGTGAACTATTTATATACTCCATAGGAAACTGATAATATGATCTTCTGTGTGACACAACACACCATATTATTTACAATATAGAATATCAGACATTTGTATTAACACTTGCAACAAATACAATATGCAAACATTTGCCCATATGATTCTCATTCAAAATTTAAGAAAATAAGGTTACTACAAAAGTCCTGCTTTTAGTATATAACCCTAAAAATCTCCCACTTATACTCAAAGCATTGCTTTTCAGTATACTGTTACAAATCTCCCACTTATACTTAAAGCCATGCTGCTACACATCTGACTCCCATTCCCTCAACATGACTGTCAAAAGCCTTCGCTGGTAAGCTCTTTGTAAAAGGATCAGCTAGGTTGTCGGCTAATGCTATCTTGATCACAGCAACTTTTTCTTTCTTTATGAAATCTCGTATCAGGTGGTACTTGCGCTCAATGTGTTTGCCTGTCTTATGGGCTCGTGGTTCCTTCGATTTTGTAACTGCACCACTATTATCACAATAAAAGTGTAATAGACTTAGGCAAACTAGGTACCACATCAAAGTCCAACAGAAAGTTTCTGAGCCAAACCGCTTCTTTGGCTGCCTCAGAGGCTGCCACATACTCGGCTTCCATGGTGGAATCAGCAATACATTTTTACTTGATACTCCTCCATATAATGGCTCCACCTCCCAAAGTAAACACATAACCTGAGGTAGATTTCCTAGAATCCCTATCTGACTGAAAATCTGAGTCTGTATATCCCAAGGGAACTAAACTATCTGTCTGGTAAACTAGTATATACTCTTTAGTCCTTTTCAGGTACTTCAAAATATGCTTTACGGCAGTCCAGTGCTTTTGTCCTGGGTTAGACTGATATCTGCTGACCATGCCTACGGCAAAGCAGATGTCTGGTCTCATATATAGCATTGCATACATTAAGCTTTCTACTGCTGAAGCATAAGGAACTGCCTTTATGTTCTCTATCTCTTTAGGTGTCCTCGGACACTGCTCCTTTGATAGAGCAATTCCATGTCTAAAAGGTAAGAAACCTTTCTTAGAATTTTGTATACTAAAACGAGTTAGTACAGTATCGATATAGGAAGCTTGGGATAAGCCCAACATCCTTTTCTTGCGATCTCGTAGAACTTTGATCCCAAGGATGTGACCTACTTCTCCCAAGTCCTTCATATCAAACTGTTTGGATAACCATACCCTTACATCAGATAATACCTTCACATTGTTTCCAATGAGCAAGATGTCATCCACATAAAGTACTAGAAACACCACCGCATTTCCGTCACACTTTCTGTATACACATGATTCATCCTAACATTGATCAAATCCATAGGATTTTATCACCTGATCAAAACATATGTTCCAAGATCTGGAAGCTTGCTTAAGTCCATAAATAGACTTCTTGAGCTTACAAACAAGATGCTCCTGGCCCTTTTCAATGAACCCATCTGGTTGCTTCATATAGATGTCTTCCTAAAGACTTCTATTAAGGAAAGCTGTCTTGACATCCATTTGCCAAATCTCATAATCGATATGAGCTGCAATAGATAAAAGAATCCGGATAGACTTAAGCATGGCTATGGGAGAAAAGGTTTCCTCATAATCGATACTCTCTCTTTGAGTAAAACATTTTGCTACAAGCCGAGCTTTAAAGGTTTCAACCTTACCGTCTGATCCTCTTTTTCTCTTATAGACCCACTTGCATCCAATAGCTTTTACACCAGCGGGTGGTTCTACAAGCTCCCAGAACTAATTAGAATCCATAGATTTTATTTCAGATATCATTGTTTTTTGCCAAGACTCTGCATCTTTATCTTGGAGTGCTTTATTGTAGGTATAGGGATCATAATCTTGTTCCTAAGGGACGAAGTCTGACGACTCTCCCAAGAATATATATCTATCAGGTTGTATCAAAACCCTCCCACTACGACGAGGTATTATCGGTTGTGGTGTAACATTTGTGACACGTTATGCAGTTATTTGTGGTTCATCCTCTTGTACTGTTGGTAATGAGGTACTTGGTGTCTCACGTCTCAATTCTTCTAGAACAACTCTACTTGTGGGTTTATGGTTCATCACATAGTTTTCCTCTAAAAATCGGGCATTGGTGCTAACAATGACCTTCTGATCCTTAGGACTATAAAATAAACCTCCTTTCGTTCTTCTTGGATAGCCTACAAACAAGCGTACTTCTGTACGAGATTCCAACTTATCTGCTTTCCCATTCAGCACATGTGCTGGACTTCCCCAAATGCGAACATGTTTCAGACTAGGCTTACGCCTAATCCACAGCTCTGTGGGAGTAAGAGGTACTGACTTAGAAGGAACCAAGTTCAAAATATAAGCTACAGTCTCTAAGACATATCCCTAAAACGAATCTGGCAAATCTGAATAACTCATCATTGATCTAACCATCTTCGTAAGAGTTATATTCCTTCTTTCGGCTATACCATTCTGCTGGGGCGTTCCAGGTGCAGTCAATTGGGATACAATCCCAGCCTCTGATAAATAATATCTAAACTATCTAAAGAGGTACTTGCCACCACGATCTGATCGTAATGACTTGATACATTTTTTATGACGTTTCTCCGTTTCAGCCTTGTACTTTTTGAATTTTTTAAAGCACTCAGACTTACGGCGCATCAAATAAATATATTCATACCTTGAATAATCGTCAATAAATGTGACAAAATATTCAAAGCCACCTCTAGCTTGGATAGTCATGGGTCCACACAAATCAGAATGAACTAATTCCAACACATCTTTGGCCCTATACCCCTTTGCCGTAAAAGGCCTTTTGGTCATTTTACCTTCCAAGCAAGATTCACAGACTGGTAGTGCCTCCACTTCCAATAAAATCGATTTCAGCTCCAAGGATCTCCATCTCATTCAGATGACCCATCATCTTGAGAACATGATCCCTTACTGGTGTACCCTCGGCCATTTTTGTATTCATCAAACATTTCATAGCAAACTGCCTAGCTGCTCTACTCTGATGTCCGAAGAGTTCCTTGAGGTTATACATCATGTCATAAGCTGTGGCCATGGCCTGATGCTGATGTTGCAGTACATTTGACATAGATGCCAGAATGTAACACTGCGCCATCTCATCTGCCTTTTTCTACTTCTTATAAGCCTCTTTGACCTCCTCATCAGAGTTAGCATCAGGCTTAGGTGGACATTCCTCAACAAGTATATATTTGTACTCCTCAGCAGTCAGAAGAATGTCCAAATTATGTTTCCAGTCAATATAATTAGGTCCAGTAAGTTTGTTTTCTTTAAGAATCACCATAAGTGGACTGAAAAACCATATTTTTTGAAATCCTGAGAATCACATAAATAAAATTATGTAGGGTAAAAAAACTTTTTGAATTAACTAAATATTGATTCCCTTAAAACAATAATAAGAAATTCACCAACACCTTGAACACCATGAATTTAGCATGCCACGATAGTGTAGACGTATACAAATTCAACTTTGTTCAATTAGGTTTTTCTTATTAATTTTTACTATCATGTCAACATAACTTTATGACAAATAAAATTAATATTCTGGTCTTGCTTTGGTCATACAAATAATAGCAGTGACTCCGATAGGGAGGATACCGTTATTTGTATCTAAGTGCATACCATTACTTAATACTAAGTCCATTACCTTGTAATGAGTTCCTTCAGATGGAGAAGTGGACACATACTAGGTAATTTTCTACAATTATCCCTAAGGAAGTTTGTACTGGTGATCCATAATTATACTCATCCGATATGGAGGAAAGCACTAAAGCCAACACGCAAGTATAATTACATCACCTACAAACTAGTAACAGAGACTATAGGATTTATACTAAATAAATATCCTCTCCCACTTAGTTATTTAACAATGAAGGTTTTTCTACTAGTTGATATTATGTCCATGTTGTCCATTATTAATGTAGGCTTAGTTTTTCAAAAAAAAACAACCACACAATAATAAACATGCATAATCAGAAAAAGCAAAATGATAAAAATAAGAGAAAATATCCAACTATTATGGTCATCTTTGCTGCTCCGTCCTCAACTATCCGAATCCAAAATCTGGCGCTGTGCAGATCTATTCGGGGTTCGACCTGCCCGGTCAGGTCGCGGGGTTCGGGGCAGCGCCCCAATTTTTTTTATGTTTAGGTTTTGGCTGTCGATTCCTTCATCGAAAATCATCTGTCTGCCTCTGGACTGCTTAAAACCAGCATCTCGTCCGGCGTCAGAAACAGCCACTACCGCCATCACGATTGATCAAAAATAATTAAAATTACATCAAACCTATACCTCCCGAAAGAGTTCACACATAATCTAGATTGAAAATTTAAAATAATAAGCATGATCAACCCTCGTGATTTTAATTACATCCACAGCAACAACAACATCTACGACATGTCCGTGGTTTAAACAACACAATTAAAAACATGCACCATAATAGTTGGATCTAAGATGACTACAAATCCGAGTTAGAACAGATCTACATCTACCGACTATTACACAGCGCAGGTTTTATTGGACAACATGGACGTATTAATCAATACGTAGATCCAAAGTAGCTCTGATACCAATTGATGGAACTGGAGATTCCCAGGACCTTTCCTTTGGTGTGCGTATTGATCAATAGAAAGTTAAACAGATCTAATACGTGTTCTAATCCTTCATAGGCGAAAACTAGGGTTCACGAATTATACCTGCGGCGGAAAGGAGATAAGTAATTCCTGGCAATCTCGAACGTATGACCCCAAGATCTTCTGCAAGTATTCCTTCCTCGAGTTGGACGTCGTGTGGGCGACGATCTCCCAACCTTTGCTTCTCCTTGGCAGCCCTCTCTTTCTCTCCTTACGTGAATTACGAATTTATAGAAAGTTTCAGATTTCTGATCAGTAATCTGGCGACCAGAGAATAGAGGATATATATAGGCTACGGCAGGGACCATGAGAAGAAATTAGGGTTAGTCCTCCTAACGGATCTGGATATCCCATGTTCAGCCCGAACACACAATCCATGCCCATTAACAATAGCTCGGTCCACTAATGAGCTATTGTTGCACTACCTCCCTAATCCTAAATTATATTTGTGGGCTTCTTTTATTATATGCTCGTTTGGCTCCCCATGTTAAGATATCGTATGTTCGTCGATCAAATTAAGTTACTGACAACTAAATTGATTCGACATCTTTTATCCTTAAGTAGTACCGCTCAACTTTATTTGTCATGTCGGATATAATCCACCTGTAGGGTTTACATGACAATCCTTATGAGCTCCTTAAGGGGACATCATCAACCCGATGTATCGGGACATGGATTCCATTTATAATTAATAGCCCATCATACATACAATGTTATTACCCAATTCATAGAGGTTGTTGATCCATAATGAATCTTACTCTTTTATGAGTCAAAGTAATGCACACTGTATATATATGTCCGTTATTATATCCGGATTAAGAGCACAAGCATCCATAATAACAGAGGTGTTTGTTCTCTTATGTAGTCAATACAAAGAGAACAACCTCAAGTGGTTACACACAAAGTGTACTAGTGTAAACATATAGTCAAGATAGACTAATACCAGATTACACTACAATCTTTCTAATAGATTGTCCAAGTCTATCTAGGTTGTGAACTATTTATATACTCCATAGGAAACTGATAATATGATCTTCTGTGTGACACCACACACCATATTATCTACAATACAGAATATCAGATATTTGTATTAACACTTGCAACAAATATAATATGTAAACATTTGCCCATATGATTCTCATTCAAAATTTAAGGAAATAAGGTTACTACAAAAGTGATACTTTTAGTATATAACCCTAACATGATCCACCTTGATGTCGCCTATGTATCCAGTGTAGTATAAGGGGCGATCATACAAATTGGACTTGATCAACATGTCCTGAGGAGCGAATATGATGTTGGGCATTGCATCTATGCTATCATTGCCCTGTAAATCTGTTGGCGGGTCTTCCCCTGGAGGCTTGACCTGAGCTAAGTAGGCATCAGCATTCTGGAGTGCTTCGCTTAATGCGATACGAAGATCCTTGGAGAGCCTTAGAAGCTCATATAGCGACAACTTCGCTGGCGTATTAGCCAATTGTGCTAATATATCAAAGTTGTAAGGTCTTTCTAGTTCCTGAGGTGCATCATTGCGGAGTGGCCTGTCGAAGTGGGTCTCCTTTGTCTTGGACTTATCCGCCAATGGAGGCTGAGATGACCTTGGAACATCAGAGGGAGGCAACGTTGTCGGCTGAGGATCTTTAGCTGAATTATCCCGTACGGGCTGGACTTGTGCTCCAGACCAGGTAACAACGACTGCAGCTTCCTCAGCCTCGGCTGAAATTGTATAGCAGGATCTAGACTTCCAGCCCTTTTTCTTGCTGGTAGTAGATGACACCCCTGGATAACTTCGGACACCAAGTCGGGATGCACCCACATGATCTCTCCTCGCGATGTGGTGACAGGTATGACCCCATCTGGAGTGCTTGTTGGAAGCAAGTCGCCGAACTAAATAGACACCATGTTTGCCGCCACGATAACCTCTTCAAAGTCTATCGACAGAGCTTTGGAGTCAATAAGACTCTGAATGTACCGTTTCAATTGAAAACAATCATGAGTGGCATGATGGACATAGCGGTGGAAGTGACAATACTTTGGGTCCTCATTTTCTGCTGCTCGGGGCTTGCGCCTTGGTGGAGGGAGCTGGATCCTACCCCCTTGCAAGAGCATATCGAAGATAGGTTTGACATGACTATCTTCAAATGAGTAATTAACCTTGGGCCACGGACCTTCCATTTATTTTTGTTCGGGCTTCTGAGTCACATCAGTGACCATGGCCTGTTTGCCCTTATTGTCCCAGTTGGTGATGGTGCTACTGTTGCTGTTACTGGAGGTGGACCCAGGACGTCTGTCCTTATCTTCTCCGTCTGGGATGTGTAATCCCAGCTGGTGAGCCTTCTTCAATTTTGCCTCTGCGTTGGTAGTACTAATGATGAAGGTCATCCAATCCCTAAACTGATCGTCACCCATCAAGAGGCTAATTGCAGGGAGCAGCTTCTTTTGGCAGATTACAATCAAGGAGCTCTCGGGATTGCCTTGGGGTAATCTCATTGCGGTTTGCCGGAACCGCTCGATGTAGTTTCTCGTTAGCTCCCTTTCTCCCTGAACGACGTCCATGAGAGACGACATCGTTACGTCATGACCTACTTCATAAAATCTTTCCAGGAACATGTGTTTGAAGCCATTAAAATAGTGAATACAGTTGTCAGGAAGGTTGCGGTACCAGTCGAACGCGATCCTCTCCAATGCCCTGATGAATAATCGCGTGAGGATGGCGTCACTATGCGACAAGTGATCGGTTGTGACTTCAAAGTAAGTCATGTACCAACTAGCAGAGGTCTTTCCATTATAAGAATCAATATGGAACAGCTTGTACCGTAGTGGAAAAGGCACGTCTCTCCATGCAACAGGATATAGTTGCCGTATTCTGAGATCCTGAGAGGAGTCTCGGGCATTGAACATTGTCCGAAGCTTCTGGACTTTCCTCCTTGCCTCCTTGGCTTCATCTATAGCTGAAGAAACGGATGCCGCTAAGGGGTCATCACCCAAAGAAGGGGCGGTCGTGTTGGAGTCCGCGTTGACTGCGGGTCCCAGGCTTATTTTTTTGGGCATCCTCGCTGGTTGAGTTGGCAAGGCGACTTTGATCTCGTCCACAAACTTGACCAAGGACAGGAGCATGGCTTCCAGCACTTCTAGCTGTTGTCGGTCAGAAGGCGCTTTATGATCATCATCAGCAATAAAGACTGTCCTCACGTGGATAGAGGTGGAAGGGATTGTGGCAGAGGTACTCTCTGTGACGTACCCTTGTATAGAGAAATCGTCAGAGAATGTCGGAATATCATCTTCCTCTGACTCGGAAGGGGTGCTACCCCTTGTGCAAGAAGTCGCATCGTCTTGGTGAGGGTGGTGGCCCTCAGGGAAATCCAGGTCTGTTGTACAGTCCTGGAGGACCTCTACCCCCTGTATGTGCTCTTGGTACATCGAGTTGTCGCATACATTGAGGGGACTGCTACCCCCAGCTTTATCTACTCTCAAGGAGGTCGAAGGTGTACCCCTGGGTACCGGAAGCTTCTTTTTGGATCAAGTGCCAAATAGACACCCCCTGTGGTTGATGGGAACCCCCCGGATGAGGGTCTCCTTGTAATACTCGTCGAGATGGCTGGACTGGAAGAGCTTGTCTTCTTTCTTCCCTTGCCAGGAGGAACCTTTTGTGTTGAATTATAGGAGGCGAAAGGAAACTCCTCGTCCCCTGGAATTTGCACTTGTTTCTTGAGTTGTTGTCGGATAGGTGCTGGCTGCTGCAGTCGCTAGAAAACTGACTGCCGATCTTCAGGTGATGGTGATTTGTCGCAGCAGCAGTTGATGATGACTTGGGTGCAACGACGCCCCGAGAGGGACTCATTGCATGCCAATGCTGCCGTCTTGCATTTGTGAGTAATCACGTCACGTAAGTCGGTAGGAAGCTGCACTACCTTTGCACCAAACTTATGAACCCGGGTATCCCGAGCGCACGGGTGCTTAGGATCATGTTTGCTCCCTGATCCGTGGCTAGTAAAAGCACTTTCTCTGGATCTTTAGAGGGAGACATTAAAGACCCACCCTGTCTATTAGCCCTGGGGGACTGGATGCGGGTGGTTTTGTACAACTTTCCGTCAGGAACCCGTGTAACAGTCAACGGGGCCCGCTGACAGTCAGCAACTTGGACAGTTGACTGGGCTGGTCGGGCCCGCACTGCCCTAGACTTTTTTGACTTAGCACCCGAAGGCGCATAGTAAAAGGAGTCCAGGTTGATACATCCCGCATCCTTAGTGGGCTGCATGGCATCGGGACCGCATAAGAGGCGGTCGAACACAGAGCTTCTGACAGGGCCGTATGAGACATCCTGTCTGAGGCCAGGATTGGTCGTCGCATGGACCATCTTCTTGCGGTTAGAGCTGGCTGCCGCATGGACCATCTTCCTGCATCCAGAGTTGGCTGCCGCATGAGTTGTCTGCCTGCGGCCAGAGTTAGCTACCGTATGGACAGACTGTCGATCTCCTCTATGCGGCTTCTTCTTTGTCCGTATGGATTTCTCTTATGCCCCTAAAAACTCAGCATCGTAGTATTTTCCTCTGCTAGATTTGGGGACAGTGGGGTCCTCTGCGGTCAGAAACAAAGCCGCAGGAGAGTTCTGGTTACCGTCTTGGGCTGCAGAAGGAGCTTCTTCGAGAACATGGTCGGGGGCAACAGTTTTGCACACCAACGCCTTGCGAGTCCTTTTTGGGTTGGCTCGCTTCTGAGACGGGTTGGCGCTCCCTTCAGAGAGCAATTCTTCGAAGGCTTGTTGGTTAAAATGAACCACAAGCATCTGTTGTGTAGAGCCGAGCTTGGACGCATCAGATTGTGTCACCAACTTCTCATCGAAAGAGAAGGACGTCCCTAGCAGAGTCGCCATCGTGTTTGCCATAAAAAATCAAAGACAGGTATTACAGAACACTGAAATTGATTGCAAACTCGCTTGTACAAAGGAAAGCCTAGAAAGAAATCCTAGGAAACAATCTAACTACAATTGTTTAGTTTTGATTCTGGGGGTGACGGTGGAGGCTCGGTAAAGTGTTATCAACTCTGCCTTACTCCGTGGACTATCTGATGCAGTCTCTAGCTCGTGAAGAAATTATTGTTTTTCTTGAAGGTTGCCAGCCTTTTGCACGGGTGTGGCACCCTGTTATTTATAATAGAATGTATGTTGAGCTGCATAGACGGCTTGCGACCACGTAGCTGATTAGCATGCGAAGACCCGCTCTTTGGCTGCAATCTGTCGATTTGTTAGGATTTTGTTGCAGCAAATCTGGGTAGTTAAGGACTTGGTCAGATTGCCACGTGTCCTGTTGCGGGAGCTGCATAGTTTTCTCAGTCTTCGATCTGTATTTTGGCCGCATAAAGCTCATGCGGCTTGGATCATAGTTACTCTTGGCTGTATGAAGTTTGGAGATTTTGGGGCCGCATAAGTCTGAGCCGCATAAGGTTCATACGGCTTAGGTGACACTCTTCTTGCTGCATGAAGGCGTACGAACCCTGCTTTTGGGCGATGTCCCACGTCTTATCTTTTTTTGTTGAAGTATCAGAACTGTCATTTTTGTCAGTTTTGTCAGGACTTGTCAGCTTTATCAGTCAAACTGCTCCTCTTGGCCACATATCTTCCTTCTGCAGCTGTTTGTTGATGGACCGTATATGTCATTGAACCAGTCATGCGGCTTTCCTTCATACGGACCTGTTTGGCCCAAAGTTATGTGGCAATTTGTAATCCGCATGAACCCTATACTTTTCATGCTTCTACAACGGTATGTGGCAGATCCCAGCCATGTACTGAACCATTCCGAGATCGAGGTGGGCCCTACTCTTAGTTATCCAGAACAGCCTGTGGAAATTCTGGATCGACGGGAGAAGGTGCTGAGGAACCAGCCTATACCCATGGTTCGCGTAGCTTGGAGGTACCACTCTCCAGGTGAGTCTACCTGGGAGAGGGAGGATGAGATGCACGAGAAATACCTTTATCTTTTTCCGCCATGAGGTATAACTTTTCTATCCTTCTCATCTATTCAGTTTTGTCTTTAATTTTGAGGACAAAATTCTTTTAAGGAGGGTAGATTTGTCACACCCATTTTTCTATTTAAGGGTATTTTGGTAATTGTAAATTCTTTTGATTATTTTAATATATTATATTATTGGTGTTGTGATTTTGGCCTGTAATAGTATAGCCTTGGTGCAACCTAACCTAGTGTCTCGCCTTGACTTAGTGACCTAGTAGCATGATTTGTTAGGATTAGTAATCATATTCTAAGGTTAGAAGCTATTAGCATGTTGGTTAAGGGCTTGTTAGCAACTTCCTTTTAATTAATATTTATTTTAGCCATAGAAAAGAGGTCCAAGCCCAACCATTAGGAAACCCTAGCCCATCCAGGTGTGTCCGGCCAAGCTAGGTCAAGGGGGGAGCTTATTTAATACCTTAGGTTGAGAATTCTTCTCTTTTCATTTCCTTCTCTCCTGAAAAAACCTAAGTATCCCTCCTAACTTTTTCATTTCTTCTCCTTTTAAACCCTAGTCTTTTGCATTAGGTTCTGATCATTATTTATGAATTATTGATGGTAAGAAAATTCAGAATCAGAGTGCATTGGAGTTTCGGAGACGCAAGGAGGATCTACAAAATTGAAGCTTTCTATAGGAATTCATCTCAATAGGTAATTTCTCCAAAACTCTATAATTTCATAAACTATTCCTGTAGATGCATCCATCTAGGTGTCCCCTAGATGTAGGATGAGTTTCGTAGGAATTTGTGTTGATTTGGTGCCCGTATCGGACACGTATCAGTATTTTTGTATTGGTGTTTGATGAAATGCCACAAAGGAATTTTTGTTCGTAGTGGCTGTGTCACTTGGACACACAAAACTTGGTGTATGGCTTAGGGACATGACTGACACGTCAGCCCCCAAGTGCCATGTCATCTCATTTCGTGTCGGACTCGCAAATCGAGCCACACGGATTAGGGCCTGTCGTGCGCACGCGGTTCAGTCGCGTCTGATACGCGTCTCGTGCGACACAAGGGCACGTCGTGGTCGTATTTCAGGGTGACACATCACTAGCCCTAGACCCCCTCTAGGACTGTGTACGAGATCGACTCGTCTCGAGCTCTGTGTCGTGTCCATGAGACACGAACATGCCTGCACGACGCGGCCTGGGCAGACTGTGTCTGTGCTTATTTTTTTGTGTTTTGATGGTTTGGACACTTCGTGTCCTACTGTGTGAACACGATACACCCTGTGGGACACACACACATACACGACATGATCTCGACCCTTATTTTGGTTTTAATTAAGTTTTCAAAATGATTTTGTTTGTTATCAAGCCCTTCGGGTGATATACTGTACGAATGTGTAAATTGTAGGATTTATACGGATTTTGATTGTTTAGAATGCAATTACATGTTAGATTACATGCTGTAGAATGTGTAGAAGTATCTGAGATTCATATGAGTTAGTTGTTTTTTATTTTGGCTCATTATCGAGTTTACGATACAGTAATACATTAACACTTTAGCACTGTTTTGAAATTCCTGAAATTATTCACCGATGTATACCTGAGAGCCATAATGAAATCTGAATTGTAGGTACACATATATTTTAACTGAAATGTATCCATATTTGTATATGTCATATGAATATGTCATGTATCTCTATCTCTATAGTTATATATATTTTAACTGAATGTATTTCTATTTCTATGTTTATCCACATTATCTCGATCTCTCTATTTATATATGTTATATATAAATGTACCCATACATATATGTTTAACTGGGAATTCAATGCACTGTTAACCTGAGTTTAACCTCACATATACACTAGCACACATTGACACTAAATGCCATTCATGTGACACTTCACTTTACATTGGTACTTTACCTACCTATATATATAATATGATATATATATATATATATATATATATATATATATATATATATATATATATATATATATACATATATATATTTTATATATATATATATATATATATATATATATATATATATATATACAAAGTGTATAGGATAGTACTTATGTAAAGAATACCCTACCTGAACAGGGCCTATTTTATAGGCTTGTAACATTGTATCCTTGAGTTCTAAGGAGACAGACAACACAGTCTAGAGAATGTAAATGAGTCATGTATGTTGTATATATATGTTATATATATTTTGATATTATATGTGATAGTGTGATGGCCTATAGGGTTCTATAGGGTAGTGACACAGCGGGATAGCGTGTCACGCCCCAGAACCAGAATACCGGAGAGCGGGGGAATGACTCATCCATCTACGTATTACGGGTAGATGAATACCGTATAATACGATCAGTGTTGTCTAAAAGACAAGGGGTGCATACTACATGAAAGTCTCACTAGGGTTACTCAACATCTATTGTCTCAATCATTCAAACAAGAAGCAATAATAGAGAACATGTAAGATAAAGCAGTAAGGCGTCCCAAATGCTCAGTCAAAATGTTCTTGAGTTCTGGCTGTACAAAACATAGCCAGATGTTATAGCAAGGTATACACAATTGTTATCAGCTGCAGTCTGACTTAGTTACAATTATGCAAAAGTAATTACAGGACAGTCCGACTAACATGTCGGTGCCAAGCGGCAAAATATAAGTTAAGTAGTAAAACGAGCGGGGAAGTAAAGAACCCACTCGTTTCCTCCTGCGATCATCCCTCTAGTATTGACCATCTTGGAGGTAGAAGTAAGCTGAGTCCTCGGGAACTGGATCTAAATTTGGCCATGCAAAACCAGAGAGGTTAGACCTCTAATAGCAAGTACCACAAGGAAGCACGATATGAGAACTAAAACCAGTGATAAGAGTTAAGAATATAATGATAAGTCTCCGCTTGCTACTGGGATTCACACAACATCACGACACTTCAAACCAACTTTCCAACCAAATAAGGACAGAAGTTGACTCGTCATGTCTTGACATTCTGATCATCTCAGTAGTTAACAGAGTAGGTACAATACGCAAACAAATCAATTTAACGATAATACAACTACTACGGCTTGCTAACTGTGAGTTCCAAGTTATCCTGGAAATATGCAAATAAGGATTCCTCAGTTCTTACTATGCACGAGCAAGGCTAGTCTACCCAATAATCAATTACGCCAATCATAAATTAGACGAGTCCCAGCGGGATGCCCGTCATCAATATACAGTAAATAAATATAAGCAGATACCGCTACCTGCCCGTGTGGCAGATTTGTAGCATCTGTGGGAACCAGCTGGCATATCGGGATACTAATTGTCCCAAGGATGGCTACCATGTAAGAACTCGGGAATCCATTCTCTCCATGCAATCGTTATTTTATTTAACTTAGTAGTCCCTATGTTAATTGAAATCTCATACCGTGGATCATGCTCATTCAGAATAAGTACTTTCGTACAGAGTACGATATGTATAACTCTACAATGATGCTCGTGTGGTTAGGTTGTAGGTCTTACATAGCGTAATGCAACAATCAAACCTAGCCACGAAATAATCATGCCTTGACTGTAAAGTACACCTGTCGCTTTTGTAGAAAATCAGTTGAAGCCTGCACGTGTCCATATGCCAATGTTCGGGATCGGCTAGTCGATTGCAGTGGTTCATAGTTAATATGAACGTGTCTCATTTAGTTTCAGTAAGACGACTAGCCAGTCTCGTTAGTTCCAACTAGGAACGCATGATCAATCATTTAGTCAAGGTAACAATCAATGTCAATTCGTGCCAAGGCATGAAAGTTAAACTAGTATTTAGTATGGTCGAGTCTATAACTCTCAGGGTTAAGTTCCAGTCATACTGGGTATCTATAAACCAATCGGGACACAGGATACATTCAACACCACAATATGTATTAAAATATTAGCATATCATGATTATAACGAGTTCATGCAAAAAGGCGTAAGGATGAATAAGAGATGCTATGTACGCCAAAGGCGTACGCTCAATGAATTATGCCAATCCAGAAGAGTGCGCCCAATGAAAAACGCGTAAAAGAAATTTACGCGTGAGAGAAGTTTACGTATGAAGGAATAACGCTTACACGTAAAGAAGCACGCTCAATAAAGGAATAAAGTTGCGCGTAAAAACCCATCTTACGCCAAGCCAGAGGAGTATGCATAAATAATAAAGTTACGCATAAAAACTCGTATGCGTAAAAGAATAATATTACGCGTAAACCAAAATCGCGTAAAGGAATTACGCCAAGCCAAGGATTACGCGTAAATAATAAAGTTACGCGTAAAGAATAGGGTTATGCGTAAGACTTGTACGCGTAAAAGAATTAAGTTACGCATGAAACACTGTACGCGTAAAGAATAATGTTACGCGTGAAACATTGTACGTGTAAAAGAATCGAGTTACACGTAAAATATTGTATGCGTAAAGGGTCAAGCCACGCGTAACGAGTCAAGTTTATGCACGAATTAATACGCGTAAAGAGTAATACGCCAAGCCAGGTCGACTTACGTAAAACAGATTCACGCTGACACGAATGATCATGGGCGTAAAGCTTGATACTACGTGATCACGTAAAAACTTGGGCGTAAAGGGAAATGCTTACGCGAGCACGTATAACGTGTGCGTAAAACTCCTTCCGAACTCCAATTTCCATGGAACTTTTAATCCAAGCAAAAAATGGAACTTCCATGGGTCAGAATGGCATATAACATGAATCTCAACAGCCTGAACGATCAAAACTTGAAAACAAAGAAGTTTGATAGATCAAACCCACAAAATCCGAAAATGGCAATTTCTAGATCTACTAAAAACGGAACTTCAAAATGAAAAATGTCAAGTTCTAAATTATCTTAGGATCACGAGAGGAAGATAAATGAACCATAAAAATATGGGTTCTCATGTGGAGCAAGATGTACTTACCTATGGGTTTGGTGGGTGGAGAGAGTTATAAGGAAGAAAAAGAGTAAATGAGAAAGAGAAGTAATGAAGAGAGAGAAAGGGTTAGGGCTTTAAATGAAGATGTGGTAGGTTGGTGGGGTTGGTCGGGTTCATGGTGAACCGCCAAAAATTCAGAAATGAACCCACCCAAGTCGAACACAAGAGCAAAGCTAAAGCAGAAAATAAAATACAGAAAAATAATTAGCAAAAAATTAAAGGAATTAAACACAGAACAGATGCATGATAAATATTAAATAAATACATTCAAGCAGTACATGTATTAAAATACGTATTCTAGGAACGGAGAGTGACATCTCTATCCTCCTTAGAAAAATTTTGCCCTTGGAATTTTAAATCCAAGCAGGATAGAAATATCAGGGCTAAACTAATTTAAGTACAAAATTTTAGCGAGCAAGCAGTCATCTTACAATACCAAATGCAAGTAATATATCTATGTTTATCAATCTACGTCATCAAGCAATTTCTACTCATAGGGTGACAAGCATGAGGAATCAAGACAATCAAGGTACACGGGAAGAAATATACCTTGTGAGTCAAATAGGTACGGATACCGTGATCGGATATTATCCTCGCGTTCCTACGTTGACTCTCCTAAGGAGTGATGACCCCATGCAACACGAACAAGGCTAATTGTTCGGTTCTTGAGTATCTTCTCCCTTCGATCCAAAATAGACACAGGCTGTTCCTCGTAAGACAGGTTGGTACCAACAACCAGTTCAGAATGATCGAGGATATGGCTTGGGTCTGATACATACCTACGCAACTGAGATACATGAAACACATCATGCACCTCTTATAACGAAGGTGGAAGGGACAAACGATAAGCAACATCGCGTACCCTATCAAGGATAGCAAATGGGCCCATGTATCGCGGACTCAACTTCCCGCGAACGCCAAATCTAATGACCCCATGAGTAGGTAAGATCCGCAAAAACACGTGGTCCCCAACCGAAAATTCTAGCGGCCTACGATGCTGGTCCGCCCAATGATGATGCCGATCTTGCACAACTCGAAGTCGCTCCCTAATCCCCTTAATTACTTCAACCGTCTGAACAATCATTTATGGACCTAAAATCTTTCTCTCTCCGATATCATCCCATGCCAGTGGCGACCTACACTTCTTACCGTATAGTACTTCAAATGGCGCCATCTAGATACTGGCTTGATAACTGTTGTTGTACGAAAATTCAACTAAGTACAGGTGACTCTCCCAAGACCCTCCAAAATCTAGGGTACAAGCTCGTAACATATCTTCTAAAGTCTGAATTGTTCTTTCTGATTGCCCGTCTGTCTGTGGATGGTAAGCCGTGCTAAATCTTAACTTGGTACCCAGACTATGATGTAAATTCTTCCAGAAATATGACGTAAAATAGGTATCTCTATCTGACACAATACTGACAGGGACCCCATGTTGCCTGACTATCTGCTGCATATATAATTCTGCCAACTTTTCTGTAGATAGCCCTACTCTAAAAGAAAGAAAATATGCCGCCTTCATAAGCCGATCTACTATCACCCAAATAGCATCCTTACCACTTGGTGATCTCGGCAAACTGGTCACAAAGTCCATTGTGATATACTTCCATTTCCATTCTGGGATAGGAAGCGGTTGTAATAATCCAGCTGGCCTTTGTTGTTCTGCCTTCACTTGCTGACATATCAAGCAACGAGAAACGAATCTAGCTATCTCTCTTTTTATTCCGTTCCACCAAAAGTGCTGCTTGATATCTTTGTATATTTTAGTTCCTCTAGGGTGTATAGAATACTAAGAACTGTGGGCTTCTGCCATAACCTCCTGTCTGATATCTCCACTTGGCACACATAGACGTGATCCAAATCTAAGTATACCATCTTCGTGAATTTTCATCTCCTTCCTGAGTCCTGACTCACGTTCTGTCCTAAGCTTCTGAATCCTTGGGTCCCGTGCCTGAGCTATCTTGATCCTGTCTACCAAGTCGGATTGGACTCGTAGACTTGCTAGAATTCCTATATCACTAGGAAGTATAACCTCGATGCCCATCTCTTGAAGGTCTTCTAAGATATGTTTTTGTGATGTTAACATAAATGCGCCGCCTCTCCTGCTAAGAGCATCTGCTACCATGTTAGCCTTGTCTGGATGATACTGAAGCTCCACGATGTAATCCTTGATCAATTCTAACCATCTTCTCTGCCTCATGTTCAATTCCTTCTGAGTAAAGATGTACTTCAGACTCTTATGGTCTGTGTACATGTCCACTCAATCACCATACAAGTAATGCCTACATAGCTTCAAAGCAAATACTACTGCCGCCAACTCCAAGTCATGAGTCGGATAATTCTTTTCGTGGTCCCAAAGTTGTCTAGATGCATATGCTATCACCTTTCCATATTGCATTAGGACACACCCAAGTCCTTTCCCTGACGTATCACAATATACAGTAAAACCTCCGGGACCAACCGGTAATGTAAGAATAGGTGCCGTGATCAACTTCTGCTTTAAATTCTCAAATGATGTCTGGCACTCTGCCGACCAAATGAATGGCACATCCTTCCATGTGAAGCAGGTCATGGGTGTTGAGAGTCTTGCAAAGTCTAATACGAACCTTCTGTAATATCCTGCCAATCCCAAGAAACTACGCACATCTGCTACGGTCTTAGGTGTTGGCCAACTCTCTTCTACTTCTACCTTCTTGGGATCCACTGCTACTCCAGCCTCTGATATGATGTATCCCAAGAATTAAATGTGATCCGTCCAAAACTCACACTTGATGAGCTTGGCATACAAGTGGTTCTCTCTCAGAACCTGTAACACTTTCCTGAGGTGATCTTCATGCTCTTCTTCACTAGCTGTGTATACGAGAATGTCGTTGAGAAATACAACGACAAATTGATCTAAGTACGGCATAAAGATGCGGTTCATCAAATCCATAAATATTGCTGGAGCATTGGTCAAACCGAACGGCATTACTAAGAATTCGTAATGCCCGTACTTGGACCTGAATGCCGTCTTGGGAATATCCTCTTTCCGAACCCTCACTTGATGATACCCTGATCGAAGATCTATCTTAGAGAAAACCCTTGCTCTGCTGAACTGATCAAACAAGTCGTCGATCCTTGGTAATGGGTACTTGTTCTTTATTGTTGCCGCGTTGAGCTTCCTGTAGTTAATGCACAATCTTGATGACCCATCCTTCTTCCCTATAAGTACCACTGGTGCTGCCCATGGTGATTCGCTAACTCGAATAAAATTCTTCTCCTTCAGTTCCTCTATGTGCTGATACACCTTGGCCTGCTCTAAATCTGCCATTCTGCAAACTCGATCCGATGTCGGTTTAGTTCCAGGTGCCAATTCTATACTGAACTCAATATCCCTTTAACCGGGGGTAGACCTGGAAGTTCTTCGAAAAATACATCTAGAAACTCTTCCACTACCTTCGGAACTTGAACTTCTTCTATTGCCGCCACTATTCCTTCTTCTTGTTGAGTTGCTACTGATCTGACTAAGGTGAACCGCTTCATGCCTGAAATATTAAAAGATACACTCCCTTTACGACAATCTATTGTCGCATGACTGTCTTTCAGCCAGTTCATGCCTAAGATAACGTCAAAATTCCCAACAAAAAATTATATTAATCTGGCGGATAAGGAACGCCCGCAAACTATAACTCTACACGCTAGAATAACACTACTAACTCCTGCGAGCCCATTACCAGTGAGTATATTCAACCTCCCTGGCAATGCCTCGAATTCTATTCCTAGTCGTGTCGTAAATTGTGCAGATATAAATGAGTGTGATGCTCCTGAATCAAATAATGCTACTGCGGGATATAAGGCGACGAGAATGTTACCTGCCACAATATCTCCCGATGCCAATGCCTCTTCCAAAAATAGATTGAATGCCTGCCTTCGGCCTCCTTGTTGGTTTCCATGCTGCAGCCTAGCATGATTTTGCTGCTGGCCTCTGCCTTGGTGATGCTGGGGTGGTATTTGCTATTGCTGCTGCATCGGCGGTTCCTGCTGCCGAAACATCTGAGCCTATGACATGAACGGACGTTGTGCCAACGGCCTCACTGCTACAGCTGGTCCTTGATACTGGCCTGCCCCTGGTGCTGGTAGTGTAGAAAATTGCTGCACTGGTCCTCTTGACCTCAAATTCATAGGACAGGTGGAAACCCGAGATCTGGACTTCTATATACCAAACACTGTCCATTCAATGCCCGACACACACCTCTAATGTGCCCTGCCTTTACATAATAGGTGCAGCCCACTGGGGGTTGCTAGTTCTTTCTCTGCTGCTGCTGATGCTGCTGTCTTGGTGGTACTGGCCCTCGTATCGCCACATCGTGAATACGAATGCCAGAGGTTGGTGTTGTTATTCGGGGTGCTACTCCCCCTCCTCCTTCAATCTGATTGTGAGATCTCTTCTGACCTCCAGTCTTTGATGTGATCCTCTGGATGGTGATCTCATGCCTTTGGGTTGCCGTTAACACCTCATCAAAGGTCTGGTAGTTGTGCCCCTCTATCAATTGCAAGAGTTCAAGGTGGAACCCTTGCTGAAATCTCATAGCCCTCTGGCTCTCCGTTGCTACCATCTCCGGGGCAAACCTACTCAGTCTACAGAACTCTGCTGTATAAGCATCCACTGTCTTACCAGCCTGCTTGAGGTTGATAAACTTCTGTTGTAGCTCGAATTGTGCCACAACTCTATAGTATTTCGTCTTGAATCTCGCAGTAAAATCGTCCCAAGCAACAGGACGTCTGATGCCCACTTCTTCTGATTCCCACCAATCACGTGCGAGGTCCTGAAGTAACAGCTTCACTAGATCCATACGTTCTTCTGTCGGTACCTTAGCTGCTGTCAGAATAGCCTCAATATCCTTAAGCCATGTATCTGCTGAAATGGCATCTTCCGTGCCTTCGAAATGACGGGGGTTGTACTTGCAGAACCTGGTTGATGCTCCTGAATCGGTCCTCACCCCTCTTTCCAAAGCCGTTTGCAATCCTTGGTTGAGCAACACATTCTGCTCTTGCAGCTGAGTGTGCATGCGTTGCTGGGCCAACATCTGATGTTGCTGAATAGCCATCATCCCTCTCATGATCTCCAGAAGGACTGGTGTGTCTACTTCCATAGGGGTAGGTGGAACTATTGGTGGTGTTGGAACCTCCGGATACTGCGGTCCAGCTATTGGTTCCACTATCACCTCTTCTTGGGTGGTCACTTGAGGTCGTACTGGCCTTCATTGCTGACCAACATGGTCATGTTGTTCATGCTGCCCTTGTTGTCCATGTTGTTGCTGTCCAGCTCTGATAGACGCGGACGAGGTACCCTAAGAAAAGGGATAAGAGAACAATCAAACGATCGGACAGGAAAGATCAATGAAGTCAAAGGATACCGGAATGTCAAGCTCGAGTCGAGAGTAATGAATCATGAGATCAAGGAGAAACATGTGTGATTGAGACATCCTATAAATTAAAACACCCCACAAGTCTGAAATCAGACCTGCATGGGCCACCACTAAAACCTTATCACGCCCCAGAACCAGAATTTCGGAGAGCGGGGGAATGACTCAGCCAGCTACGTATTACGGGTAGATGAATACCGTATAATACGATCAATGCTGTCTAAAAGACAAGGGGGTGCATACTACATGAAAGTCTCACTAGGGTTACTCAACATCTATTGTCTCAATCATTCAAACAAGAAGCAATAATAGAGAACATGTAAGATAAAGCAGTAAGGCGTCCCAAACGCTCAGTCAAAATGTTTTTGAGTTCTGGATGTACAAAACATAGCCAGATGATATAGCAAGGTATACACAATTGTTATCAGCTGCAGTCTGACTTAGTTACAATTATGCAAGAGTAAGTACAAGACAGTCCGACTAACATGTCGGTGCCAAGCGGCAAAATGTAAGGTAAGTAGTAAAACGAGTGAGGAAGTAAAGAACCCACTCGTGTCCTCCTGCGATCATCCCTCTAGTATTGACCATCTTGGAGGTAGAAGTAAGCTGAGTCCTCGGGAACTGGCTCTAAATCTGGCTATGCAAAACCAGAGAGGTTAGACCTCTAATAGCAAGTACCACAAGGAAGCACGATATGAGAACTAAAACCAGTGATAACAGTTAAGAATATAATGATAAGTCTCCGCTTGCTACTGGGATTCACACAACATCACGATACTTCAAACCAACTTTCCAACCAAACAAGGACAGAAGTTGACTCGTCATGTCTTGACATTCTGATCATCTCAGTAGTTAACCGAGTAGGTACAATACGCAAATAAATCAATTTAACGGCAATACAACTACTACGGCTTGCTAACTGTGAGTTCCAAGTTATCCTGAAAATATGCAAATAAGGATTCCTCAGTTCTTACTATGCACGAACAAGGCTAGTCTACCCAATAATCAATTGCGCCAATCATGAATTAGACGAGTCCCCGCGGGACGTCCGTCATCAATATACAGTAAATAAATATAAGCAAATACCGCTCCCTGCCCGTATGGCAGATTTGTAGTATCTGTGGGAACTAGCCGGCATGTCGGGACATTAATTGTCCCAAGGATGGCTGCAATGAAAGAACTCGGGAATCCATTCTCTCCATGCAATCGTTATTTTATTTAGCTTAGTAGTCCCTATGTTAATTAAAATCCCATGTCGTGGATCATGGTCATTCAGAATGAGTACTTTCGTACAGAGTACGATATGTATAACTTTACAACGATGCCTGTATGGTTAGGTTGTAGGTCTTACATAGCGTAATGCAACAATCAAACCTAGCAACAGAATAATCATGCCTTGACTGTAAAGTACACATGCCACTTTTATAGAAAATCAGTTGAAGCCTGCATGTGTCCATATGCCAATGTTCGGGATCGGCTAGTCGATTGCAATGGTTCATAGTTAATATGAACGTGTCTCATTCAGTTTCAGTAAAACGACTAGCCAGTCTCTTTAGTTCTAACTAGGAACGCATGATCAATCATTTAGTCAAGGTAACAATCAATGTCAATTCATGCCAAGGCATGAAAGTCAAACTAGTATTTAGTATGGTCGAGTCTATAACTCTCAGGGTTAAGTTCCAGTCATACTGGGTATCTATAAACCAATCAGGACACAGGGCACATTCCATACCACAATATGTATTAAAATATTAGCATATCATGATTATAACGAGTTCATGCAAAAAGGCGTAAGGATGAATAAGAGATGCTATGTACGCCAAAGGAGTACGCTCAATGAATTATGCCAATCCTGAAGAGTGCGCCTAATGAAATACGCGTAAAGAAAATTTACGCGTGAGGGAAGTTTACGCATGAAGGAATAACGCTTACGCGTAAAGGAGCACGCTCAATAATGGAATAAAGTTGCGCGTAAAAACTCGTCTTACGCCAAGCCAGAGGAGTACGCGTAAATAATAAAGTTACGCGTAAAAACTCGTATGCGTAAAAGAATAATATTACGCGTAAACCAAAATCACGTAAAGGAGTTACGCTAAGCCAAGGAATACGTGTAAATAATAAAGTTACGCTTAAAGAACAAGGTTACGCGTAAGACTTGTACGTATAAAAGAATTGAGTTACGCATGAAACATTGTACGCGTAAAGAATAACGTTACGCGTGAAACATTGTACGCGTAAAAGAGTCGAGTTACACGTAAAACATTGTATGCGTAAAGGGTCGAGCCACGCGTAACGAGTCAAGTTTACGCACGAATGAATACGCGTAAAGAGTAATACACCAAGCCAAGTCGACTTGCGTAAAACAAATTCATGCTGACACGAATGATCGTGGGCGTAGAGCTTGATACTACACGAGCACGTAAAAACGTAGGCGTAAAGGGAAATGCTTACGCGAGCACGTATAACGTATGTGTAAAACTCCTCCCGAACTCTAATTTCCATGGAACCTTCAATCCAAGCAAAAATAGAACTTCCATGGGTCAGAATGGCGTATAACACGAATCTCAACAGCCTGAACGATCAAAACTTAAAAACAAAGAAGTTTGATAGATCAAACCCACAAAATCTGAAAATGGCAATTTCTAGATCTACAAAAAACGAAACTTTAAAATAAAAAATGTCAAGTTCTAAATTATCTTAGGATCACGAGAGGAAGATAAATGAACCATAAAAATATGGGTTCTCATGTGGAGCAAGATGTACTTGCCTATGGGTTTGGTGGGTGGAGAGAGTTATGAGGAAGAAGAAGAGTAGATGAGAAGGAGAAGTAATAAAAAGAGAGAAAGGGTTGGGGCTTTAAATGAAGATATGGTAGGTTAGTGGAGTTGGTCGGGCTCATGGTGAACCGCCAAAAATCTGAAAATGAACCCACCCAAGCCGAACCCAAGAGCAAAGCCAAAGCAGAAAATAAAATACAAAAAAATAATTAGCAAAAAATTAAAGAAATTAGACACAGAACAAATGCATGATAAATATTAAATAAATACATTCAAGCGGTACACGTATTAAAATACGTATTCTGGGAACGGGGAGTGACATAGCAGAACGGGTTTACCTTCGTGCTTGGCAATGGCCAAGTCGATCGGTGATGACGATAACTGGACCACCATTGCTTGGTGAGAGCGAAGCAGTGCTACAAAAACTCTGACGGAGGGCCTTGTCCGCACGAAGGTTGCTTGAAAACCTCAAGCGAGGGGCTTCCGAATCCACAGAACAGTCGAGTCCACGACCAAGAAAATAAGAGAACATATCTCAAACTTTAAAGAAGAATTTTATTGATTAAAAGTTGTTTCCAATTGCATACAAAAGGTGCCTATTTATAGGGCTTTTATGACAACATAATCCTAATAAAATAAAGATAAAATCTATCCTAATAAAAGATAAAGTCAAAATAAGAATTCTATCATAAATAGGATTATAAAAAAAGTAAAGAAAAGAAAAAAGAATCCAAGAGGGAAGAGGAAAAGAAAAGGAATCCTAGAGGGACTAGGATTCTACGCTACCTCAGTCTCCCCTGTTTTAAGAGAACTCGTCCCTGAGTTCTTATCAGAATAAAGCGGTTCGCCAGGTGGAAAGTGTTCGTAAATATCGACGACATTGAAGGTTGGAGAGATCTGCATGTCTTCAGGGAGATCAATCACATAAGCATTGTCATTTAGTTTGCGTAGAACTTGAAATGGTCCGATCTTCTTCTTCGCCAATTTTTTGTAGGAGCCAGTAGGAAAATGTTCCTTATGTAAGTAAACCATGACCAAGCCTCCCTCATGAAAGACCTTACGGCGGCAGCACTGATCAGCAGCTGCTTTGTTCTGAACTCCGGCCTTGTGCTTGATGGTATAGGAGAAGCGCTGAAGAAACTGAATCCATCTAGCATGCATTCGATTTGTGTTACGGGGATTGTCTATGAAAGATAAAGCTTTATTGTCTGTATTTAGGATAAATGGCCGTTGGATGAGGTAGTGCTCCCAGGCTTTGATGGCTTGTATGATCGAGTAGAACTCCTACTCATAAGTTGACCATTTTCGTTGAGCTTCACTTAGCTTCTCGCTACAAAAGGCAATTGGTCTTCCTTCTTGTATTAGTACAGCACCAACGCCCACTATGCTGGCATCACATTTGACTTCAAACAGCTTGTCAAAGTTGGGCAGTAATAGGACTGGCACCGAAGATAGCTTCTCCTTGATGAGTATGAAACTGGCTTTAGCTTCAGGAGTCCATATAAATTTTTCTTTCTTCATGCATTTTGTCAATGGTGCTACAATAGTGCTGAAGTTACGAATGAATCATCGATAAAAATTGGCGAGGCCATGAAAGCTTTGTACTTCAGTCGTTGTCTTTGGAGTGGGCCAGTCGCGAATTGCTCTAATCTTCTGTTCATCAACACTGAGGCCACTGGCGCTAATAACAAATCCCAAGAAAATGAGTTGGTTAGTAAGAAAGCTACACTTCTTGAGATTGACATAGAGTTTATTAATTCGAAGAAGTTTGAGAACTTTCCTGAGGTGCTTCAGATGGTCAGTTTGGCTCTGGCTATAGATCAGGATATTATCAAAGTAGACGACTACAAACTTTCCTATCAATGGCTTCAAAACTTGATTCATAAGGCGCATGAACGTGCTTGGTGCATTTAAAAGTCCGAAAGACATAACAAGCCATTCGTAGAGTCCTTCACGGGTCTTGAAAGTAGTTTTCCATTCATCACCAGGTCGAATTCGGATTTGATGGTATCCGCTCTTCAAATCGATATTTGAGAAAATTGTAGACCCAGCAAGCATATCCAACATGTCTTCTAGTCGAGGGATGAAAAAGCAATACCTAACAGTGATGCGGTTGATAGCCCGACTGTCGATGCACATACGCCATGACCCGTCTTTCTTTGGCACTAGCAAGGCAGAAACTGCACAAGGACTGAGGCTCTCTCTGATCAAGCCCTTTTAGACCAATTCTTCAACTTGGTCTTGGAGGATTTTGCATTCATTGGGGCTCATCCGATTGTGTGGAATATTTGGAAGTCTGGAACCTGGGATGAGATCTATTTCATGTTGAATATTTCTCATTGGTGGCAATTCGCTAGGTAGTTCATTCGGCATGATGTCGCAGAACTCTTGTAGTAAAGGCTGGACTACTTCAAGAATGTTGGTATGGAATACTTTGGCTTTACCCGATATAACCAATGCATAGAGTTCTTCTTGTTTCTCAAGATCGTTTTCAAGTTCTTAACCGTCAACAATCATTACGGTCTTTTGTTGTTGTGGACTGGTCTTAGGAATATCACCCGGTGCTAATGGATGAAGAACATCGTCCATCTTGAAGGAAAGAATATGTGTTGTCTCTTTTCCGATATGTGACATTTTTGTCAAATTGCCATGGCCGATCGAGGATGATGTGACAAGAGTCCATATCGACAATATCGAACATGAATTCATCTTTATAGGTCTTTCCGATGGAGAAGGGTATACGATAAACTCTAGAGACGACCATGTTGTGTCCCCGTTGAATCCAGCCAATCTTATATGGGGCCGGGTGTGCTTCTTTGGTCAGTCTCATCTTCTCTACCATTGCTCTTGAAACAATGTTCTTTGTACACCCGTTGTCAATGATGATGTCGCATAACTTGTCTTTGACCTTGCATCGGGCTGGAAGATATTGTGGTGCTGGGGTGGTTCTTCAATCTTTGGGGCTAGTAGCAGACGCTTAATGACACACACTAGTTGTTCACCATCATCTTCGGGAAGGACCTCTTCTTCTCCTGAGTATTCTTCTCCTCCCTCTTCGTCTTCGTAGTCAGCAAAGGCAACTTGTGCTCTAAGGGGGCAGCTGTTGGACAGATGTCCGACTTCGTTGCAACGGTAGCACTTGTTTCCTCTTGGTTTGCTGTATGGATTGGCAGTTTGCTGAGGTTTGGCAACTTGTTGTGGGACCTATACTTTTGAAGGTGTAGTCGGGAAGAGAGAATTAGGGTCTGCTGGTCCTTTGTCCTTTTTAGAATAGTTGGCAGCTTGATTTGGTGTCCATTCATCCTTTGTTATTGATCCATTGTTCTTAGCACCGAAACGGCTCTGTGGACTCTTAAACTTCTCAATTTTTTGTTCTACCTTCTCTGCAAAGGTGATTGCTTCACTGAGTGTGTATATATTCTACAGGTATAGTTGATCATGGATGTCTTTCCTTAGGCCGCCAAGATAACGGGTTGCCTGTTGAATATCTGTTTTGTACATATCATTACAGGACAAAAGTCTGAAGAATTCTTCAGTGTAGTCAGCTATAGTTCGTGCACCTTTGTGTGCAATTTTGATATCGACGATAGAGAATCTGCTGATAATCTGGAGGTAGAAATCTTTGTCGTAGCAGTCGTCGCATCTTTGGCCAACTCCGTACAGGAGCTTTACCGACTCTCGCACGGATGTGCTCGAGTTGTTCCCACCAAGCAAAGGCACCTCCCTTGAGCCTATAGGCTATAAGGTAAACCTGTCTCTCTTCAAGGATGTTCACGTATTCGAAGAAGCGTTCTACTTCTGTGAGCCAGTTAAGAAAGTCTTCAATGTGTAGTCGACCGTTGAAAGAGGGAAGATCCGTCTTCATTTTGAAATTACCTCTTCCTTCGTAGTCACCTTGCCCCCGTCGTTTGTATGCATGGCTCCGTCGTTGTTGGTTTACATAGATGGTTAGGGGGCCCTGACGATGGGATCCCTACAGGCTAAAATCATCGTCGTCGCTATCTTCGCAGTATTCCATGTAAGGGGCCCTACTGTTGTGGCCACGATGCGGACCCTTTTGTGTACGACTGGTAGTAGGACGAGCATTTGCATCTCTCATCTCTGTAGGCGGTATTCCCGTAATATCAACGACTTCGTTGGATTTAATTTCAAGAAATCCCAGCACTCCATCTAATTTGTCAGACAGGACATCAACTTTTTTTGACAAGGCTTCAATGTTATTAGACATGGCATCAAACTCCTCACGTGTGACAGGTTTCGCCATTGTTGTTTTGAGAAAGAAAGATTCCCAAAGATTTCCAAACGAATTAGAATTCTCGATCTGTGGGGCACTGATACCACTTGACGCAGCGGGATAGCGGAACGGGTTTACCTTCATGCTTGGCAATGGCCAAGTCGATCGGTGATGACGATAACTGGACCACCGTTGCTTGGTGAGAGCGAAGCGGTGCCGCAAAAACTTCGACGGAGGGCCTTGTGAGGGGTCCGCACGAAGGTTGCTTGAAAACCTCAAGCGAGGGGCTTCCGAATCCATGGAACAGTCGAGTCTACAACCAAAAAAATAAGAGAACAGATCTCAAACTTTAAAGAAGGATTTTATTGATTAAAAGTTGTTCCCAATTGCATACAAAAGGTGTATATTTATAGGACTTTTGTGACAACCTAATCCTAATAAAATAAAGATAAAATCTATCCTAATAAAAGATAAAGTCAAAATAAGAATCCTATCATAAATAGGATTATAAAAAAAGTAAAGAAAAAAAATCCAAGAGGAAAGAGAAAAAGAAAAGGAATCCTAGAGGGACTAAAATTTTACGCTACATCAGGTAGTATAGCCTAGTATGACATTCCTATATGCTATTGGCATTATGCACACATTTTAAACCACTGTTATGTTGGCATATATGATTGTCATTGTCAAGCTCATATTACATTACATGTATATATATCCACTTGTGTGTGTGATTGCTTAGTTTGACATTGTACTTGTGTTTGTGTACTAGTACAGGTTTGGTTAGGCCTAGTGAGACTTGTTGGACTAGGATTTGGTTTAGTTAACCTAGCTTGACTTTATAAGTTGACGAGAGTTGACCATGAGTTGACCATGAGTTGACTTTAGTCTAGAATGACCTAAAAATCATGTAGAATGCATCATAAAATTCAATATTACCATTTTGGACATGTTGTGACCTGTGTTGCTCTAAATAGGGCTCAGAGACTCCAGCTCAGACTCATATTCTCATCAGACAGCCAGGATATCAGGCGAGTACATTCTCTGACCATTTCATACTTGTTAGGAATTATATTCTTGTCATAGTTTAATTTACTTGATGCTGGCACGACATTATCACGGATTAGTACTATATGGATATTTACATGAGATGTTATCCCCCTCGGGTGCATCGAATACATCGTGTCATGTGCTTTTCACGAACATCATGTATTCTGTGGACTCTTATTATTCATGTATACTCATGTGCTCTCATGTACTCTCATGATCTCATGAGCTTCATGTATAAACTATCATGTACAATAACATAACATGTCTAGATCCTTGTTTATTGATTGGGGCATGGGAGAGTAGGAATAGTCATGTGAACAATTCTAAAGTAGTGTAATCATGTACAAACTCTGTAGTGTAATCATGTGCAAATCAAGCCGTTCACATGTCTATCTTGTACTCTAAATCACATAGTCACTTACAGTTCTCTATTATTATATATAGATAGACTTGTTTATCAGTTTTCTCTCTTCTTTCATGCTTATTTCTTACAGTATTTCATGTATCGTAGCCTATCACATGCTTTATATTCCCTGTCAAGATATGAACTGCGTGAGATGTATTGTGTTCGTTTCCGTCCTGATTGTACTGTTGAAAATATTACAGGTGATGAGGAGGAGTTCTGTCCTACGTATTATGGCACAGGCTTAGATGACACCGGTGACTTGGACCCTCAGGAGGATCCTACAGTTGTTGAGGACTTGCCTATTGTCTAGATTAGATTCTAGACTAGTTTCCATTAGTTGTCTTATTCGTGTACTTTCAGTTTTTGGATAATGACAGATGTTGGTATATTCATATTTACCCTCATTTTTAGCTGGTTGGAGATTATTTCTTTTATCTTATCTTTACTTCTTTTCTCTTTATTCCACCTTAGATGCTGTGATTGAGTTGTACCTTATATTGTTCTCCTTTTGGAGTGTATATCATTGTACGTGTTTGGTTATTGCTAGATGTTGTGACCTATGACAGCGTTCTACCGTCGACACTGCGGTGTAGGCTGGTCGTACCCACTTTTCGTGCCCTTAAACTGGGTGTGGGTCGTAACAAGTTTGGATGGGACATAATATATTAAATTGAAGGTGGACGTGTCTAGAATTCAAATATAGAATTGGATTAGAGAAATCAATATTTGTTGTGCTTCAAATATCAAAGCTGCGGTAAAGTACTATTATATTCATTATTGACTTAAAATAAAATTTAAATATTTAAATATCCATATAAAATAAATAAAAATTATTAAAAATAAATTTCAAAAATCAGGGGGCTTACACTTGTGCCCCTTAGTAATTCTGCTGATTATTCAATAAAGAACATTTTGTTTCATATCCTTTTGTTTTATTCAACTTTTCTGGTCAGGACTTCTGTGCGACGACCCCGTCGCTTAGCCGATAATCGGCCGTTATGGAACCTGCCTTGCGCGAAAACAATCTAGGCTCGTACGGCATTATGTCTTAGCAAGGACGATCGGTTCTGTAGATCCGGGGCGTGACATCCACGACCCCTCTCTCTGTTAGGGTTATATACTAAAAGCATCACTTTTGTAGTAACCTTATTTCCTTAAATTTTGAATGAAAATCAAATGGGCAAATGTTTGCATATTGTATTTGTTGCAAGTGTTAATGCAAATGTCTGATATTCTATATTGTAGATAATATGGTGTGTGGTGTCACACAGAAGATCATATTATCAGTTCCCTATGGAGTATATAAATAGTTCACAACCTAGATGGACTTGGACAATCTATTGGAAAGGTTGTAGTGTAATCTGGTATTAGTCTATCTTGACTATAGGTTTACACTAGTACACTTTGTGTGTATTGAACAGGACCACTTGAGGTTGTTCTCTTTGTACTGACTACATAAGAGAATAAACACCTCTGTTATTATGGATGCTTGTGCTCTTAATCCGGATATAATAATGGACATGTATATGCAGTGTGCATTACTTTGACTCATAAAAGAGTGAGATTCATTATGGATCAACAACCTCTACGAATTGGGTAATAATATTGTATGTATGATAGGCTGTTGATTATAAATAGAATCTATGTCCCGATACATCGGGTTGATGATGTCCCCTTAAGGAGCTCATAAGGATTGTCATGTAAACCCTGCAGGTAGATTATATCCGACATGACAAATAAAGTTGAGCGGTACTACTTAAGGATAAAAGATGTCAAATCAATATAGTTGTCAGTAACTTAATTTGATCGACGGACATACGATATCTTAACATGGGGAGCCAAACGAGCATATAATAAAAGAGCCCACAAACATAATTTGGGATTAAGGAGGTAGTGCAACAATAGCTCATTAGTGGACCGAGCTATTGTTAATGGGCCTGGATTGTGTGTTCGGGCTGAATACGGGATATCCAGATCCGTTAGGAGGCCTAACCCTAATTTTGCCTCATGGTCCATGCCGTAGCCTATATATATCCTCTATTCTCTGGCCGCCAGATTACTGATCAGAAATCTGAAACTTTCTCTAAATTCGTGATTCACGTAAGGAGAGAAAGAGAGGGTTGCCAAGAAGAAGAAAAGGTTGGAAGATCGTCGCCCATACGACGTCCAACTCGAGGAAGGAATACGGGCAGAAGATCTTGGGGTCGTCCGCTCGAGATTGTCAGGAATTACTTGTCTCCATTCCGTCGCAGGTATAATTCGTGAACCCTAGTTTCTGCCTATGAAGGGTTAGAACAAGTATTAGATCTGTTTAACTTTCTATCGATCAATACGTACACCAAATGAAGGGTCCTGGGATTCCCCAGTTCCATCACTCTTCATTTCTCCTTTACAACCCCCCTCATCGACCCCCCTCTCTGGCCTCCATCTACAGCCGTGCCTCATCGAACCCCCTCGGTAATGTCCTAAATTTTTGCTTCTCTAGTAAAATTAAATACGGACATGGACGCGATCTGTTCGACACAAACACGAACAAGATTTAGATGTTATGGTTTGATTTGGGCATATTGTATCTGTTTGACACAGACATGGACACAATCTGTTCGACATAAACACAAATACGAATTTTCTTTTGGTATCATCTATGTGCAACAACAGATATGCACATTATGTGTAACTTGATATTGTTTGCCAAATAGATTTCTTACAAAAATATATTGCAGTGCTATTCTTTTATTATTTGAGTACTTTGATTTTGAGTACTTGTTGTTAAAGTCAAACATGTCAAAAAAATATTAATTGTAGGAACAAATTGTAAAACGCAATACTCTAGGGGGGTGCATAAAGTAGGCAGCAGAAATTTAGCTAATTAAAACTAATTAAAATGTTAGCAATAAGATCACAGATAATATATCACAAGTATGTAAATGAAAAGCAGAAATCAGAAAGCAAACGCAAACACGACGATGTATACTGGTTTTCCTCTTGTAAGGACTATTCCAGTCGGAAGAACTCTAGTTTCAGTTGAATCTACTATAGAAAAATACTGCAAGTTTTCATCCGAAGTCCTTGTAACTTCTACAACGCGAGCTTTGATCCAAAGTACTCGACCAACTTCAATTGTGAAGTGTCTTTCTTTAATTAAGCCTCTGATTACAATCACTCTGAAACTTCTAGACCGTACCAAATTGACAAATCGACTAGAGGATTATAATTGTCTTGGGATTTGAAAATGAAAGCTTTAGAACACTTTGGAATACCGTAGTAGGCTTAGAGAGAAGAAAAGAAAGATGTGTATTGAAATAAAAAAATTTCTTCTCTATTTATAGGTTTTCCAAAGACAGAATTCGGACAAAATTCGGACAGAACTCTTTGAGAGAATCTTGGCAAATAGCCGTTGCATCCGTAACTGCGGGATGACCAAGTTCCAAAATCAAACGGCACCAAACGAATTCGGGCAGAATTCGGAGCGAACTCGGGCCGAATTCCCCTGGGGTCCAAAGTATGATTTTTGGGAATTTTTGCAAATTTGTTTTTGGTCTTTTTGAAAAGTTTAAAAGCAGTCAGGAGCTTTTTGTAAAATGGGCTATTTTCAAAACAAAGGATATTTTAAAAACATTATAGGTTAGACTATTTGCCAGTACGACTCGGTGTATATTGTATTCCTAGACTCAATAAATATAAAAAATTATATTGAATATGAGATACAGACTCAAGTGGCAAAATGGCTTCAGCCTTGAACGGAACAGTAGCAGTTCTCAGCAATCGTCCAAGTAACCCTTATATCGAGACAGGGTTAGATCAATTATTAAAATCAGGTTCGACCATGACCAATGGGCCAACAATCTCTCCCATTTTGATAATTGACAAACCTTGACTGATATAACATCTCGATTTGATTTGAAAAGAATCAAAATTTGTAAAGCTTGTATGTTACTGTATCCTAAAAAAATTCATGTATCCTGATCCTGCAATAGATGTTAGATCCTATTTCTCTTCCATTGTCACTTAGCAAAATAATTGCATAGAGAATAGCTCCCCCGCAATTCATGCATAAGAAACAAACGTTGAAGAAATACAAAAAAATAGACAGAATAAAAAGTATTTCACAAGCTGTTTTAATGTAAGAAGAATAAACTGAAAGAAATAGTGCTATGTAAAAAAATGCATACATAGGATAAGAGAGAATAGTACGATACACACTGAAATGCATACTAAATAAGAGAATAAAAATAACTAGATGTTCCAAATACATCAACTCAGCAATAAAAAGTCTCAATGCTAAAATAAAGAGAGTACTATCTTGGAATGTCGGAGCATTTCCAAGCATACATAGACAAAATAAAGTCTAACTAGATAACATCTAGATAAAGTACATAACGTGTCACGGCCCGATTCGGGGAATCGTTCGCTTCACTTGGATTCACGCCAAATCGTTCGTCCTTGCTAAGGCGTGATGCCATACAAGGCTGGAGTTGCACTTGTACAAGGCAAGAACGTGCACTTTTGTGTCGTTTCAAAACATTTGAAATAAGCCACATTTGTAGAGACAATGAGTACACAGAATAGAAAAAATTAATATTCATTTTATTGATAATTGTAGCCAAAATACAACTTTTCTCGGTACTCTTTGAAATGCCTTTCCGGCTACATTAATTTATGAAAGAAATACAACTGATAGGCTGCTATAAAATAACTTCTTTTTCCATACATCATGTCCCTTTAGTACTTTGAAATCTAAGCAACAATCTTTGAAAGCTCCGTAATACTTTGTGCGTCTTTATTGAAAGTAACTTTGAAAGGAAATAGCACCAACTCAAAATCCTTAGTTTAGACGTGCGTCCGAGCCTTCTCCAGTACCTGTAGAGGAGGGCTCAGCACATTATAACAATGTGCTGGTGAGCCCCGTTGGCCCACTCAGCTAAACCAATATTTTGAATTAATGACAAGCATTTTAATCATGAGATTTGTTAGGGACAGGCAACATTCAGAGTAATTCACATTTCAGGCAACATGATATTATATGAAACAACTGTTTATTTTACCGTTGGTCGAATCGAGCTTCTTGCATAAGATACATAATAATAATACTCACTGCCCCTGTATAAAATAATCTTTAACATGCATCCTGACTACATGGCCACTAGCGCAGTTAAACCATACAGACATTTGCCATATAGGATTTCAAGGTAATACGATGACTCCAAAGTAGGTAGCTAGCCCCTAAGGATGCCTCGCAAGACCCGTGCTCCTACTAGCATGCCAATGTTTCCTCTTAGGCCGAATCGGTCCCCAGCGCCCCGGGTACCGTTCGAGAAAATATTTCACCAAACCTTGTGCACAAGTTGTCCATGACCATGCGAATGCGTGTCCGACTCGATAATCATACAGTACATGGTAATATTGAAAGTAAATAGACAACCTGTTCTTTTTCCAGCATTTCATATTCATTAGCTCAAACATCAATTCATTTCATTTTAATGTTCATTTCAACACAGCATTTCAATGTTCATAGGGACACGCATCATTTCAATGTTCATAGGGACAAGCATCATTTATTATTGTTAACAGTATAATCGATTCATTCAATATTCATTCTCTAGCTTCTTAGTGGTATTGACTTGTGGCATTAGCATCAAGTTATCGATCAACGAATGTTGCAAGACAATTTATTTAGTTGGCATGAAAGAGTAGCGAGAGGGACAAAACCACCATAAAGATCCACACTCACCAGTAAGAGAATTGCCGAGAGGGAGAGGGACACTTGTGCCACTACAAAAAAAGTGTCTTTCTGGGACGCCAAAAATTCGTCTTAAAAAGGCCCAAATTAGTCCTGAATCGTAATTTGGGACGAATTTTAGGACGGAATGTAACAGTGCTATTAGGGTGACGTGGCAAAAAGTTTTAGGACGAAAAATACCGTCCTAATTTGGTTTTAGGGTCGAAAAATCTAACCATACCAAAAGAGTTTGAATTATTATATGTTTATGACGGTTTACTAAACTGTCCCAAAATAAAAGAGTTTGTGACGAATAACATCCGTCCTAGAAAAATTTGACAGCGTCACAAAAGTATCGTTTATATCTAGGACAATTACATAATTGTCCCAAAAGTAATACTTATGAAATTATTATTTGCATTTTCACCTATACAACATGCCATTTAAATACACATACATAATTCATATGATCATGGCTGTTGTCAAGCTTGTCCTCAGACGTATCTCCAGGAGTCGGAGCTCCCATTCAAAAAAAACTTAACAACATCAAGCATTCTTTACTATCATTTACAAAATAGAAAAACATATTACATTAAGTAGAAGACAATAAAATTCATATAAACTATAATGTTCAATTGGTAAACACAGAAAAGCTTAACATTAAGCATCATTTACCATCATTTACAAAATAAATCCAAAACACAATACATCACCACACACCATCACTTACAATGAATCCATCATCTCCACCATTACATACAAAATTATGAACACCAAACATTAAGCACTATACCATGTTTTGAATCATCTATTAAACATTCACAAATTAATCCAAAATTTTCCATTACAAGAGTTGTCGTC
>JANAVB010031425.1:0-14708 GCA_029216955.1 Iris pallida
ATTGTGTTCATGAAGGAATGGTCTCTCCAGAAGAGCATTGTAAGAACAACCATGGTTGTCTATAATATAGAAGGTCACCTTCGACAAAGATTGCCGATTTGGAGTTTAGGCATCATGCCTAAAGGTTCACTTCTTCCCTGATTGAATCCCAGAATGGTGGTGATAGTGCTGGAGAGGCTATGCACTGGAATCTTCAGAGCATCCAACATTGTTTTAGGCATGATGTTGAGTACTGACCCTGGATCTATCAGAATACGATCGACCTTCATGGAGTCGACATATCCTGTAAAGTAGAAGGACAGTTATGTCGATTGTCTTCCATTAACATGTCATCTTGTGTGAAGGTAATATTTGGAATTAATTTTAGCACACTGTGATAATGGAGACAAGAGACAGGTTCTGCCTCAGGTTTCTTAAGAAGAGTTAGGCAAGTGTCTGCCTGCATCAAAGCCTCACTCAGTGTTTCTCGAGTCTCTTTAGAGAGGCGTAAGAGCTCGAAGATGGACAGCCTAGCCGGTGTTGGCCAGTTGAGCCAATATGTCAAAGTTATATGGCTTTTCAAGTCCAGAGGGGGATGACTTCTTCAAAATTTTGTCGAAGCAAACTTTTTGTTTGCCTTTGTCGGCCGTTGTCGGTTTAGGAGGAATGGGTTCTACAACTGGTGAGGATGCAGAAGGGATGTCCTCATTAGAGACAGGTTGCACTGGAGCAGACTCAGAAGAAGAAGCAGGGTTTTCTTGAGTTTTGGGAAATTTCCGTAAATAGGCTTTTCCTGACCTGGTGCCCAGCAGGATTTCCTCTTCAACTTTGGGGTCAAAAGACACCATATTGCAGATCTTTATTTTGCCCTTGGAGCGGTCTTTTTGCTTAGACGAGGAAGGAGCCTCGAAGTCTGCAACAAGGTCAGGGTGGATCCACATAATCTTACCGTTATCAAGGGATAAGGGGACGAGACCTTCACTCCGTGGAGGAAGGAGATTCTCGATCTTAGAGTGGCCTTGGGGATAGGGATGACACCATAATGTACCATCTGTGGAGGAAAGTTACCGAACTGTAAGGAGACCATGTTCGCGGTAACAGTCTTCTCATCTTGTTGAAGGGTGACAACACCAGCGTTGACTAGATCTTGAATCTTGCCTTTGAGCACATAACATGCTCGAGTGGGATGACCAATGAACCTGTGATAAACACAATATTTGGGATGATCAGTCTTACCGACCTCGTCAGGCTTCTTCGGGTCTGGGAGTTGGAGCTTATTGCTTTTGATCAAGCAATCGAAGATGCTCACGGTGTCGTTCTCGTCAAAGGAGTACTCTACTTTCGGACGAGGTTCCCTTGGTGGAGGGGCAGAAGGAGTAGAAGTAGACGTAGGCGGAGCCACGTTGACATCCAGAGATTCTTTGCTCTTCAAATTGATGTTCAAAGTTTCTTTACCCTTGTTGGTTCTGGCGATTACCACTACTAGATGTCGGGTGTTCATCCCGGTCGGGGTTAGACATGTGTACCCCCAACTGCTTGAACTTGTCAGCGCTAACTTCAGCTACTTTAGCATTGACAATGAATTATGGCCAGTCTTAAAATTGAGTTGACCCCGTCCACATGCTGATAATAGACAAAAGATTTGTCTTGCAGGTATCTATAGTTACAGCGGCCAGAGTTCCAGGAGGCATCTTTAATGCTTCTCGGTGGAATCTTTCAATGAAACTCTCAGCGGTTTTATTATGTCTTTGTTTGATCTTGTTGAGGGCCGACATGGTCATGTCGTTGATTCCCTCGTAGAATCGCTCCAAGAAGATTTGTTTAAAACCCGAGAAAGAGGTGATACAGCTATCAGGCAAGCTCCTGTACCAATCATATGCTATACCGGCTAAACAGCCGACAAATACCCTGGTAAGAAGAGCGTCATTTGGCTGAAGTTGAACAGTCATTACCTCAAAGTGGTTAATGAACTGACTCGAAGAAGTGCTGTCGTCAAACAGCAAATTATGGGAATCTTGTACTTTAGAGGGAATGGGACTTCCTTCCATTCAACCGGATAGGGTTGTTTGATCCCTAATCTCTGTAAATTGTCCTTCTCTTTAAAAGCCTCGAATTGAGTGCGCAAGAGTTTGACAGCTTTTTAGCATCCTCTGATAATGAAGAAGGAGCAGGCTGAATTATAGTGTTAGGGGGAGGAACAGCGTGGTAAGTACTACCCCCAGCTCCTGACTGACTGGGTGTGGGTTGAATTTGTACAGGGGGTATTTGAGGAGATACTACCCCCAGACCTGCATTGACAGCACACCGACGATGCTATAATCTCAGGATTCGTAGCAGGTGCGGTCGGTGGTACTGTATGTTGGGCCACGATAATAGAATGCATACTTGCGACCATTTCAGCCATGGTCTTCAGCTTGTCCTCTAGTGCAGCTATTCGTTGTTCTTGATTTCGAACTAGAAGCATCTAGATCTTCAGTTACAACGTAGGCTGACACTTTTCTGGGCACAGTAGAAGACACTGTCTGTTCAGCTTTCACTTTTATGCATCATAATCAGAGAAGGAATCATCTCCTGAATAAGAAATAGGGAGATGACCAGAGGGATCTTGGAGAAGATTCTTATGACCGATTGTGTCTCGACTTCGGGATCGGGTGTGTCGAAATACTCCTTCAGAAGATTCTTGGAGTAAATCTAAGTACCCGCTGGCTGGGCCTGCGAGGCTTGCCGTGTTTGGAGAACTTTTTACCTCCAGTGTCTCGAGAAGCCATGTTGACGGAAGCATACAACATTTCGTCTTCGTCTTCTGACATTGGTTCAGAAGTGGCAAAATTCAGACGATCGAAAACAGATCATTTAGTTGTCTGGCAACAGCACTTGATGACAACCTTGTGATTACAATGGCATTCAAGTGGTTGAACTGTAGGTGTTGAGATATTGTCCCGCTTTTGCTTGAGGTGCTCTCGGAGGTCAGGAACAATGACGGGACGAGAAGAAGTTTGAGGGACGTATTCTTTGACAACATTCGGAACATGATTCCGGTTCTTCAGATATTTTATCCCGTGAGTATACAGGGAAGTACTCACTTCGTTAGCATAGGTGTCAGGATTTTTCATCCTGGAAGTTTGCCTCTGATGCAGGTTCATCTTCGGCATTGGCTGCTTGCGTTTCGCCAAAGTTGATGTAGACCGAGGTCTATTGAGATAAACCCGTAGATCAGCAAACTCACCCCCAGGGGTTTCTGTCTGAGACACCAATAATTTTCCCTGCTTTGAGCGGGACATCCGAAGAGTTGGAAGATCTTGGAAATGTGCAACTGGAGTAGGCAAGATGCCTCTTTGATCAATGTTCTTCCCTTTAGCAGGGAAAGTTTTTGTACTGTTTAGTGCCGAGGCACATTCAGATGGATCTTCTGCAGTAAAAACCGGAGAAAACTGAAAAAAGACCAAAGGGCCTTTTCCTTTATTTTGTGACGAAGGGTTGGCTAAAAAGCGTTTCCCTCTGCTGTTTTTCAAGTTCTGGACTGCAGAAGATCGAGAAAAGACCAAAGGGCCTTTCTGTTTATGCTGAGACGGAGGAGGAACAGTCAAAAGACTACCCCCTGTGGGTTGCGCAGGAACAGAAGAAGCAGCAACTTGCCCTCTAGAGATGATGACAGAGGGTTTCTTGGCCATAGAACAAGCAGGAGGTGCAACTGAAGCTTTGGCAACAGAGGGCTTGAGTTGTGCTCTGTTTGAAGGAGCAGTGGATTACGCAGGAGGGAAGGAATTCACCAATTGTGCCAGAGGAAGAGGGGTTTTAGATTTTACAAAAGCAGCATAGGTTGTGGATTGGATAGAGGCAGGAGAAGAAGTGTGCCGCGCCTGGACTGTAGGAGCTCTGGTTTGCGCTTTGGCAGCGCATGTGATGTTTTGCGCAAGGACAGGAGAGGCTACTGGTTCCTTGGCAGCAGAGACAGCAGGTTGCACAGATGACTGCGCAGAGGATTGTGCAGAGGACTTCGGAGTCCACACTGAACAGACCCTGTTCTTGGCAGAGGCCACAGTGCGACGAGTAGCCCCAGAGTTGATCATCGCTTCTTAGGTAGTCTGGTTGACCTTCACAACCAGCGTCTTCTGCGTCTTTCCGATAGACACAATGTCACATTGAGTTATCACTTTCTCGTCGGAGGAGAAAGTCGTCCCCAGCAGAGTCGCCATTTTGTTCGCAAAAACAAAAGTCTTTATTTCACAAACTTTGTAAGAAGATTACAATTGAATTCTGGAAAAGTACAACTATAGGAATCTGATCTGAAGACGATCGCTTTATCCCTTGGACGATGTGAACTTTGAAGATGATAGCCTCTGAAGAATGCAGCAGCACTTGGACAAGAACTCCTGATCTCTGATGATAATAATGATCTGATCCCCTTAATGAAGGACTTGAAACTCTATTTATAGAGTTCTAGAAATAACTAATTTGTAGTTATTCTGGATTGCGCAAGATGAACTGCGCTGGCGACAGACTACGCAGACTGCAAACTGCGCTGGCCTATTGAGCAGTTGCTCGATCGTGGGCTAACTTTATTCAGACGCGTGGCATTGTTTGATTGAAATGCGCTTGGTCGTGTACAGGCAGTTGCCACGTGACGAGCAATTGATGGCATGTAAGCCACATAATAAATGTCAGTTTATTCGATGAATTGCGCTAACTGAATAGCGCTAGCTTCAGACTGCGCTTCTTTCTAGCCACTGGAAAGCGCTGGAATTCAGGCTTGGTCAAACTGCGCTGAGGTTGGACTGGCAGATTGCACTGAAGTTGTACAGCTGTTCTCGAGCGTTGTGCTGCACAAAAAACGAACGGACTCCTCATTTTTTGGGCTGTCAGGCTGTCAGAAGATCCGATCTTTGTCAGGTAATGATGGCATTGCCACGTCAGCGTAGCGCGCTCTGGTGGTAGCGCAGTTCAGCTCGCGCGTTCGATTTGTAGCGCAATCTGTTTCCTGCGCAGTTCATTTGAAGGGTGCGCAGTTGAGAATTCTCTGCCCATTTGATAGCTGCAACTTGATTTTGAGGACATACACAACTCTCAATGAATAAAATCACTCAAGCTTTAAGCAATATTAAAGAGCTCTCTTGCATTCTCTTCTTGCAGTGTGTTGCTAGCCCTCTCACCTTTTTGTTGCCTTTTTACTATTAGATTAACATTGTGGTATCAGAGCCAGATTCGTGTTGAAGCTGGGAGAAATTTTTTATCGTAGAAGATTGCTACCGTTGCATTTTGAAGTTTTGAAGTAAGAGTCCTAGTAAGTTGTTATTTTTATTTTTGGTGGAGAAAAGGTAAATTTATTTTTTGTTAATTTTTGTTATTGGTTTTGATTTATTTTTTACGTAAAAAATAAATATTGGAAATGGCCTTAATCTCTCACAAACTTTGATTCCTATGTTTAGTGGTAAAAATTATAGTTTTTTGGAGAATCAAAATGAGAACCCTTTTCATTTCACAAGATCTTTGGGAGCTTGTTGAGAATGGCAATGCATAGACGAATAGGACAACAAAAATGAGGGATCTTCGGAAAAAAGATACGAAGGCGCTACTTATATTGCAACAAGCGGTGAATGACTCCATCTTTCCAAGAATTGCTAATGCTGAGAAGTCAACGGATGCATGGAAAATGTTGAAGCAGCAATATGAAGGTGATGGAAAGGTAAAATCTGTCAAACTACAAACTCTTAGAAGTGATTTTGAAAATCTCTGTATGAAGGATGCTGACACAATTGATGACTATTATACCAAAGCTGCAAATATTGTCAATCAGTTAAGAACTTTTTGTGAAGAGTTTGACGATAAAAAGGTAGTAGAAAAAGTTTTAAAAACCCTTGTTCCTAAATTTGACCATGTAGTGCTGCAATAGAAGAATCCAAAGATTTATCTACATATTGTTTTAGTGCACTAACAAGTTCTCTTCTAGCTCATGAACAAAGACTAAATAGGACGGCAGAAAAGAACGTTGAAAGTGCATTTCAGACAAGAGTAGAAAACACAAGAACACATCAATGTAGAGGATTTGGAAGAGGTATCTGTCATGGAAATGGAAGAGGTATCTGTCATGGAAATGGCAGAGGCAGAGGCAGAGGAAGATCTGATTGGAACAATCAAAGAGGAGGCACCAACGATAGAGATAATCAAGGAAGATCTGACTGGAATAATCAAAGAGGCGGCCACACTGATAGAGGTAATCAACACCAAAACTACAAAGGAAAACAATTTTATTTTTGTAAAAGATTTGGGCACACTGAGGCATACTGCTTTGCCAAAGCTAAGCAGCAAGCAAATTACGCAGAAAAGTGAGGTGATGAAGGTAAAGAAGATAGTAATCTTTTTATGACTTGTTCTGATTCTGGAAAAGATAGAAGTAATGTTTGGTTTTTAGATATTGGATGTAGTAACCACATGACAGGGGATAAAAAGCTTTTTGTGATTTAAATGAATCTGTCATGACACAAGTTAGGCTGGAAAATAATATAGTTATGCAGATTGAAGGAAAAGGTACAATTGCATTAAAAACAAAGTCAGGTATGGAAAAGGTAATCCATTACGTTTTTTATATTCCTAGTCTTGCCCATAATTTGATAAGTGTTGGTCAATTGATTGCAAAAGGTTATTCAATTACTTTCAAAAATGATACATGCTTGATTATGTCTAAAAATCTGATAGGCCAACATTAAAGATTCATATGGCTGAAAACAAAATATTTCCTCATGAAATTCCGTGTCTTGATAATTATTCTTTAGTTTCTAATGTGAAGAATTAATCTCAGTTATGGCATTTACGTTATGGACATTTATATTTTAACGGTTTAAAGTTGCTAAGTCAAAAATAAATGGTTCGAGGCTTACAAGGAATTGAATGCGTTGATACTGTTTGTGAATGTTGTGTTTATGGAAAACAACGTCGTACTTCTTTTCCTGTTGTAAAGTCAAGGAGATCTACTAAGCCTCTAGAACTTATTCATGCTGACATTTGTGGTCCAATGCAAACTTTATCATTGAATAAGAATAGATATTTTTTGCTCTTAACTGATGATTTTTCTCGAATGAGTTGGGTATATTTTTTGTCAAAAAAATCTGAAGCATTTTCTAAGTTTCAGGAGTTCAAGGCTTTTGCTGAAAAGCAAAGTGGAAATGTTATAAAGATCCAGAACTGATAGAAGAGGATAATTCTTATCAAATGACTTTAACATTTTTTGTAAGAAAATAGTATATTCAGGCAGCTTATGGTGAAGTACACACCTGAACAAAATGGAGTGGTTGAGAGAAAGAACAGAATCATTATGGAGATGGCTTGAAGCATGCTGAAAGAAAAGAACCTACCCAATGATTATTGGGCAGAAGTTGTGGCAACTTCGATATATTTACTAAATCGCTCACCAACGAAAGCTTTACAAAAGATAACACCATATGAAGCCAGGTTTGGAAGAAAACCAGGAGTAAGTCATCTCAAGGTGTTTGGTTGTATTGCTTATGCATTTGTTCGTCCTCAAATTCGTAGAAAGTTAGATGATAAAAGTGAGAAATGCTTGCTTCTTGGTTATAGTAATGAATCAAAAGCATATCGATTATATAATCTAATAATCAAAAAAGTTAGTTATTAGTAGAGACGTAATTTTTGATAAAAATTTTAGTTGGATGTGGAGTAATAGTAAACAGGTTCAGAAGACTGGTGATCAAGGATTTATACCACATGATGAGGTTATGACCCAACCAACGTCTTGGACATCGATTGCATCTACATCAGCATCTCCATCAAGTGCTTCTCATACAAATAGAACTGTTTCACCGGTCACATCTTCATCGACAATACCAGCTAGTTCTTATCCTGTAAACAGAAGTCCTTCAGCTTCTGATGAAGAAAGTCCTCCAAGAAAGGTAAGATCCTTATCAGAAATTTATGCTTCATGTTAATTTTTTTTAATGGTTGCAGAACCAATTTGCTATGAAGATGCACATGGAAAAGAAGAATGGGAAAATTCAATGAAAGAAGAAATTATAGCAATTGAAAAGAACCAAACGTGGGAAATGACAAATTTGCCCCCATGGAAAAGACACAACCGGGGTCAAATGGGTGTACAAGGTGAAATATGACGGAGAAGGTAACGTAAAAAGGTATAAAGCACGTATAGTTGCCAAAGGGTATGTGCAGGTATATGGTATCGACTTTTATGAAACTTTTTCACCTGTTGCTCGCTTAGAAACTGTTAGACTAATTTTAGCTCTAACAGCTTATAAAAAGTGGGATGTTTTTCAATTTGATGTTAAATCTGCCTTTTTAAATGGTTATTTGAACGAGGATGTTTATGTTGATCAACCACAGGATTTTGTGATCAAAGGTAAGGAGAATAAAGTCTACAAATAAAAAAAGGCGTTGTATGGACTGAAACAAGCACCACGAGCATGGTATAGTCGACTTGACTCTTATCTTCATAAACACGGGTTTCACAGAAGTGATAATGAGCCTACATTATATGTGAAGACACAAGGTAATGATAATATACTTATTATTTATGTTTATGTGGATGACATAATATACGTGGGTTCTTCCATATCTCTTATTGAGGAATTTAGAACAATTATGATGAATGAGTTTGAAATGTCAGATCTAGGATTATTGCAATATTTTCTTGGTCTTCAGGTCCAACAAACAACAAGTGGTATTTTTATCTCTCACGAGAGGTATGCTTATAATTTGCTTAATAAATTTCAGATAAAAAATTGTAAAGGGTGTTCTACTCTAATGAATTCAAATAGGAAGTTGGTTTTAGAAGATGGAACAGAAAAAACTGATAAAAAATATTTTAGAATGCTTGTTGGAGAATTAATATTCTTAACTCATTCCCGTCCTGATATTGTTTTTGTAGTAAGTTTAATATCGAGGTTCATGCACAAACCTTCTAAACATCATCTTGGAGCAGCAAAACGCATTCTCCGCTACATTCATGCAACCAAGAACTATGGGATTTGGTATTATCCTTTCTCCATTTTTAAGTCAATTGGTTTTATTGACAGTGATTGGGCATCTTCAACCTTGGTTCCGGTGCAGTTTCATGGATGTCAAAGAAGCAAGAAAGTGTCGCATTATCCTCTTCAGAAGCTGAATATGTTGCTGCAACTTCAACTGTTTGTCAAGCTACATGGATGAGAAGAATCCTGGAAGATTTGTTCGAGATTCAGACATCTCCAACTCTAGTCTATTGCGACAACAAGGCAACAATATGTATGGCAAAGAATCCGTCCTTCCATGGCAGGACAACACATTAAGCTCCGTCACCATTTCATATGTGAAGCTGTTACAAAAGCAGTCGTGGGGCTGAAGTACTGTTCGAAAAATGATCAAATCGTCGATGGCTTCACTAAGGCATTATCCTACGAGAAGTTCTTCAAATTCGGAAATCTTCTTGGTGTTGTAGCTTTTGAATCAAGGGGGAGTGTTGGAGATTGATTCAAAGCTAAACGTTATTGACTCAGTTGAGTGGCTGAGAATAGTTGCTAACAAGTAGGTCATTATGACCTGGTTTTGTGTGAGGTTTAAGCTCCTTCTTTTTAGCCTATTTTGTTTCTTCCTTTCTCCATTTAAAGCACAACTCTTAATGAATAAAATCACTTAAGCTTTAAGCAATATTAAAGAGCTCTCTTGCATTCTCTGCTTGCTTGCTAGCCCTCTCATCTTCTTGTTGCCTTTTTACTATTACATTAACATTGTGGTATCAGAGCCAGATTCGTGTTGAAGCTGGGAGAAAATTTTTGTCGTAGAAGATTGCTACCGTTGCATTTTGAAGTTTTGAAGTAAGAGTGCTAATAAGTTGTTATTGTTATTTTTGGTGGAGAAAAGGTAAATTTATTTTTTGTTAATTTTGTTATTGGTTTTGATTTATTTTTTACGTTAAAAAATGAATATTGGAAATGGCCTTAATCTCTCACAAACTTTGATTCCTATGTTTAGTGGTGAAAATTATAGTTTTTGGAGAATCAAAATGAGAACACTTTTCATTTCACAAGATCTTTGGGAGCTTGTTGAGAATGGCTATACATAGACGAATAGGACAACAGAAATGACGGATCTTCGAAAAAAGATGTGAAGGCGCTACTCATATTGCAACAAGCGGTGAATGACTCCATCTTTCCAAGAATTGCTAATGCTGAGAAGTCAACCGATGCATAAAAAATTTTGAAGCAGCAATATGAAGGTGATGGAAAGGTAAAATCCGTCAAAATACAAACTCTTAGAAGTGATTTTGAAAATCTTTGTATGAAGGATGCTGACACAATTGATGACTATTGTACCAAAGCTGCAAATATTGTCTATCAGTTAAGAACTTTTTGTGAAGAGTTTGACGATAAAAAGGTAGTAGAAAAAGTTTTAAGAACCCTTGTTCCTAAATTTGACCATGTAGTAACTAAAATAGAAGAATCCAAAGATTTATCTACATATTGTTTTAGTGCACTAACAAGTTCTCTTCTAGCTCATGAACAAAGACTAAATAGGACGGCAGAAAAGAACGTTGAAAGTGCATTTCAGATAAGAGTAGAAAACACAAGAACACATCAAGGTAGAGGATTTGGAAGAGGTGTCTATCATGGAAATGGCAGAGGCAGAGGAAGATCTGATTGGAACAATCAAAGAGGAGGCACCAACGATAGAGATAATCAAGGAAGATCTGACTGGAATAATCAAAGAGGCGGCCACACTGATAGAGGTAATCAACACCAAAACTACAAAGGAAAACAATTTTATTTTTGTAAAAGATTTGGGCATACTGAGGCATACTGCTTTGCCAAAGCTAAGCAGCAAGCAAATTACGCAGAAAAGTGAGGTGATGAAGGTAAAGAAGATAGTAATCTTTTATGACTTGTTCTGATTCTGGAAAAGATAGAAGTAATGTTTGGTTTTTAGATATTGGATGTAGTAACCACATGACAGGGGATAAAAAGCTTTTTTGTGATTTAAATGAATCTGTCAAGACACAAGTTAGGCTGGAAAATAATACAGTTATGTAGATTGAAGGAAAAGGTACAATTACAGTAAAAACAAAGCCAGGTATGGAAAAGGTAATCCATGATATTTTTTTATATTCCTAGTCTTGCCCATAATTTGATAAGTGTTGGTCAATTGATTGCAAAAGGTTATTCAATTACTTTCAAAAATGATACATGCTTGATTATGTCTAAAAATTCTGATAGGAAAACATTAAAGATTCATATGGCTGAAAACAAAATATTTTCTCTTGAAATTTCGTGTCTTGATAATTATGCTTTAGTTTCTAATGTGAAGAATGAATCTCAGTTATGGCATTTACGTTATGGACATTTACATTTTAACGGTTTAAAGTTGCTAAGTCAAAAACAAATGGTTCGAGGCTTACAAGGAATTGAATGCGTTGATACTGTTTGTGAATGTTGTGTTTATGGAAAACAATGTCGTACTTCTTTTCCTGTTGTAATGGAGATCTACTAAGCTTCTAGAACTTATTCATGCTGACATTTGTGGTCCAATGCAAACATTATTATTGAATAAGAATAGATATTTTTTGCTCTTAACTGATGATTTTTCTCGAATGAGTTGGGTATATTTTTTGTCAAAAAAAAAAATCTGAAGCATTTTCTAAGTTTCAGGAGTTCAAGGCTTTTGCTGAAAAGCAAAGTGGAAATGTTATAAAGATCCAGAACTGATAGAGGAGGATAATTCTTATCAAACGACTTTTAACATTTTTTGTAAGAAAAATGGTATATTCAGGCAGCTTATGGTGAAGTACACACCTGAACAAAATGGAGTGGATGAGAGAAAGAACAGAACCATTATGGAGATGGCTCGAAGCATGCTGAAAGAAAAAAACCTACCCAATGATTATTGGGCAGAAGCTGTGACAACTTCGATATATTTACTAAATCGCTCACCAACAAAAGCTTTACAAAAGATAACACCGTATGAAGCTTGGTTTGGAAGAAAACCAGGAGTAAGTCATCTCAAGGTATTTGGTTGCATTGCTTATGCATTTGTTCATCCTCAAATTCGTAGAAAGTTAGATGATAAAAGTGATAAATGCTTTCTTCTTGGTTATAGTAATGAATCAAAAGCATATCGATTATATAATCCAATAATCAAAAAAGTTAGTTATTAGTAGAGACGTAATTTTTGATAAAAATTTTAGTTGGATGTGGAGTGATAGTAAACAGGTTCAGAAGACTGGTGATCAAGAATTTATACCACATGAAGAGGTTATGACCCAACCAACGTCTTGGACATCGATTGCATCTACATCAGCATCTCCATCAAGTACTTCTCATACAAATAGAACTGCTTCACCGGTCACATCTTCATCGACAATACCAGCTAGTTCTTATCCTGTAAACAGAAGTCCTTCAGCTTCTGATGAAGAAAGTCCTCCAAGAAAGGTAAGATCCTTATCAGAAATTTATGCTTCATGTTAATTTTTTTTAATGGTTGCAGAACCAATTTGCTATGAAGATGCACATGGAAAAGAAGAATGGGAAAATTCAATAAAAAAAGAAATTACAGCAATTGAAAAGAACAAAACGTGGGAAATGACATATTTGCCCCCATGGAAAAGACACAATCGGGGTCAAATGGGTGTACAAGGTGAAATATGACGGAGAAGGTAACGTAAAAAGGTATAAAGCACGTATAGTTGCCAAAGGGTATGCGCAGGTATATGGTATCGACTTTTATGAAACTTTTTCACCTGTTGCTCGCTTAGAAACTGTTAGACTAATTTTAGCTCTAGCAGCTTATAAAAAGTGGAATGTTTTTCAATTTGATGTTAAATCTGCCTTTTTAAATGGTTATTTGAACGAGGATGTTTATGTTGATCAACCACAGGATTTTGTGATCAAAGGTAAGGAGAATAAAGTCTACAAATAAAAAAAGGCGTTGTATGGACTGAAACAAGCACCACGAGCATGGTATAGTCGACTTGACTCTTATCTTCATAAACACGGGTTTCACAGAAGTGATAATGAGCCTACATTATATGTGAAGACACAAGGTAATGATAATATACTTATTGTTTGTGTTTATGTGGATGACATAATATACGTGGGTTCTTCCATATCTCTTATTGAGGAATTTAGAACAATTATGATGAATGAGTTTGAAATGTCAGATCTAGGATTATTGCAATATTTTCTTGGTCTTCAGGTCCAATAAACAACAAGTGGTATTTTTGTCTCTCAAGAGAGGTATGCTTATAATTTGCTTAATAAATTTCAGATGAAAAATTGTAAAGGGTGTTCTACTCCAATGAATTCAAATGGGAAGTTGGTTTTAGAAGATGGAACAGAAAAAACTGATGAAAAATATTTTAGAATGCTTGTTGGAGAATTAATATTCTTAAGTCATTCCCGTCCTAATATTGTTTTTGCAGTAAGTTTAATATCGAGGTTCATGCACAAACCTTCTAAACTTCATCTTGGAGCAGCAAAACGCATTCTCCGCTACATTCACGCAACCAAGAACTATGGAATTTGGTATTATCCTTCCTCCATTTTTAAGTCAATTGGTTTTACTGACAGTGATTGGGCATCTTCAACCTTGGTTCCGGTGCAGTTTCATGGATGTCAAAGAAGCAAGAAAGCGTCGCATTATCCTCTTCAGAAGCTGAATATGTTGCTGTAACTTCAACTGTTTGTCAAGCTACATGGATGAGAAGAATCCTGGAAGATTTGTTCGAGATTCAGACATCTCCAACTCTAGTCTATTGCGACAACAAGGCAACAATATGTTTGGCAAAGAATCCGTCCTTCCATGGCAGGACAACACATTGAGTTCCGTCACCATTTCATACGTGAAGCTGTTACAAAAGCAGTCGTGGGGCTGAAGTACTGTTCGAAAAATGATCAAATCGTCGATGGCTTCACTAAGGCATTATCCTACGAGAAGTTCTTCAAATTCGGAAATCTTCTTGGTGTTGTAGATTTTGAATCAAGGAGGGAGTGTTGGAGATTGATTCAAAGCTAAACGTTATTGACTCAGTTGAGTGGCCGAGAATAGTTGCTAACAAGTAGGTCATTATGACCTGGTTTTGTGTGAGCTTTAAGCTCCTTCTTTTTAGCCTCTTTTGTTTCTTCCTTTCTCCATTTAAAGCACAACTCTCAATGAATAAAATCACTCAAGCTTTAAGCAATATTAAAGAGCTCTCTTGCATTCTCTGCTTGCTTGCTAGCCCTCTCATCTTCTTGTTGCCTTTTTACTATTAGATTAACAACGGTTGCCTCGATTGGGAAGCTGCCGGAGGCGTTTGCCGCGTCGCCACCCACCGGGGTAGTCCGCTACGGGATGGCACGCGGAGGTGCAACCGCGACCCGGCTGGAGACGGCAACAGCTGCACTCACGCAATGAAGAGAAGGATGCTGACGCCTGTGTTGCCTCGACGAAGGACGGAGATGTCGGTGACGACAAAGGTGGTGAAGGATACGCCGATGTAGATGGAATGGCACGGTAGTGAGTCTACGAGAAGGTGGCAAGAGTGTGCCTCCTTGCCGGCACTCCTGCGGAGTGGCTCCCGCCGGAAGCGCTCGGAAAAGTTTTGGACGGGTGGCGGCTAGGGTTCTTCAAGCTTGGAGATGAACAATAGGTTTATATATAGAGGGGTGGTGGCTGCATTAGCTAGAAAACGAGGAGGAATGGGACTAGGCCTCGGCGTCCTCTACAACTTATGGCAGCTACAGTACACGCGGGGG